>JARFJB010002109.1:396967-751967 GCA_036346205.1 Vesta saturnalis | reverse complement strand
CGTTTATCGTTTATCGTTTATCGTTTCGTTTATCGTTTATCGTTCTATCGTTTATCGTTTATCGTTTATCGTTTATCGTTTATCGTTTATCGTTTATCGTTTATCGTTTATCGTTTATCGTTTCGTTTATCGTTTATCGTTTATCGTTTATCGTTTATCGTTTATCGTTTATCGTTTTTCGTTTTTCGTTTTTCGTTTATCGTTTATCGTTTATCGTTTATCGTTTATCGTTTATCGTTTATCGTTTATCGTTTATCGTTTATCGTTTATCGTTTATCGTTTATCGTTCTATCGTTTATCGTTTATCGTTTATCGTTTATCGTTTATCGTTTATCGTTTATCGTTTATCGTTTATCGTTTTATCTTGTTTATCGTTTATCGTTTATCGTTTATCGTTATCGTTTATCGTTTATCGTTTATCGTTTATCGTTTATCGTCTTATCGTTTATCGTTTATCGTTTATCGTTTATCGTTTATCGTTTATCGTTTATCGTTTATCGTTTATCGTTTATCGTTTATCGTTTATCGTTTATCGTTTATCGTTTATCGTTTATCGTTTTCTATCGTTTATCGTTTATCGTTTATCGTTTATCGTTTATCGTTTATCGTTTCTCGTTTCTCGTTTCTCGTTTCTCGTTTCTCGTTTCTCGTTTCTCGTTTCTCGTTTCTCGTTTCTCGTTTCTCGTTTCTCGTTTCTCGTTTCTCGTTTCTCGTTTCTCGTTTCTCGTTTTCGTTTTCGTTTTCTTTTCGTTTATCGTTTTCGTTTTCGTTTTCGTTTCTCGTTTTCTTCGTTTTGTCTTTCGTTTCTTTTCGTTTCTCTTGTTTCTCGTTTCTCTTTCTCTTTCTCTTCTTTCTCGTTGTTTCGTTCGTTTCCTTGTCTTTTGTTTTGTTTCGTTTTCTGTTTTTCTTGTTCTTGTTTCTTGTCTTTGTCTCTTGTCTTCTTGTCTCTTGTCTCTTGTCTCTTGTCTCTTGTCTCTTGTCTCTTGTCTCTTGTCTCTTGTCTCTTGTCTCTTGTCTCTTGTCTCTTGTCTCTTGTCTCTTGTCTCTTGTCTCTTGTCTCTTGTCTCTTGTCTCTTGTCTCTTGTCTCTTGTCTCTTGTCTCTTGTCTCTTGTCTCTTGTCTCTTGTCTCTTGTCTCTTGTCTCTTGTCTCTTGTCTCTTGTCTCTTGTCTCTTGTCTCTTGTCTCTTGTCTCTTGTCTCTTGTCTCTGTCTCTTGTCTCTTGTCTCTTGTCTCTTGTCTCTTGTCTCTTGTCTCTTGTCTCTTGTCTCTTGTCTCTTGTCTCTTGTCTCTTGTCTCTTGTCTCTTGTCTCTTGTCTCTTGTCTCTTGTCTCTTGTCTCTTGTCTCTTGTCTCTTGTCTCTTGTCTCTTGTCTCTTGTCTCTTGTCTCTTGTCTCTTGTCTCTTGTCTCTTCGTCTCTTGTCTCTTGTCTCTTGTCTCTTGTCTCTTGTCTCTTGTCTCTTGTCTCTTGTCTCTTGTCTCTTGTCTCTTGTCTCTTGTCTCTTGTCTCTTGTCTCTTGTCTTCTTGTCTCTTGTCTCTTGTCTCTTTGTCTCTTGTCTCTTTGTCTCTTGTCTCTTGTCTCTTGTCTCTTGTCTCTTGTCTCTTGTCTCTTGTCTCTTGTCTCTTGTCTCTTGTCTCTTGTCTCTTGTCTCTTGTCTCTTGTCTCTTGTCTCTTGTCTCTTGTCTCTTGTCTCTTGTCTCCTGTCTCCTGTCTCCTGTCTCCTGTCGCTTGTCGCTTGTCGCTTGTCGCTTGTCCCTTGTTCCTTGTTCCTTGTTCCTTGTTCCTTGTTTTTTGTTTTTTGTTTTTTGTTTTTTGTTTTTTGTTTTTTGTTTTTTGTTTTTTGTTTTTTGTTTTTTGTTTTTTGTTTTCGTTTTTCGTTTTTCGTTTTTCGTTTTTCGTTTTTCGTTTTTCGTTTTTCGTTTTTCGTTTTTCGTTTTTCGTTTTTCGTTTTTCGTTTTTCGTTTTTCGTTTTTCGTTTTTCGTTTTTCGTTTTTCGTTTTTTGTTTTTGTTTTTCATTTTTCGTTTTTCGTTTTTCGTTTTTTGTCTTTTGTTTTGTTTTTTGTTTTTTGTTTCTTGTTTTTTGATTTTTAGTTTTGTCTGTGTGTGTGCCTGTGCGTGTGTGTGTGTTAATGTGTGTGTGTGCGGGTGGGTGCGTGCGTGTACGAATGTACACGTGTGCGCGGCTACCCACGCGTGTACGATCGTACGTATCTGCGCGTGTACGTGTGTGTGTCTGTGTGTATATGTGTGTGTGTGTGTGTGTATATGTGTGTGTGTGTGTGTGTCAGTATCCACGATAGCTCTTGAACCGTAGTACATATGTTCTTAGAACCTTGTATTTAATCTTCATTTCATTTACCCTGGAGCTGATTCGATTTTGGTGAAAATCCAGGGCTAGAGAAGGAGGTTTATTAATCGCTGTTTTTGTTTTTTATCAAATATTTATGGAACAGCTGCGTACTTCTCAGATATAAAAACACTTGCATATAGATCTGCTATGCTGTTGCTTGATACAGCGCGTAATTAGGTGGGAATAAATTCCTAAGGTTGAATTTAAATGTTTCTTAAACTTTTTTCAATATCTAGGTAATGCACAGCTCTACTGGAAAATGTGTAAAAATATCTTTAAAGATGATTTTGCATATATTTTCTTCACAAAATTTCTTAATATAAAGTCAAATAAGTCTAAAAATTAATTACATAAGATTGAAAACTCTTAACTCGTATTATCGATATTTATATAGAAGCTACCGGCTCACAGTGTTGTATTTGGTAAATCTAGTTCTACAAAATTATTTATATGTTTAAACAAGTAGTTGGATTTGTTTTATGTAGTAAAAGGGCATTTTTAGAATTAAAACATTGTAATCAACATACGTACTTGATCGTGCAAAAGGTATAATTTCACACATCACACATTACAATGAGTATGATAAGCCAGTCACAATCGTTATTTGATTGTTTGGAATCTCCACAACCTTCTTCCACTTAGGGACTTTTTCTTCAGCCTAACAATTCACGCACTTCACGAGTAATTTGTCCACGTCTTGTTTTAGGTAAAGCTTGTAAACCTGCAATATATGGCTCTGTTGTTACCAGCAATCTATTTATTAAATCTCTGTTGGTATCAACTCGAGGTGTCTTCCGCGTAAATAATTCTCTGAACTTTTTGTTGTGCTTGTTCCAAGACTCTTGTGCTTCTTCACAAAGTTGGCTGATTGGAGGAACACTTGAAGAAATTATTTCGTCCCCATAAAAAATATTTTGTACATTGGTACCACGAGTACTCCTCGACATATAAATCTCTTGATGTTTTAGCAATTAATGGAAAACCGCTGCTTACGCACTCTAGTACTACATGGAAGAGCTGGATAAGTTCAAGATTGACACCCATTAGTTCAACTTACTTATCGGAATTTCTGAAGAATCTTCGGACTATGCTGCGTCATTTGTATTATTAGCTTGTTGTTTGGGCATATCTAACAACAACCCTAACTCAAATTTAGATTTCTTCTGCACTGTCTTTTCGTTCTGCCACCATCTCTTTATTTTTATCTACTGTGACCTGCCATGATTTCATATCAAGGCGATGTGAAATATTCAATATGCGTCCATGAATGTAACGGTGATAACCCGAAAGAAAGAAAATCTGTTAGACTGTTTTACCCAAGACAAAATCTTTGTTGTTCATTCCTTTGGGCTTTGCAGCACACAAATAACAGGTTTGCGTGGGTACACAAGATGCTACACTGTCACAAGCTTTCCACCAATCATGCAAAATATTGATGTTACATTTACTGTTACATTTACAAAAATTTTATTGTGTAAGAGATTTTGTATCTGCTCTTTAATTTTCTCAATATCCGTCGTTATAGCTGCGCAGCTTCCTTGGCAAAAGTAAACTTGATAGGACGTCAATATCTTGTTGAAGATGTCGAAGGATTTTGCCATATAATTTTTGTTGTTGCCTTTTTCTTCTACATACATTTGTATTTGTGCCACTGAAATACTGAAAAGGCTTTAACCACTACAGTGTCTCTCAGAAAAATTTTTGTTTATACTGGTTTTCTCCCGCACCTTCACAAGCCTATTTCACTATTAGTTCTTTAAGTGAGTCAAAGTTCGCAACATCACTGTCTTGCGCATTGCATAATCTTGTGACCGTATGGTCTATTAGTGATTGCAGTTTAGTTTCTGCATATGTTTCTGTAACACTTATGCCACTGGTATAACACAACTCTCTTGCCGTTTTAACTTTAAGATAAGAGAGATACTTTATGCATTCAATTTATTTTGTTTGCTGACGTGTATGTTATATACATCGACTATTAATGCGACAGCTTGGGGTACCGAAAGTGATTTTGCTGGGTTTATCAAAACTACTCGCACTTTCTTAATTGTAGTATTTCTTCTTGGCGAATAACCAGAAAGCTCTGTAACAGTGGCTCTTTTTCCTTCTTTGCGAAGATGTACTTCGTCGCCATTGACAACTCCTCTTTACTCGTCGTTTCTATAAGATGTTGAATTAGACGTCTCTTTACTTTTATGCTGGAATCTTCAAATTCGACCGGTTCGATGACTTGGTCCAGATGTCATCAACTGGTTTAAATTTTGACCCACTATATCTGCAAAAGAAAAAGTTCTTAACTAACCACGATGCATTAGCCTTTAAGAAGCGTTCACGATGTCTGACCGACTTGCACAACTTTTGATCTATTTTTTGGCTACAACTTCTTATTTTCGCTTTTAGTTTATTTAAATGTTCATCCTGGGAGTTCCGGCCAATAAGTTCTTCGAATATGTAAAAAGTATCTGTTCTGAATTGCTTCACGTTGGCAAACCAAACATCGAAAAATGGTCATCGCGAAATTTGAGACGCCTTTCTGAAAATCAAATGAAAAAATTAGTGTCGTACATTTTTGTAGCGAAATTATCATGCTGTGCATAGCATAATAGTTATTCTGACAGAAAAAATACTACTTGCCCCGTATAATCCGACATAATGTAATATTATGTCAAACAGAAGATGTGCCAGCCGTTTTTACTAATAAAAAATAAAATCCTCGTGTGGTCGAAGCGACCAGCACAACGCAGGCACCTACCCAATCAAACTCTTCTATTGTTTGGCGCGAGTTCTCAGAAAACAAACCTTATTTTGTTGGTATATAGTTTGTTGCTCCTTATTTTAGCCAGATTATGAGCTTGTACAGTATTGTGCACATAGTTTAATCATTTTTAAAAGCGTTGCACGTCATTAATTCTATGACGTCAGTTTTACACGTACCTTTTTAAGGAATTGCGAGGTATGTAATAAAACACACATGAGTGATGCTGGTCAACTTACATTTGGAGAATAAATCAATTAACAAATTATTATTTACTGTTACTGCAATAATGTTGAAATTGGGAAACGTTCGATAAAAATAACAATCTATCAACAGAAACATTAATCCTCCGTGCTTTTAGAATAACTACAATACACATATAATTACAAATTACACCGGTATAACGAAACATGTTTCCCAGCATATGGGTAATTCCATATATAATGAAATTATAATGATCGGAGCTATATCTGCAATATCAAATTAATAGAATTTGTTTCAAAAGTAATGCAAATTTCATATTTACCTCTCGAAAAAAACTTAAAGGTAATAAAGGACCGCCATTATTTCGTTCTCGTTCAAAGTATTGTGTTAACGAAGCTACCGGCTCCTTGGCTTTACTATCTACATGTTTCGGCATTTCGGCGAATAGGCAAGTAAATGTAAATCCAAAAACACGTAACACCGCGACAGCCCGATACAGTTAACCATGCTAATTTTGTTCTGAAAAGATTTTTATGCTAATAGGGTCAATGAATATAAATGAAAAAATGGCGATCGTAAAACCAAAATGCACTGTCAGCAGCTGTGAAAAAACTTTGGCATCGATGTTAGAACAGTATACCGATTTGCCAACTTTTTCCACTAAAAAGTAACTAGATCTTAAAGAAGTCAAAGGAACCAAATACTTGTTTTAAATTGGCATAGCATTTTATTCCGTCGATAACGTGAACGGTTTAGAAAATGAACAAAGTATGTATTGGATTTTGTCTAGTTCAGTCTTTGAAATACAACTTCTGTGCGGCTTTTTTTTTCAAATTAGTATCTTAATGTCTATTAACCTCTATCTGACACGAATGTTTACACGTCCATTTGACAATGAGGTGGCATAATTATCCTAAAAAAATTATTATTATTAAAATTATTTCACTTCTTTTAATTTCCACTTTGTAGGTTGGAAGGTCGTGTGTTGTTCCACGCTAGATATTTCAGGTTACATTGCAAACAATTGCCATGTTATGTGAGGTTATAGAAATAGGAAAATATGACATATCGCGTATGTGAAATTCGCATAACATATGAACTGTATAAAGTCTGTGTTCGTATGAATATGCGATAGTCGGAAATAAAATTGCAAAATTTCCGATGAGCCTGAACTAAGCTTAGTGATGAAATTTTTCGTTTCTCCATAAACGGCAACGTTGGAATTGCCCCGTCATTTAGACACTCCCAATCTAAATAAAACTAACCTCAACATCATTATTTTTATTTTGCAAATATGAGTATTTTACACTCTTCCAACACTGGTTGGGTAATTTCACATGAAAATTTTATTAATAGTTTTTACACTAACGTAAATGTAGGTGAAAATTCTTTTAAATTTAAAATAAATGAAAATCTTTTCAAAATAGTTTCTCCATATAAGGACTTGCACAACACAAAAGTGAAAAGAAAACGTAAGCAAGGCAATGAAACGGAACAACATTCGGTCTTACTCCAAAGTATTGTAATTTTATTACTGTTTAATTTACATATCTTATATATTTTTTGTACCATAGGTGCATGTTAATAACTCATACCGGCAACTACAAAGTGAATTACCTCCTCAATTTTTTTCTGAAATACAGCTTTTTACTAAAACTGCTAATAACGAAGCCCTTGAATTAGCAGTAAAAGTTTATGCTGAATCAGGGTTGCCAAAACTTACAAACATAATCGGTGGAAATGATACCACAAAGATTGCTACAATAAATGGCTTTAACTTTATATTTCCATCAAACTGTAAATTTTATTGCAAAGATGTGTCCGAAATAAATAGCTCCTTGGTAGATACAAAGTATGATTTAATTGTACTAGATCCACCATGGTGGAATAAGTATGTGAGGCGGAAAAAGGCTAAAACAAATGATGGGTATGTAATGATGTATAATGACGATATAGGTAAATTACCTATAGACAAACTATTGAATGATAATGGTTTTGTTGTTGTGTGGTGTACAAATTCAATGCAACATTTGGAAGCTGTACAAAATCAATTTTTTCCCACATGGAAAGTTAATTTAGTTGCTAAATGGTTTTGGTTAAAAGTATGATTTATATTTTTAACAATACAATACAATAATACAAAAATTTTAGATTACGCAATCAGGTGAAACTGTTTGTAAATTTTCAGAACCTACAGGTAAACAACCCTTTGAGCAAATAATAATTGGAACAAAGAACATTCATACGGCTCTAAAATTGTTAGATAAAAAAATTATTGTTAGTATTCCCAGTGCCTTACATTCTCATAAACCACCTCTCATTGGTAATTTATCTGTTGTTATGTACCTTTTAGCCTTAATTTTTTTTTGCAGAGATTTTAAAAGAGTATTTGTGTAATGAGCCAAAATGCCTTGAAATATTTGCTAGATATTTACTTCCAAATTGGACAAGTTGGGGTTTTGAGGCAATTCGATTTCAACATGAATCAGTTTATCAACAATTTGATAGTTCTATATAATACAAAATAAATACGTATAATGAAATCTTTGTTTAATTTGTTAGAAGTAGTACTTTTATTTATCCAAGTAATATATGCAGATATAGAATAGGTCAAAGCATATCAAAGTTGATTCTTTAAATCCATTGATTAAATAGAAACATTTTGAAATTAACTAATTTTTCCAATTTAGACAAAACAGTTACAGGATAAATTTTCTATATCTAGTGGAATCATATAAAATAGCATTCATTTATATTATAAACAGTGGTGGGAAGATACTTCTACAAAAGCATCTTAAGATAAGATAAGATATTAGACTGAAATAAGTATTTTTTTGAAGGTAGGATACCTATTCTAAAACAATAGCTCTGTAAGATACTAAATCCCAATGTAAAGTATCGAAGATACCTACTAAAAAACTACATTTTTTTAAAATTTATATATTTAAGGATCCTTTCAACAAAATACAATTCTCTAAATTTGTATCTAATAATTTGCCTCTTTTCTTACTAAGAATCAGGCCACTGGTACTAAATAATCTTTCGACAGCTGTGCTAGATGGAACAGCTGTATTATATTTTGAAAATAAGTCCTTAATTAAAGGAAAAGTCCTTTTCAGAAATATAAAAATAGTTTGATAAATTCACCTACAGTAAACAATTTTTCTCTTCCATTGTTACTTTAACAAGACAGATGGCCTCCATATTCTTAAAATAATAAATAATTACTTCTTTACTCACCTAAATTAGTAAAGAAACTGTACGTCAACTTCCCAAAAACGTTTTAAAGTAAATTACATCACAGTATATATTCCTGTCATTGGTTGAATCATCAATCAGTTGAATGAAATCTGACCAATGGGGTAAAGTAAAATGTGTAGGTATAACCATTGTCTTTAACACTAAAGTCAATGGTATAACATTGTACTGCTTATTATTTAACTATAGGTACTATATTGAAATCCTTTTGTTAAAATTCACAAAAAGGTGAATCATCACCGTTTTATATCGCTTTCCTGTAATCTGCTTAATGGCGTTTATTTTTACACAGTAGCCAATTTTTACAGACTTGGAACGAAGTTTTAAAAGGGATGTGAACCCATTATTTTTTTAAGAACTTTAGTTTTATCCTTTTTTATTTCGTAAGAACGTGAATTTTTTTGCGAACGTTTTTCTACAATTACATAAGTTTTCAATATTCATATTTTTTATATATAAATATTCATTTTGTGTCCCTAAAAACTAAACACTATTGTAAAGATGGACATAGATAATAAAATAAATAACGGGAAATTGAATTATTGCATGACAATATAAGTGCATTGCTGGTATTTATTATGACAGCCTTGCAGCGGCTTTGTTAAAATCTCAAAAATATACATCTTGTAATTTTAATCTCTTTGCGGAATCTGTATTAGATATTCAATTTTATTAAAGACCAAAGGTATTACGTACTTCCTACTATAACAGGTATTTACTATTTACCTGATTAAATTGTAGTAGGTATACATTGCTTGTATTATTAAAATTTACAAACGAATATGTTTTCAACATTCGGTACCTTAGAAGTATGATTTATTTGTAACGTGGATTATTTCATTCAATGATTGTAAATAAAAAATAAAAATAAGAAAGAACACCGTGACACTTCCTTACATTATTTGTTCAACCTGTATAAATTTACAATACAAGAGAACAAAGTAAGCTTAACGCAGCGGGTGACAGTGCAGCGAAATAAACGTACGATGTTCACTAAAATTTTAAATAAATACATTCCAGTTTTCAAACATTTTCTCTTTAAAGGTATCTTTAAAAACTCAATAAGATACATAAAAAAGTATCGAAAGTAAGATATCGACACAATTTCAAAAATGTATCTTATTCATAGCTATTTTAATAAAAAAGTATCTCGATAACGGTATCGAGATACTTTAAAGTAAGATACTTCCCACCTCTGATTATAAATTATAATTTTGATAAATAAAATTAGAAACATCTTTTATTATAATTGTCGTATGTATTTTAAAATTGATAATTATCAATTAAACGTATTAATTACGAGTAGGTATACAGCATATTTGATTAAATGTTTTACGTTTATCCCATAATGAGTGTTATTTTTGTAATTATAATTTTATATTTATGTGTATTTTTCTTCTGTAACCAAGTTCTATTTTATTATAATAATGCAATTAAAAAACATTTTGGTGGTTTTTCCTACTTGTGTGGAAGCGCATAATTAACCTTACAGCTCTACCAAGCAAACAAAAACTCCGGAAAATATGTGAACTAAATTTAAAAATACGTAATACGTAATACGTAATACGTAATGCGTAATACGTAATACGTAATACGTAATACGTAATACGTAATACGTAATACGTAATACGTAATACGTAATACGTAATATCATTGAGTAATGATGTAGTAAAGAGACGCAAACTTACCAGGAGTTTTTTCTATAGCAAATTGGGCTGAGAATTAGGCAGCGCGAGTATCATGTGTCGTCACTGCCGTGACCGTGTAGTGAAAGACGGTCACATGATACTCGCGCCGCTTAGTTCTCGGTGCAATTTTCTATCGACAAAACTCCCCGTAACATTGCGGCTCTTACTAATCATTACTCAATGGTAATACGTAATACGTAATACGTAATACGTAATACGTAATACGTAATACGTAATACGTAATACGTAATACGTAATACGTAATACGTAATACGTAATACGTAATACGTAATACGTAATGCGTAATGCGTAATACGTAATACGCAATACGTAATACGTAATACGTAACACGTAATACGTAATATTTAGTATGTAGTACGTAATACGAAGTACGCCATGCGCAATACGCAATACGGAATACGCCATGCGCAATACGTGATACGTGACACGTAATCCGTCATACGTAATATTTATTACGTATTACGTAACACATAACACATGACACTTAACACGTAATACGTAAAGGTTCGAAGTTGAAGAACTGTTAAAACTGTAACGAGTTTATTTAGACATAGAAAATGGACGTCTCTAAAGGCAGTAGTCTATAATATGTACTCAGGAAAATTAATATACGATTGTTATTTTCATTCGTTTTTTTTTTTAATTCGGGTCCCTATCTGCTTTAGTCGTGAACCAGAATCCGCAATACTGGTGTATTTGCATATTTTGGTTGAAATTAATGGGACTCTTCTCCCAATAATCCGAAGAAACATGGAGTGTAATAATAAAAATACTTACAATAAAAAAGTTTAGTTTACCAACAAAATATCCACTCACAAAACGATAAATAAAAATTACATACGTAAAAGTATTGCATTTCAAAACATACCGTATAGACCAAACATTGTGTTCAAGAAATTTCAGAATTAAATAGTCAAGGACTTCTGTGTGTGTTTGAGTGTGTGCATGTGTTAGTGTGCGTGCGTGCGTGCAAGCGCGCGCGCGTGTGTGTGGTAATGTGCGTCTGTTTTACTGTAAGTACAAGTACAAGCTTTTACGGCCCCATCTGAATGAGAACCTAAAGACAAACAAAAGATATAAAAATTTGTATCTACTTACCTAAAGATAAAAATAATACGACTACTACTACACTTGTTGACTTCCTGTCGTCAGTTGGTAGTCAATACTACCCATTTCTTCTGGTTGAAAAGGTTTTGAAAATATTTTCACACGGAACATTTTTGAGACTTATTGTTTTAGTCATTGCCAATTATTATGTAATTCTGCATACCCAATTAATCTAACAGTTATTAAAATGCGAATGCAAAAAAACTTTTGATCAAAGCTGTGTACCGATTACGCTATTAGTACTCATAATAACACTTCTTATTATGCGACACAGCTTAGATGTCGTCAGCTTGGCAACACTGTTATGGCTCAAGATTGATAGCTCAGATACATGCAAGTCGTATAATTGGATCACAATTGCATGAAAAGTCTAAGGCCTCAGGAAGTTACTGAAAATATAAATACATACATCTGTTTTATCTTAAGCTTTCTTGATGTATATTCTCGACTTTGGCCATAGTTGGCACTAACCATTAGTATATATTTATCGACCATTTACCTGAAACACCAATTAGGGGATGGAACGGAATGGTATGATATACGTGAGGGATCAGAACGGATAGAATGAGCTATATACAGGGTGGCCCACCTATCTGGTCTCGGAATATAGCTCCTAAATCAATAGAGATTTATAAAAAATTCCAACCAAAAAAGCTACTTTTTAAAATTATTTTTGTGTACAGGGTGCTCCATAAATACGTGAGAAAAAATTTCGACATTTTTTAAACGGAACAGCCTGTATATCATTTCATTTTTAGAAACTGACTTTTATAAGATTTACAATGACACCTCGTGTTTTTAGTCATCGGATGCAGCGTTGCCAAGTTATTCACGTTTTGGTAAAATTTGCGGGAAAATCATATTGGTAAAAAGAATATAAGTGTTTTTTTGTTTTTATAATCGGAACGACAAAAATTACCAGTCTAGTAGGCAAAATGTTAACTAACACTTTATAAGTATTAAGTTTATAAAAATATACAGGGTGTCCAGAACAGATCATCCAAGTGCGTCATTTTCAAATAGCTCAAACTTAATTTTTTCAAATAGAACCCCCTGTATATAAATACATGATACGAAAGCTTGTTTAATAAGCTTTCTAATGATATCATAATTGTGGTAACTAGTATTACTTATTAATAGGTAAAAACCTAAAAATAAGAAATATGTCGATAGTCATGCGTAATAATGAATAAATATATAAGTACCTACATTTAATATTTAATAATCATAAAACCAAAATAAACAAATTAATTGATCTTGAAAAAATAATTATTTCAATAAATGTTCGAAATGTCTTCCATTTTGTTCGATGCATTTTGGTGCTCGATTCCTTATCGAATCCCTAACTTGTGCCAGCATATTTGGTGAAATGGAGTTAAATGCTTCGCTTATTGTCACTTTCATATCTTCCCTAGTAGTCGCTGGTTGGTTGTATACTTTGCTTTTAACATATCTCCACAGAAAAAAATCATAGGGAGTTAGGTCCGGTGATCTGGCAGGCCAATGTACCGGTTCTCCTCTACCTATCCATCTATGTTGGAACTGTTCACTCAACCACTGACGAACAGGTAACACATAATGTACCGAAGCACCGTCGTGTTGGTACCACATATTATTTAAAACATGTTGTGGTACATTTTGCAAAAACTGCCTTAAATAATTTTGAAGAAAATCTAGAAACACAGCACCAGTTAATATACTGTTAAAAATGTAGGGACCGATAACATAATTGTCGATAATACCACCCCAGACATTTATCTTGGGAAGTGGTTCTGAACAAATGAAGATTTTCATCTGCATAATAGTGAAAATTATAACAATTTATTATCCCATTTTTATGAAAAGTACATTCATCTGTGTAAAGTAGTTTCCTCAAAAAATTCCGTTCAGTATTAATCTTATTATTTATCCATCTGCAGTGTTCCATTCTGTCATTATAATCGGGGAGTAGGAGTTCCTGATGTAACTGGTAATGAAATGGATGAAATTTACTTTTCTTTAAAATCTGTTGTATAGTTGTTCGTGAAATTTCTACGTATTGACTTAATGGCCGTGTACTTATATTTCGATTTTCGACTACAGCTGTTAAAACAGTAATTTCATTGTCTTCTGTTAAGACAGAAGCTGGTCTTCTATGTGTACTATATTTTACAGAACCGGTAATATTGAATCTCGCTGCTACTTTTTTAAAACATACACCAGTGGGATGTCTTCTCTGCGTATATCGTTGAGCGTACACTCTGCTTTCTAAAACACAGTTTTTCTGACATTCTCCCAAAAGGTAAATCATTTCAATTAGTTCTTCACTAGAATAATTCATTTTAAACTTTTCCAAATATTCTTTAAAAAACAATAATTTTATAACAGTTTCAGAAATAATTATTGCCAATTGTTGTTTATTCTGAAAACTGTTAAGATTGTGTTTTGTTTTCAGCGATTAATTTGAGTTTCTTATTATAACATTGCTTCATACATAATTTAGTCAGGTACCTATGTATTTTATAATTAAAGTAGTACCTAGTCATGAAAACAGGGCTACTAATACTACAATTGGCTATTTTTCAGATTAAAGTTCTAATTCTGTAAACCAGTGGTTTACAAATTTTTGTTTATTTTTAAATTTCTCTTGAAATGAATAAGAAAACGAAAACAAAACGACATATTTTTTTATTTTTAGGTTTTTATCTATTAATAAGTAATACTAGTTACCACAATTATGATATCATTAGAAAGCTTTTACCAATATGATTTTCCCGTAAATTTTACTAAAACGTGAATAACTTGGCAACGCTGCATCCGATGACTAAAAACGAGGAATCGTTGTAAAGCTTACAAAAGACAGTTTATAAAAATGAAAAAATATACAGGGTATAAATGTTGAAATGTTCTGCCACGTATTTATGGACCACCCTATACACACAAAAATAATTTTAAAAAGAAGGTCTCAGTCTCCAATAACATACAGTTGGAATTTTTTATAAATCTCTATTGATTTAGGAGCTATATTCCGAGACCAGATAGTGGGCCTATATAATATATATATATATATATATATATATATATATATATATATATATATATATATATATATATATATATATATATAGATAGATACAGGTCGCACAACTAAAGCTGATTTGGAGGTCAGATGCGCATTCGTCCGTTTTCAAATATTCTACTCGCGGCAATTCGAGAAGTTAAGTAGCGTCGCAGGTAAATTGTTTCAAGTGTATATTACGTCATTGTACGTATTTATTCCGCAAATGTTCAAACCGCAGTTATACGATATTATTAAACAACACAAAAAACAGTATATTACGTACAAATTTGATGACCTATTACACAAAAAGAATCATACTATACTCAGACTTCCACCCTATCATCCTGATTTAAATCCAATAGAATTAACCTGGGCACAAATAAAAAAACAATATCGCAAAAAGAAACGTGACATTCAATTTTAACGAAGTAAAAGCTTTATTGGAAGAAGAAATTTCGACTGTTACGCAGGACCATTGGCGAAATTGTTGCAAGAAAATCATTGAAAATGAAGACAATTGCTTAAAAAACGAACATTTTCTTGATATACAAACGGAACGTATAAATTTGGGAGAAGAAAACAGTTCGGACGATGAATTTAGTGATTGTGATTGATTTTTTTTCTTACATTATATGATATATAAGTATTTCTACATGTTCGCAATGTATATAAATTATTAAATTAATAAAATAACATAACACTTTAAATGTGATTTTGTACATGTACCAACGATTAATTACGCCGCCCCTGGTAAGTGATTCTAAGCTGTTACACTTGACGATTGTTCCCGAATGCAATGACGTATCTGCGCGACCCGAATCATCTTTAATTGTGCGACCTGTATATATATATATATATATATATATATATATATATATATATATATAGTATGGTGTTTTATTTATCGTCCGAGGAAATATGGAAGAATGGTTTTTACTACTATTTCTGAACTGTGTTGTTGAAATAAGTACTTATAAGTAAGAGGTATGATATCTAACACATCTTAAACAGATTTGCTCTATTTTGATTTTACAAATCCTGATTCTTATCATAGTAAATTAAACAGGAGACGGTTAAAATAAGTAACAAATAAATTCGGCCACAATGGTACGTTGGATTCACTAAGTGTAAGTTCAAAAAAACGAACTCTGTCGTACTAAATTTTATTTTGTCGTCAATATTTGTTTTATTCCGTTTCAACAAATACATGTAACAAAGTGTACGCAGTGGATCAAGGTTTACTAATAAATTTTACACAAAAAACACCCAGTTAATATTTCTAAACACAAAATGGCACTTACTGGAAATAAATTGTGCAAAATCTAAAAGAATTCTAGGGAGCGGTTATAAAATCAAAGTTTTCATATATTCGGATATTATTTATAGGCACAAAAGAACACAAAAATTAGGAAGATTTCAGTCTAGATTCCTTTTTCCTCTTCTTCTTCGCATTTGACCTATTACTTCATCTTGTGTATAGTATTATGTGATTTGATATTAATACATAATAATAAACAGATCTTGATATTATATGTGCCTCATGTTCTTTGCATGGGAAATAAATGCGTAATATATTAGAAAACAATTCTTCCAACACATTATCAAAGTCATCGACACCAAATATATAAGATAAATACATTACGCATACGTATAACGTTGGAAGGATCTAGGGATCCTCTATATTCCATTCCTCACTGCGCGTCTCTCGCACACTAACTACGGAATATACCCACAGCATCATACCGTTACTACAAGTTGTGCGCTCTCCTATTTACTATAGTGTATAGCATTAACAGTGACGGGTTTTGGTGCATTACACTATCATCAAAGGTTACACTCGTACAGGACAGATATGACTTTTGAAGGGATGCTTTTATTAAATTTGTCCAACATTTTCATAAAACCAAAAAGAGAAATGGTCTCCGTAGAGTTTGTATATCATCTCCACGTAATTTGCGCTTTTGTTAACAATCAATTTGATGCATTGTTCTTCGTAAATTGTTTTGAAACAAAGTCTTATATAAATCATATGCGTAATTCAGTAAGCAGTCTACCATTTATTTATATATATTTACAATTATTAGGCCTTCCGCCTCCTATAATTCTGTTAGTGAGTTTAGTATTGATTGTTATAAGTAAGTTTGAAGTTAAGTTTTGATTCGCGCAGTATCTATTAATATACCTTTAAATAAAATCAATACAATAAATACTTCAAAATGTAGAAGAGATACATTTATCAAGTGTTGGTAAGATATTGGAAAGCAATGAATACTAGATGCGTGCTAGAAATTCTGAGTTTGGTAGAATCATCGTATTTCGACCACCTTAATAAACAAACAAACAATTTGATGAATTTATTTTCTTAACTTTTTTAGTTATTTTACAAATTGCATCATCTTCACAACCATTTAACCCAAAGAAAGTCTCTGGTTCGAACCCGCTTCAGGCGTGGGTGTTTTGAAGGTATAGTGGGTTATGTTTGCAAAGCATTCGTGGCTAAAACCTCGCCTTTTCAAAAATAAAGTCAAGTCTAATACTAGATTATATTATAAGTGAGTGAAATAAGCCATAATAAGCAAGTGAGATTTTTGCGCGAGTGCGACAAATTCTCACGTGCTTATAATGGCATTTCACTCACGTGTGATATACGACGTTTTGTCCAACAGTTGCATATTTTTTTTAACGAAACAGTATAAAAAGAGTCAAGCAGCCAGGTCTTGGTTGTAATGGTCGGTCGACTGGTTGTCATGAATACGTTGTTGATGAAAAACAAATTTTCGATCATATTTTCATTTTTACTAGTATAGAATATAAATATAAAATTTAGTCACTAATGAATAAAATTTGAGTTTAGTCACTGAAAACTAACGTATAAAACACGTGAAGAACTCAACTATTGGACAAAATCTTTTTTTTTAATTTGGCTAAACTGTTTTTAAAAACGTTATCTAAAAAATCTTAATTCTCCAAAATTAACATTTGTTTTATTCAATGATTAATAAATGTTCAAATGCAATGTGAGCCTAGACTATTAAATATTAATAAAATGACAACCATTTTCACTTTTATTTGAATTAAATATGTGACAAATACATAATTCATGTTCAGAAAAATGAGGTTATGAATATTATTTTAAATTGACATTTGATGGTTGGATCTAACTTATTTCAACCAGTAGAATACTTATATATAAAAACATACAGTGTATCATTTAAGAATTTTGAGGTTATTTCCAGCGAAACCCGAATTGTGTATTGTTTAATAGAAAATTTAATGTGGTACATAATCCCCAAATGTAAAATCAATAGCACCGTCCATTAAAAGCTGTAGAGGTGCCTACAAGTTTGATGGTGACATAAGCCTAAATCTATCGCTTTTTCAGTACACCGTTAGAAAAGCATTAGTTTGCTTTTTTACTTTAATATGTAAAATACTCTACAAACTAACAAAATGTGGAGCATTTTAGATACAAATATTTAGATTTTTTTCGGTGGCGTAAAGTTCACCGTATCTCAACCTAAACGTTAGTAATTCCCAATAAATAATAAGGAGATGAGAAATTTTGTTGTAAAATTATCAGTAACAATCCTGAAAATCATATTTGGCCAGCATATTACTTCCCTACAGTTGCCATAAGTGGTTAGGTTTAATTTATCTCGACAATAAAATACACTGAGTTTAATAATACGATCATTAGAATTATTAACGATTTGATGCCTCAAACATCACAGATTATATGTAAAAGAAATAATACTTAACAAACGTAATCAAGTTTTAAATTTGTTTAATAATTACGGCATTATTTTTTATTTTATTTTTTGCATACAGTTTCAAATCAGTTAAATTAAAGTATGTATGGCGTAAACACCAGAATTAGTTCCAAGAACATGAATTGGAGTGCGCAACTGGACATTTTACAATTACAATCCTAATAAATTATGTTATCTTATTAAATATAAAAATCAAATTGTTCAAAATTAGCATTCCTATCCATCTTTTTTATCAATCGAATCACATTTCTTGAACTTATTTGTTACCTTTCTTTCATAAAGGAAACGTATCTAAAACACTCCCTAGAAAAGTTCTTTTCACTTAAGAAAAGAAAGAAAAGTCTCATTTCTAAAAACCCTCATCCGCCACAGATATATGGAACAATCAAATTACACAAAGTATCGAAACCAGTCAGACCTGTAGTTTCTTACATTAATACTCCTAATAATATATTAGCTCAAAAACGAAACACGGTACTTACTAGATCTCGTTTGATGTTAACATGTTTTCAAAAATTCCTCCAGTAGAATGTGTACAACTTTTTAAAAAATTATTAGAAGATAAAAATGTTCATCCAGGAATAATTTCAGATATTCTTAACTCATTCGATTTATGTATTCAGCAAAATTACTTTATTTTTGACAACAATGTCTACATTCAAAATGAAGGGTTACTGATGGGAAGCCCTATATCTCCAATTTTAGCCAATATATTCATGTATAATTTAGAAAAACTTATTTTTAGCTCTGATAATTCAAAAAAAATTTATTTTGGTAGAGATACGTAGATGATATATTAGCTTGCTTTGTAGGTAGTGATCGACAGTTATTTTTTAAATACATTAATAACTTACAACCAAAAATTAAGTTCACATTAGAAAGAAAACAACTCAATTAACTTTTTAGATTTGAAAATTAAGAGAATCGACAATAAACTTAATTATTAAATTTATAGAAAACCAACCCAGCTTTTGAATCCAATCATCCTATGTCACACAAACTTAGTGCATACCATTCTATGACACCATTCTCAATCCCAATGAGCGAAAATAATTTTAATAAAGAAATTAGTATAATTAAACAAATAGCCAAATCGAATAATTACCCATTACATATAATAAATAAAATAATATCTCGAACAACGTCTGCTTCTGTGTCATTTAAGAACGAAAGTGATGTAAGCACAATTCTATTAAATGTTAAAACAAAAATACCTTAAAAAAAAAGTCAGGTATATACAAATTAAAATGTCCTGAATGTAACGCAGTCTATATCGGTCAAACACTAAGAAATTTTGAGATTAGGTACCGTGAACACGTACGAGTTTATAGAATACGACACACAGAAAACACACACTCACACTAAACACAGAACCAGAAATCTTACAAGTTTGTAACAAGAAGCAAGAACTTGACTTTCTAGAAAAGTTTGAAATAAAAAGGCATTTAATCAGTATAAAGTAGTCAATGAACAGATAAATCTAGACGAATAATTTTATTATGATTTTTCTTTTATGAAACCTAAATTTCTATACACATTCATACAAGAAAGAGTCCCATTATCGGCTGTTCAAATATTTAAATTATATCGAGTAGCTGTCAATGATAATGTCAATTTCCTATCAATCCCGACGATGCGAACGAGGTTCGTGAAACAATTGTAGATTATTGTTAATAGTTTCAATATATTGTGGATTTTCTTTAACATATTTGTGTTTTATTTCAATCTATTTTGAATAGATTCCACGAAATTAGGGTTTCAAAAATTAAACGTTTAGATGTGTTCAATCCTGGAATAGGTGGAAGAGTTTCATTCAAGTACAGCTATGATGACTATGTTAAACCAAGTGACTGGTTGTAGGTGAAAAGGTTTTAGTCGGTAATTTAGGTTCCAATATAAATCAGAAATGGGTGGAAGTAGTTGGGCTTAAAATGTTAGTGCTGTGACTTATTTAGTAAAAGTAGAAGATAAAGTTTATTATAAGCATATTAATAACTTACGTAAATTTAAAGCGTCAGAAAACCCAGTTATTGCTCGGCCTATGATCGATTTGTCTATTAAATTAAACATGTCTACAGAATCTGATAAGCTACATGACGAGGATGATCACAATAATAACTATAAAAAGGAGGTATAAACTAATGGTGATAGTACAGAAATTAGGGTTGAAAACTCGAATTCAAGTAATCATAATACGTCTTCACGTTGTGTGTGTCCCCAGCACTAGTAAGTATTCTAGTAGTAAGAGTGATGTTCAGCTAAGACGTAGTGGTGGCAATCGGCCACCCTCTCTGCGACTAAATTTGTGAATGTTACTTCTTGCCTTTTTAAGAAAGAGAAAAGTGATATGTATTTAGAATGTTATAAGGATGATTATCAAGTGACCATTAGATTATGACGTTGACTGGTTGTATTTTGTGTCATTGATCTTTAATACAATATATTAAAGTAACCCACACTATTGGTGTAGTTTGAATATACATTAGTAACGTGGCGACTATAACGACCGCATCGTGACGGCTATGAAGAACGCATCGGAGTGTCTGGGCTATGGAAGCTCTATAGGTCCTGGGATATGGCAAGCTCGAAAGATAGATGAATCGATTATAACTATATAGCGTAGAACTAAATGAAGAATGCTGAAAGGAAAAGGCTACGTGATTCGTTCCCTCCCCGAGGTGGAGGACAGGCTGATTGTCCTTCAGCCACTGTGCATACATACAAACTTTAAGTATGTATGCTTGGTGGGATTAAGGATAGGGGCCGTTGGGATAAGAAATGGAAGGATCGGAGTTAGGGTTCTGAGGGGGAATGATGTGCGTATACGCAACGATCATGCCGCTATATGTGTACGAGGAAAACCCCTTGAAATAACCCTCATACATAGTAGACGGTAACCGAACCCATTACCTCTGGGTAAAATCTAGGCAGATCATTCACCACCTACCGAAGAACGCAGCGGTTTCTGATCCTTAGGCATCCCCGGCTGTATGCGATCGGTGAGATTCGGTACTTGGAATCGACCGTAAGTCAGTATCCGAATCGGCGTGCTTTGATTATGTTTTTATGTATTATCTCGCTTACTGTCGAAGCTCCTATGAGACCTCAGGACGCGCGGTGCGTCAAAAGCTTTCAACTTCAATCACACAAAAAGTACTGGGTGGATTCCCACCAGGTTTCTTTTATTAGACTCAGCATAAACTGTATAAGATACATATTATGCTAGGTACCTCCTATCTGTATTGGTGGGATTAAGGATGGGTGTGGTCAGGATATGATGAAGGAGTTAGGGTTCTGAGGGAAAAAATACTACTCCAGCATTCGCCTAAGTAACCGCATATGGTGTGTGTATATGCAGTGACCATGGCGCTACATGTGTATGAGGAAACCCTCTGAAAAAACCTCATACAAGTTAGACCGTAATGTGAATCGAACCCATTTTCTCCCTAATGCTAAGTGAAGTCGCATCTCCGCTACTCTACTAGCTCGGTTGTGGAATATCTGAAAAAAAAGGAAAAGGTTACGTATTTCATTCCCTCCCCAAGGGGGAGGGCGGGATGCTCGAGCTTTCCGAGCTCCTTCACATTACGTACATATGCATAGTGGGTGTGGTCAGGATTGGATCGGAAGGAACGGAGTTAGGGTTCTGAGAGGGAAAATACTACCCCAGCATTCGCCTAAGTAGCCACACACGGTGCGCATATACGCAGTGACCATGCCGCTACATGTGTATGAGGAAAACTCCTCATACAAGGTAGACGGTAATGGAATCGAACCCATTACCTTCCAAATGCTAAACAGATCGTGTCACCACTACGCTACCAGCTCGGTATGGAATATCTCGACTCTGAACGTATATAAGATGGCCACATTAGAAAACAATTGGTGAGAGATAAGAGTAACGCCATCTATCCCTTAGAAATATAAGGTTCCTTTTATTATATTTCAATGTATACATTGTTCAAAAGACACAAACATCCATTTACAGAACAAAATTAAGAGCGAAAGTTAAATAATGCAAAAGTGTTATAAATAATTACGTTACCTCCCGAACGCTAAGCTGTGTTATCACATATCCAACTAGCTCGGTATATTACATGGTTACTTGAAAATGTCAAATTTTGAAGCACTTCCGGTTTAAAAACTTGAAACTGTCGGAAACGTACATCTGCAGTTTAAGCTGTATCCTAGAATAGAAATCCGGTGGAAATTCACCCAACTTTTTGTGTGACTATGGCTGAAAACTTTTGAATAAGGTAGCAGTTTGTTCTTGCCACTTGTCTGGTCTAGATAATTTGTAGAACAGAATTAAATCATAAAAGAGGAGCCATGAAACTATCGTTAATGTTTGAATTAGATAAAGTATTATACTAGCTATGCTCTCTAACCTGATAATTATATGCGTAATGACGAAGAAATTTACGTGGGGTTCTCTCAAGTCTAGTTTCCTACTGCTAAATAAGGACACCCAAACCTGAAAACGACGTTCTAAAGCCAAACGCATAAGGGAATAGTATAATGATAACCATGAACTTCTACATGTTCTAAGGAGCCAGCCTAGTTGCTTTTGAGCTTTACCACATATTCATATTAATTATCAGTGAACGTGATATATATTTGAAAGAGTTATGTTATAAAACTGTAATGAAAATAATGTATCAGGTTCATTTACCTGTTGACCAATCACATCACATGACACCAGTGACGGACAAGCCATGTTGTGGGCTTTACGATTTTGAAACCTGAAGTGCCTAATATATGGATAGTCCTTCTGTTTTCATATAGTGAGATGTATATGTACATATGTATATGTATATATATATATATATATATATATATATATATATATATATATATATATATATATATATATATATATATATATGTCCCCGGATTTACTTTAAAAGAGGGAAAATTCTCTTATTTTTGATTTCTCAGAAAATATCATTCTTCTTGATTTGCCCTGCTTGTGTTTCAAACCCCCGAAACACAAATTACTTTCTATTTTACTCGTACGGTTCTCGAGATAATATCATTTTTCTTGAAAAATTGGACTTAGAATGTTTTTCCTAATTTTTAGAAGTAACTTTAGTAGGCGGATTTCATTGAAAAACAACTCTGACAGAAATTGTCAAATGTGATAATTCTGTTGAACTGCAAATGAATTCATGCTAATTTGAATTGTATGCTATAATGTTGACTTTACAACAAAGAATTTATCTAATTCAATGTTACGGAACTGGGGAAGAGTGCTACCGTGTTGTTATCAGAAAATTCAACCAAAAATACCCGGAGGTTGCCATTTCGAATGCTGGAGCAAAAAACCTGGTAACTAAATTCCTTCAAACAGGCTCGGTTTTAAACCTAAAGAAGCCAAAGAAGTTGTTCGATGAAGAAGATGCTGCTACTGTTCTCGCCGTTCATTCCGCAACAGAAGTTCCAAGGTTGTCTTTAAGAAGGAGGGCACTACGAATTGGGATAGGTAAATCTCATTTACAAAGAATCTTCAAGGAGAACAAAATTTTACCATTTAAGCTGCAATTTAGGCAAACTTTAGAGAACGGTGATGAAGCCAAACGTCTGGATTTTTGTTTGGAAATGGGCAATAGAGTTTTGGAAGATTCAAATTTTCATAAACGAATAATGTTCTCCGATGAATTGACCTTTTCAACTAACGGAATCGTTTCCTCCCAACATTGGCGTTACTGGAGTAGGACGAATCCAAACTTCCGAATTGCTAGTCGCAGACAATGTTTGAAAAAAGTTAATGTGTGGTGTGCGGTTTCGTGCCATGGAATTATTGGGCCATATTTTTTTGATCAAAATTTAAACCGTTATTCATATTTGGAAATGTTGCAAAATTTTTTAACTGATAAACTGGATGAATTGCCATTGAACTTCCAAATTGAAATGTTCTTCCAGCACGATGGGTGCCCTGCTCATTATGCCGGTACTGTTCGCCAGTGGCTCAATACAGAGTTCCATGATAACTGGATAGGAAGAGATGATCCCATTTTATGGCCGCCGAGAAGTCCTGATCTCACAATAATGGACTTTTATCTGTGGGGTCGTTTAAAACAAATTGTGTACAGTGAGCCATTAGACAATGATGAAGAGCAATTGACAAATAGGATACGGAATGCTGTCCAGTCCCTTTCAATCGAAGAAATAAGGCGCAGTTTCAATGAATTCAGAGCTCGCATTGAAATCTGTGCGGAAAAAGGAGGAGCATTATTCGAATAGAAAATTTGTAGTTCAGTTTTTTGAGAATTTCATTTCATTTTACCATCAATTGTTAAATGTATTAATTAAAACTTGTGAGACCAATTTGATTTTTCCTTTGAAACAAATCAATTTACTTCAAAAAATTACGAAAAGCTCGAATTTTTCAAGAGACATGATATTATCTCGAGAACCGTTTGAGTTAAATAGCAAGTAATTTGTGTTTCGGGGGTTTGAAAACAAGCAGGGCAAATCAACAAGAATGAAATTTTCTGAGAAATCAAAATCAAAAATTTTAAAGTCGATCCGGGGACATACTGTATATAGTTATGTTTTTAGAACATAAAATGGCATCATTAGCAAATATGCCCTTGATGGCCAAAATAATTAATTACCACTATCATACATCTATTTATTAACATTAATATTGAATGTACAATTTTATACAGTCGGCTTTACTTTGTTTCGTTGTCTTATAACGTTTAAGATAAAATAGTTGTTATTTGGAGTATAAAGGACTTTGTACGGCTTACTCTGAATTGTTGCTTCACTTCTTCAACTATTAATAACGTAATCTACCATTTTTGTTTGTAGGAAAGTGTTTTAGATTTTGGATAGATATTTACGGGGCGACAATGTGCATTTTACTGTCATCGCACTATTTGCTTATCTGAGGAGCGAACTGAATTGGAAACAAGAGCAAATGCAAAAGATAACAATGTAAATCTCACGGTCCTAATGACGTAGGCCCTCGTGGATATTTGCAAGTGCAATGTTCTAATGCCGTTACATGGTCACAATATTAATGTATATATTTGAGTTTAAGTGACGTGGTAACATTTTAACACAAAATTTATAGTTTGACAACATAACATTAACGTACTTGGACTTTGTGTATGTAAATCAAGCCTGTAGTAAATTTCTAGTTTATTGTTTTACACATTTTTTGGTAGTTATGTGCTAATGTGGGTTTTGCTTTTCTATTGTAGCTGGAATTTTTATTTATTCTTCTTTTATATACAATGAAGTAAACTACCTTTGTGTGCCATTAATCTGTCACAGAATATTTCAGTTTTCTTTTAGTAGCGCTAGTAGTTGATGTAAAAAAAATTTAATTTAATCTTTGTTACTTACGTTCAAAGCACGTATTACGTTTCACCAAGTGAACGTTAAACATTTTGAATCGGCGAAGTACATTTTTGCTTTTAAATAATTTGAAATAAAGTTTAAATCAAGCAGAGTGTCAAAAAACTTCTCGAATCTGACAAAATTATAACAGAAGGTATAGGGAATGTTCGTATCCATCGATGTAGCCTTTTTTATCAATTTGAAATCGCAAAAATAAAGCATGTGTCGTTTAAAAAAAATTATCATTATTAAGGAACTTTTGAAACTTAAAGTTTCTTTGAATATACCCTAAAGCGCCGTGGGGTTATTATATTAATATTTACACTCATATTACTAATATGTAAAAGAAACGATTTGAATGAAACAGCGCTCTATACAACGCATAATAATGTTTATAAAAATCTTTATTAAAGATACAAATAATACAATAAATTAATGTCCATTCGTCATTTTACTTATTTTATTACAGCGATAGCCATTTGGATTTTTTGTTTGCCATCTCCAAAAGTCTATACCTAAAAATAATCTTTTTTAATAGTTGGTGGTACATGAAGGTGATAGTTACTTACACATTTCTTCAAGTGTATGTTTCGCTTTCCATCCAAGTTCTTGATCAGCCAAGTCAGCATTAGCAAACATTGCAGTTATGTCACCCTCCCTTTTTTCTGTTATTCTATATGGAACTGGAGCTCCGGTTACTTTCTCAAATGTCTTAACTAATTCCAATACTGTAACACCTCGTCCTGTACCAAGGTTGTACGCCTACGCAAGAAGCATAATATAGAGTTATTGTTAAATGGTAAACTATTATGTTAGTATTAGCAGTCAATTATACAATGGCATTCAAAGTCCTAGAACAGACTTTCCTCAAGAAAACATTTTTGGCAAACAATTAATGATAAAAATAAAAATTTTGAGCCTGAAAACGAATGGAATCATTTGGTCAAATGAAAATATTTTTAACAAAAATTTGATTATTGGTTCTACAAAATCATTTCCTTTTTTTTGAACGATCTAGAATTATGTGGACTAAATTAAATCGTTTTCGCACGGGTATGGCCGATGAAATTTCTATGTAATTCAGATGGGGTACAATTCAAAGTCTATAGTGAAGAAGGAACTATTGACCATATCGTCAACCACTGTCCAACAACAAAATTTTAAGGTGGTTTTTAGCGATTTTCCTTACAAGAAAGTTACGCTATTAGCTTAGCATTTGCCCGTCTTCGTCTTCGTTATTCAAACTACTCCTTCACTTTTAAAGATATTGATATGTGGTTTACTGCATTCGATTCTGTAGCTTGTGCAACAACTTTCAAGAGGGGCGGGTTGGGGAGACCGGGAGGGAATTCGGGTTCTCGGAACGGAACTTGACAACTCGGCTCGTAGACCCCTTCTCCATTGTACTATGTACATTAGTTGCATTCGTTCGCTTAAAGCCCCCGTGAAGCTGATATATGTGTATCACACTATTTTATTGTAATTTGCAACACATAAATTCCAAATTCATGTATCTTGGGAACGGAGCGTCGCAGGTAGGTAACAGGGAAGTTGATAGGTCCGTAGGATCAGAATTTCAAGTATGTATATCTTGGGAACGGAGTGACGAAGTGGGTACGGATAAACGCAAACTAGTAGGTCTCGGCGAGACACATCCATCGGTGGGGTCAAAACTTTAAATGCGAATATCTCGAGAAGGGAGTGTCGGAATAGAGTACCTACAAAGGGAAAGTGATAGGTCTGGACGAGACACATCAGTTTTCAAATGCTTCTATCTCGGGGACGGGGCGTCCACGAGACGCTTCCTCTAAAGTTCATGCATTTTTAATGACCATGCGGTAGAAAAAATTCGCTTGCCATGTGAGACATTTTATTACTTGTTTAGAATTACACGAACAATCACCAACAGCTAACAATTGGTTACGCGTTATTAAACATTTATAACTTCTTCTGTTTATATTATTTGTATTATTACATTATAACTAATAAGTTTAAAGAACTCATAAATTTTAAAATTTATTATATTAATACTGCTCGATTTAATTGAACTAAGTAGTTTAAAAATATAAATAATTCTGTTCATTTACATGTACACTGACGAAGGCTACAATTAAATTTACATTTCTGTACCTTAGTATAAATTCTTATACAGAGATGGGGACCAGCCTGTCACTGAATAAGATTTAGTGTGTAGGCCGTGAGTATAGATTTACACAACCACAGGCATTCTGACTTATTAACATACCTGAAACACTTGCCTTTAGATGTTGATGTTCTCTACATAACTTCCTAAGTGCTGCTAGATGACCGGTTGCTAAATCCATTACATGAATATAATCGCGTACGCCTACAGAAAATGTTACTGTATTATATACATGTGATTAAAAGTATTTCAAACGAACCTGTTCCATCACTCGTATTATAATCACCTCCAAATATGGTTAAAATTGCTTTATGTCCTATAGCCACTTGAGAAATGTATGGCATAATATTACTAAATGCTTTAGTTGGATCTTCACCAATCAGTCCAGATGGATGTGCTCCCACAGGATTAAAATACCTTAAACAGATTATGTTCCATTTCTGCAATAAGTATTACAATCAGTATTAATGATTAGAATTTTTTTTAATTTTACTCTATTTGAGTGTGATATATCTGCTAACATTTCTTCCACAAAGAATTTTGTTTTACCATAAACGTTTGTTATATTTCCACCTATTGCGTGTTCTTCCGTAATAGGAAGTTGCTTTGGCTCCCCATAAATGGTACATGAGCTTGAAAATACTAGTTGGTAACATTCGTGCCTCTCCATTACCTAAAAAATTAAACCAAAATTGCAAATCTAAATAAAGTAAGTGGCATCTCACTTCTAAGAGATTTAACATCCCCACTAAATTATTCTTATAATATTTTAGTGGATACTCCATTGATTCTCCAACAGCTTTTATAGCAGCAAAATGGATGACGCAATCGATTTTGTGCTGAAAATAAAAACTTTATTACTTTAAAACATTGCGGTAAGGATTCAAATACGTTTGTATATTAAGTTGACTGGGTGTGAAGTGAGTAGGTGTGTGCGTGCGTGCGTGCGTGAGAGTATGTGTTGGTGTTCATAAATAAGGTAAAGGGATTTCTATTTGACAGTATTTCCAAAATATTTGGACGGATTAAGAAAAATATTGGGCTCATACCGATGTACATAAAACTCATGCTCGACGTTTTAGCCTGTTTTTGATTTTATTTTAACTTTAATTTCGTCAATTTGCGAAAATTTTGATATGAGACATAGTCGGAAAGTTGTAGTTGTATAAACTTCTTCCTTAATTTTCCTCGTGAAGATATTGTCAAACTATAGGATATTTTGTACCATATTGTATATGTAACGAACCGATATAGCAACGTAAATGTGTATTTGCACACGAGAATTTTTTTAAGTATAGTTTACGAAAGGGAATTGTTGTTACGGTAATGACAATTTGAACGTGTTATATATCATTAACAATGGTATTGAACGTAGAATAAAAATATTTCTTTATTTAAATAGTTGTTTTAAATGTAAAATTGCGAAAGATAAAAAGTATAGGGTAGAAATTCTTAAAAACTGATTGGCCAAGGAATTGGCTTACAATTTAGTTTAAGCATTACAATTAAAAACAAAGTGTTGTCTACAACAGTTGTGCTAAAAGAGATTCTCCATAAAAGAAATTGTTTTTTTAACGGATTGAGTACAGTAAGATATTTAATTTTTGGTCACTGTTTTCACGGGTGGTGAATGTAAAATCCGTTCTTGATCTAATTGTACACTTCATAACGGGGATTCATTTATGAACATTGTTTAATATAAGTGGCTAAGAGGTTATGCGTTACTTTTAAAAAATCAAATTGGTGATTTATGTGAATAACGCTTAGTACCTTTTTAAAAATATCTATTAACTTTATCACAATTATTTTATTTATTGAAATGACTACCGACAGCAAGGCCATTTCTCTTTAATGTTAATTTTTAAATTTGTAGTTCATTTTTTTTGGTGTTTAGTACTGTAAAAGTATTCATTGATAAGGGTAACAATTTAAATTCATTTGCATACATGGAGTAGCTCGAGATACATTGATTGAGACCAGATCTCCGTTAAATTCTACAGCTATATCTAAACATATTTTGCAGACCATTAACATTAAAGGTGAGCGTTTAATGCAACTTAATATTTTATTGTCCGGTTCATGTTTCAAGTAACGTTAAAGATTGGTATTGTGTTATCAATTATAGAGAACTATTGTATGTAATACATTGTAATTAGCATTAACAAATTAATACAATTTTGGGGAAAATGCAAAAACTTAATAAATTAATTAATGCTTTTGGAATAATTACAAGACAATACGTTGGTCATTATTACGATAAATCAATTTATTACGCAAATTAAAACAAAGCTTATTTCATATAAAAAGTTTGTGAATGCTATTGTACATTCACAAACATTATAGAATTATTATTTGTTTCGGTATTTTCTAAGCTGGTTCAATGTTATTTGGTGTTTATAACTAATTTTTGTTATATTAAGCCATTATGTAGAATATACAAGGGCAATAGAAAAATTAAGCTATTGCATTTTTCACAAAATAGTAATATTTTTCAACCTTTGAGTTTACAAACTTTATTTATCGGTTGCTTATTCATTATTTTGAATTCAAATAAACCTAATGAGCTTCTTTAAACAAATCTTACCGTACATTTTGGAATTTAAAGTGAATAGTACAATAAATAACGGTTTATTTCCGTAAGTGGTGTGAATTATTTATTTATTTATTGGCAAGTTTTCAGACAGAAACTCGTCAGGCTCAATATCAAAGTGAGAAATATTGACAAGGTAACATCAAAATGACGAATTTTAATAAGGTAACTAGAATTAAAATTAAATCACTGTTATAGACCGTATAACTTTCAATTCTTGAAAATGGACACCCAGATATCGGACTGTTCAATTATCCTTGTTCACGTTGTTAGGCTGTTTTAGAATTTCAGTAGCTTCTCGAATCTTACTTGTATACTAATTCCTATCGTTTGCCTGAATTCTTGAGCCTTCAAATTTTATATCGTGCAGAGTGTTTAAGACATATTTAGCAATTGGCTGATTTAGTAGGATGAAGTAAACGTAACTGTATTTTGTATTGTGTTAACCTGATGCTAAGGATTCTTCCAGTTTCACCAATGTAGACTTTACCACAAGAGCATGGTACTTCGTAAACACCACATGTATGTAATGGTATTTGGTCTTTAGCAGAATTCAGAAGCGTTCGAATTTTAATACTGCTTTTGTAAGCTACTTTTACATAATGCTTTTGTAATATTTCACCAATTTTATTCGTTGTATTTGCAAAGAAAGTTAAAATGACAAACTTATTTGAAGTTGAAGATTTATCATTCGTAGGTGTCGTTTGTTTCGGTTGAAATGACTTTTTAATTTGTTGTTTATTAAAGCCATTATTTACGAAGAACTTTCCAAGGTGGTTTAATTCATGATGCCAAATCTTTGCCGTACGGTTGTGGAAAGTTCGTATCGTATTAAACATTTATGCTAGATGGTGGCGTAATGAAGCGTTAATATAATCATCTGTATGAAATTTCTTAACTACCTTTTATATAGCAGATTCGAAATACTGAAAATCAAACGAAAACTAGGGAGATAAGTAAGTTTGATTCTCTTAATAATAAACAACACAACACTATACGTACACGTTACACAGTCTTTGCAAATCGCACATCTGATAATCTGTTATTGTAATTTATCCGATACTGCTCGCTCTGTTTTGTCTAAAGGGTTAGATTTTGCTGTGGCTCCTTCCAAAGTTCCTGTTGAAGAAATCATCTCTCATGTTGAAACGACTATTAGCCATCTTCCAGCTCCTGAAAGAGCCGAAATCAGATTTGAAACTACGAAAATACTACGTAGAGCGCAACCTCCAAAAAGGAATTTAACATGCTAATTATCAAGTGTTAAAAGAATTACTTAACAACAAAGACATCATAATTTTACCATCAGATAAAGGACGCTCTACTGTTTTAATTAGATAAAAAGAAACAAACAAAGCAAATAGTTTACTAAACGAACTGCTTACACTAAACTATCATAAAATCCTAATAAGTGCAAATTATTAGCTGGGAATCCTACAATACCAAGATTTTATGGATTGCCAAAAATACACAAACCAAATGCTCCACTTCGTCCAAATGTAAGCTCCATAAACTCAATAACCTACGCATTGTCTAAATACCTAAATACCTTTGATTGATTCGAGCAATTCCTTTATAAAAAATTCAGAACATGCTATTGATTTGTTAATTAGTGTTGACGTGGATTCCTTGTTCACAAAAGTACCAATAAATGACACACTACAACTATTAGAATGATATTTCAACCACAACGAGATCGAATTATTTTATAGAACATTTCGAAGAACAGGCTCTAAATATTGCACCTCAGAAACCAAAACTTTAGTTTAGATATGTTGATCATATTTTTGCTACCTGACCTTTTGGGGAAGAAGAATGAATGGTGTTCCTAAATCACTTAAGCCATCAACATATAAACATTAATTTTACAATAGAAAAAGAAAAAATGGCTGTCTTTCATTCGTTGATGTTCTAATTGGAAGAAAATCAGGTGTAAGCCTAACACATTTCGTATATCGTAATCCAACTCATACAGATCATTATATTAATGCTTCATCACACCATCATCCAGCACAAAAGTTTAGTACGAGCCGTGCCACAAAAATCTGTTATCTAGATAAACTACAACATGAATTAAACCATCTTGAAAAGGTCTTCGTAAATACTGGCTCCAACAAATAACAAATTAAAAAGTCATTTCAACCTCGTCAAACGACGCCTACGGATGATAAATATGCAACTTCAAATAAGTTTACTATTTTCACTTTCCTTGCACACACAACGAATAAATTGGTAAAATATTACAAAAGCATAACATAAAAGAACTTACAACAGTAGTATTAAAATTCGAAATCTTGTGAATTCTGCCGTTACATACTTGTGGTGTTTACGAAGTACCATGCTCTTGTGGCAAAGTCTACGTTGGTGAAACTGGAAAAAACATTAACACTAAGTTAACAGAACACAAAAGACATTTTCTTCCTACTAAATCAGCAATTGTTGAACATGCCTTTGATACTGCACACTATAAAATATGAAGACATAAGAATTCTGGCTAACGATAGAAATTGGTATACAAGCAAAATTAGAGAAGCTATTGAAATTCTGAAACAGTCTAACAACTTGAACAAAGATGATGGATATGAAGTGTCCGATACCTGGGTGTCTATTTTCAAGAGTTGAAAGTTATACAGTCTACAACAGTTATTTAATTTTGATTCTCTACTTACCTTATTAATATTTGTCATTTTGATGGTACCTTGCCAATATTTGTCACTTTGAAGTAAACTTGCGAATAAATAAATAATTCATACAATTTTTTTCTCAAATAAAGCGTTATTTAACAAGTCAAATGGTGAAAGTTTCAATTAATATATATGAATAGTACAAATGTTGTGTTAGAAAACAGATTTAGTAGTAGCTACCGAGTGGGCACGTATATTTTATCATGTAGTACAAGGCCTTTTACCGAAAAAGTGCGATAATATGATCGTTTTTACTTTCTTGCTAAACAAGAAAGTATTGCGGTCGAAAAAATAAGTTGTGTTATTTTGATGTTTTACGACTCCCTGAACCCGAAAAAAAATTTTTGAAAATTTTTCAAAATGTCACACACATTTACACTAGCAAATCTGGTAGAGTATTCTTAGCTCATCCTACTCGAAGCAGTAGAAGGACAAAACAAACTATTCTGAGATGTAAGCCTCCCTATCTAAAGAAGGTAAAGTTACTTCCATCCTAGACTCATTTTTCACAACCTTTCATCAAGATATAATTGAGACAATTCTTACATGCACAAATCAAGAAGCTGTGAGAAAAACATAAAGGGTACTGATAAAGACGAGTTGCTAGCATTTATTGGAATTTTTATTTTAATGGGAGTAAACAATGATATCAAGTTGAATTGTCATGATATGTGGTCAAAGAAACTCGGTCGAACAGTATACAATGGAACCACGAGCAGAAACAGATTTCTGGAATTGCTAAAAGTACTTCGTTTCGATGATGGAGAAACCAGAGAAGAAAGACGCCAACAGGACAAATTTGCACCAATTAGAGATGTTTTTGATTCTCTAAATAACACTTTTTTAAAATATCTAAATCCTGATAATAGGAAATTATTTACAAATATGTTTACTTTTACCGATCCTCATTCAGGACGCCCACCAGTAACTCATGTAAATAAGGGTATCCAGAAATTATGTAAAACATCAATAATATGTTCTAAGTATTCTTTGATACCATCTGGGGCTATCTTTGCGAGAAACACTCGGTTCGCTCATTCACATCATCAGTATGCAGTACAAATCTCGACTTGTACCAAACGGGCGCAATCCACATTTTTCTACACGGCTTCTAAACTCTGGAATGATCTCCCTAGTTCCTGTTTTCCTCTCACTTATGATATGAGAAAATTTAAGGTATCTGTTCATAGGCATCTATTGGCAATTCGTTATCCCTCTATCCATCCTCCTAAGTGTTCCTGAGTGCTTTAGCACTATAGACCAAATTTAGCCTGTTCAGGTCCACAATAATAAAAAAAAAGTGTGTAATACATATGTTTGCGGCAAACATAGTAAGACCAACATTTGCATGTCATGTGAATAAAAAATATTATATAAAATATTTTTTTAAGGTTTTTTTATTTTTCATTTGCAGTTTTTATGATACTTTTTTATATTTTTGTTCCAAATATGCTCATTGCTTTTAAATATACATGTTGTATGCCGTCTGGGATGTAGTAAATAAATATAAAATATCAGCAGTTGTAGAGTGGACATTTTTTACTCATACCTTGGAAATACTTTGAACCTATGAACAGTTGGTAGTTTAAGAATTAAAAAGATTTCTTTATGTAATAAATTATGGTATAAATTAGAAAATGTAAACTTTCACCATTAACACTCATAATAAAATACTTATCTTTTTTGGGATTGTTTAATGGTGTAATTATACAATCTAAACGTTTCGATAACTTACAGTTATCTCCGTCAGTAGTAATGTTTGTTAAAAATTGTTAAAGATGTTGTAAACAATTTTGACAAAGTTGAAAAATTAAAACATAAACATCAGCCTGCTATTTATATTGCAGTTTGAGAAACGTATAAAGCCAACTATAGAATTTTAGTAAAGAATAACTAGGTCATAAAAATTAAATATTGTTAAACTGCCTCAAAGATGACAAACCTGAACACTCTCTACGGCGAAAGCTAACAATGAAATTTGTCAGCCAAAAAACACATTTAACAAAATTTAATCGAGATATGATGTAAGTGTAAAGTTGCGAAAAACTTCAATTTGAAAATGATAGAAGCATTCACAAATCCAAACATTACATCAAATAAAATAACCCAGTTAAATCTAACAAAGAGATATCTTTATCAATAATTGTTATTAACAATGAAAAGCATAATGCAGAACGTTTTTTGTAATTTTTAATTTTAATCTAATTTCAACTACTTATAGTAAATTATAGTGCTGTGGTAATTTAACATATACTTAGTAAAACATTTGCTTCAAGGTCTAGGAAAAACATAGCAAAAAACCTAGACATACCAAAAGTTAAAATTAAAAACAAAATTAAGACATATCATTATGCTTTTTTTTAAATTATAAGATGCCAAAACCTATTTAAACGGAGATTTTCTTCTTGTCTATTAAAATTATTAGGGTGTTTATATATTTCAATAGCTTTACGTTGCAAACGAACATAATAATGAGTTTGTCTTGACAATATTTCCATATTGTCAAATTGAATGTCATGATTTAGATTATTCAGGGCATGGTCAGCCACAGCAGACCTCTCTGGTTGACCTAATCTACAAAATCTATGTATGTTATTTGCGTCTTGTATCAAAGCTACGTTTTACGGTTCCGATGTATAATTTTCCATATGAACAAGATAACTTATACATTCCGGAAGATGGTAAAGGGTTTGACACATCTTTAGGTGATCTTAAATGTTCTTTAATTTTTCTTGTAGGTTTAAAAATAGTCCTAATGCCATATTTAATTAGGACTTTTTCAATTCTATTTGTAACTTACATACATATCTATACCAAACTGAAGGTTTTTTAGGTGTATTTTGTAACGCTAATGTTTCAAATTTTTCCAGATAAAAATTAGCTATAACAGGACTAAGGGGACTACCCATTGCTACACCTTCAATCTGTTCATAAAATTTACTATTCCACTGAAAATAAGTTGCAGTAAGACAGTGCTGAAAAGAATGGTTATGTTCTTTGGAAAAAATGATCAATGTATTCAATAGTTTCTTTTAGAAGTACTTTTGTAAAAGTGAAACAACATCAAAACTAACTTATATCACCCTCTTCAATTTTGAAACTATGCATTTTTCAACAAAGTCGGCAGAATTTTTAATGTAATGGGGTGTTTTTCCTATATGAGGTTGTAATAACAATGTAAGATGTTTTGCAAGGCTATATGTAGGAGAACCAATTGCACTAACAATAGGCCTTAAAGGAATATTAGGTTTATGAATTTCTGGTAAACCATATAGTTTTGGTGAAATATCTTCAGAGATAGTTAGTTTCTTATTTATTTCTTCAGGAATAGATGATAATTTTTCAACTTTGACAAAATTGTTTACAACATCTTTAACAATTTTTAACAAACATTACTACTGACGAAGATAACTGTAAGTATTATCGAAACGTTTAGATTGTATAATTTAAAGTACACCATTAAAAAATCCCAAAAAAGATAAGTATTTCATTATGGTATAAATTTGCTTACATTTAAAGGGTCCAAACTTAAGCAATTATTCGAAATTGATTTATTCAAAATTTTCTCAAAGTATTTTTTGTTTTTTATATTTTCTAGGCAAACAGCCACTCTAATGAATGCAACTAACCTGCTTCTTCTAAGACTACTATTATAGGAGATATAAATTTTCAAATATTTAATATTGATATTGTTATAACTTTCTATCTACTTTGGTTGCAAACTTGGGTTTTGGACATAAACTTTGTTCATTTGCGCTAGTGAAATATTATCCTGATGAAAACACTACTTCCGGTTTTTCCGGAAATTGAAAACATTCCTCGTATTGCTGGTATCACATACACATATTCTTACTTTATTTGAAAGGAAGCGAAATTTGCTTTAAAATGATATGAAACAGTCCATAGTTATCTTGAAAGATAAGCGAGATATCTATTTTTAACTTTCAACCTACATGTACAGTGCATCCCATGTTGTTGAAGATAGAACCTTGCGGTTTCCGCGCTCCTGTGCCACTTTTTTGTGAAACTCAAGATGGCCTGAACGGATTTTGCCTAACTTCTTTCGTTTATAAATTACAGGGTGTTTTTGGAAATCCACACTTTTTGGATCTCCTCCATATCTCAGAAGTTTCTCAGCGATAATGCCAAATTGAAAACTTGTCACATAGAGAATTTTACATAAAATCCAGGGGCGCACTCAATTTTCTTTCGGGGTATCGTTATGGAGATAAGACTAAAACTTATGATTTTTTCAATGCAACACTCTGTATTTTATTATCTCATTAAATTACTTATTTTTTTCCTTCGAAATGATATATAATATATAAACACGAAGTTTTCAAAAATGCTCCAAAATTACTAAAACATGGAATTTTAATAGAGTGCCATGGTTTTCAAAGTTTTACTACAGGGATTATTATTTGTGATTTTTTTATAGTAGGTCATGGATGCTACAAACACTGTTGTTGGCTTTTGGAGCATTGTTTTATCAAGTGACTGTGGAGAAATCAACATATCTGCTATCATGATGATAAATTTTGATGCGGTTTATTGTTTTAGTGTTTGGCGATTTTGTTAATTTGTGAAATTTTATAAATAATATAAATAAAAGTATGATATCATACAATGTTTCAATCAATGCCATGAAAATGTTGACGAAGCATTAGAATTATATTTAAACAGACATATTGTTTTTAAAACGTTAGATATCCAGAGAGGCGTCAACCTAATCGAGCAACGATATTTCGACTAAAGAATAATCTACTAAATTATGGTGCGTATTCTAAACCCCTACGCAAGACGTATAACAAGGAAAATAATGAAGTGGATGAAATAAAGGTCTTAGCCAGCGTCCCTGTCTCTGCTCTGACTTCTTATACGAAGTTAGAAAATGACACTGGCGTTCCCCGATCACGGTTACAAAGGATTTTAAAAACACAAATTGAAACCCTACAAAGTGAATATTGTCCAGCATGTATATCCTGGTGATGCAGCGAGGCGTGTGAATTTCTGTAATTGGTTTTTGAACCAAACTCGAAGGGGCAATAATTTTGCGAGTAAAGTCATATGGTCAGACGAAGCCCATATAAGCAGTGCCGGTTTATTTAACAGGCAAAATACAAGGCACTGGTATGATGAAAACCAACACACACCTAATTTTTGAGCAACAACAACAACAGGGTGGCTTTGGTTTTAATGTAGCTTGTTTATTATTGGGGACATCAATAAAATACCGCATTTTTGAAGGGGCTCTCAACGCGAATAGGTGCTTGGCAACTTTAGAAGAAGTAATACCAGAATTCTTGGAGAATGTTTGCCTCGCCTGTCTTAATGCCATTTACTTCCAACAACACGGTGCCCCAGCCCACAATTCGAGGTTGATTGTGCCGTTTTTAAAAGAAACTTTCCAGGACCATTGGTTTGGAACAAATGGACCCATTAGGAGGTCTGCAAGGTCACCTGATTTGTCAGTCTTGGACTTTTGTGGGGTTTTTTGAAAAATAAAATATACGGTAAGAGGCACAATAATATTGAAGAACTTCTTACAACGGCAGAGGCAAAATTTACAAAATCGGCCTTTCATAATTTTAAATGCATTAAGACGTATTAAGAAATTGTGTCAATTGTGTGTTAGGGAAAATGGACATCAATTTGAACAATTCAATGAATAAGTTACCGAATAAATTCGAAAAGAAATAGTATGAGTAAATATTTAATTAGTTGCTTATTCTACATTATGAACTTTTTATTACTATTTATTTGTTGCTATTAGTTACCTACGTTTTGTGTTTTGTTAGTGAATTAGTGTTAGTATTGTCTTTGTTCTTTCACGGAAAAATCACAAGTAGTATTTCTTCAATTTGAACTTTTTTTGTATGAAAAATCCATAGCCTACTATTAAAAATCAATGTTTTAGTGATTTTGGAGCATTTTTGAAGAATTTGTGTTTATATATTATATATAATTTTGAAGGAAAAAAATAAGGAATTTAATGAGGTGATAAAATACAGGGTGTTCCATTGAACACATCATAAGTTTGAGTCGTATCTCCATAAACATACCCCGAAAAAAAGTTGAGTGCGCCACTGAATTCTACATAAAATTCTCTATGGGATAAGTTTTCAATTTGACATTATCGCTAAGAAACTTCGTAGATATGGAGGGGGCCCAAAAAGTGTGAATGTTCAAAAACGCCCTGTAACTTATGAACCAAAGAAGTTAGGAAAAATCCGTTCAGGACATCTTGAGTTTCACAAAAAAGTGGCACAGGACCGCGAAAACTGCAAGGTTCTATCTTCAACAACACCCGAGATACTTATTGTACAGGGTGTCCTATTTTCGATGTAATTGGGGGTGTTTTAGGTATTTCCCAAATAGATAGAGTAAAATCATGGTCGGGACCCTGGACCGATTTTTGAAACAAATTTAATAATCTAAAGAACATTTCAATATCTCGACTCGTTTGGGAAATATAGGGTGTTTTTCGTTTTACGCCGTTTTCTTTAAAATCCCGTAACTTTTTTGTTTGTAAATATTTTAAATTTTGATAAAAACATCTTTTGTGCCTTTGTTTATTGCAATTTAGTGGCGTACTGATTTTCTAACTTAATGTGTTTCGAGTTACAGACCAAAGTTGCATTTTTAAATGGTAACCATAGTTGGCTATGACTCCGTTAATTAGAGATTTCTTTAGTTTTCAAAATATATAGTTTCATATATTTAGCTCGGTAACATAGAAAATTATAAACGATTTGAAACACCTCTTGATCAAATCACTTACGTATAGTATAGTTTCATATTCAAGAAGTATATACTATGCAGAACTTATTTAAAACTAGATAAAAATGTCCTCATAGTATTTTATGTCATATTAAAACTTATTGATTTAGAAAAATAACCATTTATTTTATAACAGTTTCTTATTTAGTATTGTTCAAACTGATGTCCATTATGATGTAAACAAACTTCACATCGGCGCAAATACACTCAATTGCCTTAATAATGAATAGATGTCCTAAATATTCAAATTCTGGTTCATATTAAAACTTATTGATTTAGAAAAAAATAACAACATTTTTATTTTATAACAGTTTTTTCTTATTTTAGGTATTGTTCAAACTGATGTCCATTATGATGTAAACAAACTTCACATCGGCGCGAAATACACTCAATTGCCTTAATGAGATGAATAGATGTATGCCTTAAATATTCAAATGCTGCCCTGGTTGAATTAACCAATTGTTCGTATGTTTCGTGGCGAGTATGATATATTTTATTTTTTAAAAATCCCCACAAAAAGAAATCCAGTATTGAAAGATCTGGAGATCTTGCTGGCCACTGAATAGGTCCGTTATTGCCAATCCATTGATTGTTAAAGTTTCGGTTTAAGTAATCTCGGACTAAAACAGTATTATGACAAGGCGCACCATCTTGTTGAATATAAACATTTACCCTCTGCGCTAATGGAATTTCATCTAGCAGTTGTGGAAGACAAATGTTTAATATTTCCATATACCTCTCGCCGTTAAGGTTGCTGTTAAAAATGTGGTAAACAAATCTACTCTCCAAAATAAAGCATGATACATTAAAACCAAATCTACCTTGATTTTGGAGTGCTAATGTTACAAAATTGTTATTTTTGACCAATATCGATTGTTGTTGCGATTAAAAATTCCTGCACTCGTAATATGACTCTCATCAGACCAAATGATATTGCGCCCAAAATTTCTATTTTGTCTAATCTGTTCTAAATACCAATTACAAAAAATAATTCGCCGTTCTAAGTCACCATCATTAAGGTGCTGAATTACTCTTTTTTTGTACGGAGTATAATTATATTTTTTAAGATTTTTGTACTCTTGATTTAGATACGCCAACTTCTGTTTCTATTTGTCGGCAGGAGGTATTAGGATTTTCTTCAACTCTTGCTAAAACAGTTATTTCGTCGTCTTGTTGGTTCATTTTGCATAATTTTTATCCTAGGCTTCTCAAAAGATCATAAGTTAATAGATGTTCTTTTAATCTGGCGAATATATTCTTGTTGGGATGTCTTCGTTCAGGGAATCTTCTAGCATTATTAAAGTATTAAACGCACAACCTACCTATTAAAATATGCCTCTGCAGCTTGGTCTGCATTAAAATTACTCTGATAGTATATGCCAATCATATCTAACTTTTCAAAATTTTCATACTTCGTATTATTGACAGCCATCACAAAAAGTTATTAACTTGAATAATTAATTATTTAAGCAAAGTTTTGAAACAATAAATCTAATCACATTTACGTTTCCACCATTTATTTATATGAAACAACTGCGTGAAATGTCAATAACTAGCAACGAATGCGTGCAGTAAACAAAGGTTCATAGATGACTTGATCAAGAGGTATTTTCAAAAATCGTTTATAATTTTCTTATTTACCGAGATAAATATATGAAACTATATATTTTCAGAAAGCTAAAAGAAATCTCTAATTAATGGAGTTATAGCCAACTAACCATAAAAAAATCAACTTTGGTCTGTAACTCGAAACAAATTAAGTTAGAAAAAATCGAGTACTCACTAAATTGCAATAAAAAAGGCACAAAGATGTTTTTACCAAAATTTTAAATATTCACAAACAAAAAAGTTACGGGATTTTAAAGAAAACGGCATAAAACGAAAAACACCCTATATTTCCCAAACGAGTCGAGATATTGAAATGTTCTGTAGATTATTAAATTTGTTTCAAAAATCGGTCCAAGGGTCCCGACCACGATTTTACTCTATCTATTTGAGAAATACCTAAAATCCCCCAATTACATCGAAAATAGGACACCCTGTACATATGTAGGTATAAAAGGTTATGCAATCGACTTCTCTTTCAATACCGCTAAATCTATTTAGCTCATTTTACAACTTTTGGCCATGTTTCATCAAGATGGGGCATGATGTCTGGATGTCTCGGAGAGGGGGGTTTATTAGGATCAGTTTTTTTGTGTTTTTATTAAATATTTCTAAAACATCTGAATATTTAAAAGATTTAAAAATACTCCATATATTTTTTAGGATTTTGCAAGAAAGTCCTGCAATGCACTAGCATTCACTTGGTTACACTTTATAAAAATCTTGATTTTTCTTGTAGAAAAGTGAACTTCAAAAATTTGTATAAACAAAACTCTAAATTACAAATGTTAATAAACAGTTATTTACATTACGTATTAAAAAAAACAATTATTTGGCTTGGATTGTATTAAAAGATTTTAACAATCAATATATACAATTATAAAAACATCCTACAACTTGAAATATAACATAAGAAAGCATAAAAGTTTTATGTTTGTATCTAATTCCACGTATTCCTTCATCTCGCTTTCTTAGAAGTGTGCGCTATGTATAGAATAAAAAGCTGGAAATTATCTCATTTGCTGGCTAAAATGAATTAAAATTTTGGGAAAATCTGCTCGTCATTTATATCTAACTGAAAACTAAAGTGACATGTTGGAGCATTAAATAAAAAAATAAATAAAAATAACACAATTAAAATACTTATTTTTTAATTATTAAATCGTGTATTTTTTATTTATCTTTATATAAATAATCGTTATCGAAACGTATAAATTGATATAAAAGTAAATAAACAAGACACGACTTAATACCTAAAAGATAAGTATTTTAATTGTGCTTCCTGTTATTTAGTAGTTATACCGCTTCCATACAATGCAGATTCAGAAAATAAAAACATTTTTATAGTAAATTGGTATTTTTTGTAAAACCTTTCAATTATAATATCCACGTTAGAATGACCACAATATCATAATTGATCAGTAAATCCCCGTTTAAATGACGCACACACCATAATAGGTGTTTTAAATAAACAAAATAAAATTAAAAATTGCATTTTTAACGTATTGTTATATAAATGGTTTAATCAAGTATTACTAATTGTAACTCCGGATCTAATCAACCGCAGATTGTGAAGTAAAAGTGACGGAATTATTTTTTATTATTAAAAATTATGTCATTGGAATCTGATTATTATATGTTTTAAAAAAAATTTGTACAAAATTGCGCTTAAAACTTGTCATCAACATTTTATTACGAATTCAATTAAATTTGTGTAATGAATCTTTAAAAAGAATACAAAAAGTAATTTACCTTTTCAAAAATGTCGAAAAGAGCGCTCCGGTCCAATAAATCACATTTGTAAAAAGTGATTGTTTTTCCAGTAATCATCTCAACTCTTTTTAAAGCAGCCGATTCCCCATTTGGCTCATCTACACTATTTACAAAATTATCAATAACAATTACTTCATAGTTAGCATTCAAAAGTTCAATAATTGTGTGACTTCCAATATAACCTGCACCTCCTGTTACAAACACTGTTTGAAATTGCGCCATCCTAAAAAATAAAAATTAGTGAAATAGTAGTTATACATCACAAATTACATTTTTAATTATTAAATTAAAATATAAACTATTTACACATAAAATTCGATGTTATACGTGCATGAAAGACTAAACACGACTGCCTAACACAACGTCAGTTCTAAAATAAATTCAAGATCATTTACAGATGTAACTTACGTTTTTACAGTTATAAATGGTCATTCACCCTAATATATAATTAAAAAAGGTATATTAATTATTACTCGGCAATACTCTTTAGCTTTAGTTATGCACTTACCTATAACACAAGTCTACGTATTTGTTGAGAGTGATTAAGAAGAAACATCAAAGCTAAACAGGTATGTAAGAATGCTTGACGCCCTTGAACCTTACTATCCAGATGATAATTTGGAAAAAGTTTGCAGGCATTTACTGTTCTAATACCATTTCTCGTTTTTGTGGTCACAATTATGACTTATTATTTTTTTAATTATTTAAATAAAATATTAGTGGCGCATTAAGGTGTTTGAACTAAGAAGGTAGCACCTGTCTAAAAACCCTGACATGGTGGAATTACACATATTTTACTTCTAATTCTATAATTCTTCTAATTCTAATCAACTGTTTCAATACAGATGATACAAAATTGACTAGGAATACCATAAGAAAATAAAAATTTTATGATTTCAAGGGCAATAAGCATATACGTCATTGTATTTCATTGTATGTAATAGTCAGTGCACAGAAAAATAAGTATGTGAATATTGCATCAAGTTCTTAACTATGCCATGGCCAGGGACGTTTCTATACACAAAAATTCCATCTGTATGACATAAACGGAAGTTGGTAGATACGAATCCTCTCAGCATTACCATTACTAGCCGATTTGGTCAAGATGACATTCTGTTAGGAACACCATTTGCAAATCTAGCCTATTTTTATTCCAAGTAAGGTGATAAAATAACAGGAAAAATTACAGGACAGTATGCAAAAGAACTTACATTTCCTCCAAAGTCGGGAGAAAACGTCACAACCAATGCGTTTGAAAAAGCAACAAAGAATCAACATACACACAGCTAAATGTTTATGCAACACAAACAAAATATAGTATGAAAAAAAAAGGTTAAGTAAAATTTTCTAAATCAAGTACATACGAGACATAGGTATACTTCATTATACTTTGACAATGAACCAATTTTTGAGCGAGAGAATTGTTTGCATTTTTACATTCCCGTGTACTATACAAGGTGCGATCATGAAAAAGTTCGACCTCGAGGTTTTGACGGATTTTTAAATCCATTTTCACAATTTTTGGCATGCCGTCTGTGTGTGTGCGTGTGTCTGTGTATATACACGGTCAGACCGTCGGAGCTGAAGTGATGAAACTTGGCATGCTTGCTATTATGGAAAATCGTAGATCCGTATCAACTTTTGGTAAATGTAAGAGCACGGGAAGTACCTGTTTACCTGTTAACCTACACAGTTTTACATTTTTTCAAGCAAACTAGTTGTTTAAGATATGGCAATAAATTTCAAATTTCTTACAGGCATGAAAAGCACTGAAAAACTATTAAGTATGAAATTTCCAGCTGATCGAGGCACTAGAAACGGTACTTCAAAAAAAATTCTTTTTATATAAATTAAGATATTTAGCCAAGATTTTCGACTGTGATGCTGCAGAATCAATAAAAATCGTGAAATCAAAATAAAAATTAAAAATCTGTAAGATTTTAATAATACACTAACAATACATGTTAAATATAAATGAAAAAGATCAAGTGATCGGCCTGGTAATGCAAGGAATGACAGTTCTAACCCCCGACGAGTAAATTGCCTTTTCTTTGTTAAAATTGTTTTTAAATTTTATTTTAATATGCATTTATATTTTAAAATAGCATAATAAATATAAATTTGTACTTATAAGTGTATTTTGATATTTTATTTTAAATACAAGGCATTGGTCATTACTTACATTTATATGTAGAATGAAACCCAATAAGCATTGTATGAGTGTGAGAGAGACATAACTTTACCGATGTTGCCACTTGTAAATATTTGCATGTAGGCACAAAATATGAACTACTTAAGTCTCCTTCAATCTAGCTTCAACATTTCTAACGAAACCAAAGCAATTAAGATGATGTTGAAAAGTCGCGTGTTCTTTGAAACTATTAAGTAAATACTTTACACTTAAACATTAAATGATAATACCTCAAACATCAAAGTTTACTGTAATTGAGAATTTATGACATGGTTCGATCACTACTCGTAAGAAGTACCAAGCAGTAACTTACGAGAGTTACAAACAAGAACATTAACTTTTAGATGGATAGTATACCTTAAGTTTAAGGTTTAACTTTAGCATTATAATTCTTATTGAAAAATCAACTATTTTTAAAAATGAACAGAATACACTTTTTTCAAAACTCTACTTTATAAGATTTTTGGAAAGACCTGCACCTTGCCAAGGCAGTAACCCAATCTGAGATAAAATTCAGTTAGGGTGTTTTCTAACATTTCTTGGGTGATGCTGTTTAAAGAGTCTGTAATTTTGACACGCAGATCATCCAAATTGTTAGTACGTTAATGCCTGTGCCCATTAATTTGCTGGAATACGTATCCCGAAACAAAAAACCCGTTCGGCGCGATATCAGGTGAGCGAGGAGGATATTTAATAGTACCTTTTCCACTAATAATATGGTTAAGGAACTCTTATTGCAGTATGAGCAGGACAGCCATCTTCTTGATACCAAATGTCACCAAAATTTATATTGAGGCGTTCTCGGCAGTTCTAAATATTTCCGAATTCAAGTTTTCGTTGATAAAAAATGGACCAATTATGCAATTGCCTAAAATTCCTGCCCACACATTAACTTTTTGGGGGTATTGTGTCCGGTAAGGAATACTAATGTGTTTGTTTTCCCGAGAATAACCAACAGCGACAGACGGATTGTGATGGAAGTTAAAAGAACTCTCGTCGGTAAACAAAACATTTTTAATAAATCTTTCGTTTTCATTAGCCCGACTCATCATATCTTCACAAAATACCATACGCTCTTGATGATCTTCTGGAAAAAATTTTTGTGTAGTTTGCACCTTAAAGCAACGGTATTTATTCCTTTTCAAGATATTGCAAACTGTTCTTGGTTCAATATTCATTTCTTCAGCAATTTTTGTACTATTCCACGGGAAATTAGTTTCTGCTAAACTACACACTGCAATTTCTTGGAGTTCGCGCTTTTCGTTTAAGTTACGACCAGGATGCTCACCATCATTACTATCAATGCTACTGGATTTTCTCCAATTATGTAAACATCCACATCTTTCAAATTTACAAACAGTACGCATTATCGTACTTTCTGATGGAATTGGCCTGTTTTCAAAGGAAAAAGCAAACCTGCCCATTATTCCTGAATAAGGCCACTTAATAATCTGTATTTTTTCTTCAGTGGAATATATAAGTATTGTGTCGAGATTTGCAAAAACACTAATTTTCAATTCTTGTTGACAGTAGCAATTAAATGCATCATTGATACTAGCCTGCTCAAAATACGCTTGTATGGTATCGGCGCTGTTAGTTTGTTGTGTATTCTATCTCACTTAGCACGTAAACTGATTATACTGTCTTAGTTTTACTTATTATAAGTCAGACCCGCGATAATATTTTTCCATACCTGTATGTATATGAAAGACCATCTCAAAACACCATTAGAATATGTGTTAAACAAAAAGTGAAAATCCTTAAGAACTTAATTAAGGTGTTGCAGAACATGTAAAACACGGAATCAAAAAATTTCAGCTTCAATTTTGCATTGTACGTAAGTTTCATTATGTAATTACATAATTCCGCTAGTACTTTTATGGTATATATGTACGTTGAGAAATGTTGAGTAGAGACAGATTTTTTAAATTAAAACTTTAACATTATTGTCCTGATTTATGTCAGCTTGTGTGTAATTAGATGCTGATTATGTGCCATTTCGCGCCGTTGAAGTTAAATTTTACGTCCCAATTGGAGATAAGTTATAACAAAATTTCAATAAACATGCTAACTTCACGGAGCCGGAAGCTTTTTAATAAATTATTCCTTTTTTATTCAGTCATTAGCCGCCAATTACGCGTCATTTTGCCACGTTAAAATAAAATTGTTCGCCCTTATAGGAAAAAAGTTATCGTAAAATTACACTGACACGGCTAACTTCACAGCCCTGAACTTCTGTATAAATTAATTTTGCTTATACAGTAATTAGGCGCCAATTATGCGCCATTTCATGGCGCTAAACTAAAATTCATAACTTCATAAATTCCATAACCTTATGAATAAATTAATCCTTTCTTGTACAACAATTAGGCACTGACGATGTGCTGTTTGACGCCCTTAAAATAAAACTTTGCGTTCTTATAGGAAATCAGTTATTGTAAAATTACATTGACACGGCTAATTTTACAACCATGCCAATTAATTTTTTCTTATGCAATAATTAAGCGCGAATTATGGGCCGCTTTTCCCGCTAAAACAAAGTTTTGCGCTCTTATAACAATAAATTAATCTTTTCTTGCGGGATAATTAGGCATCCATTACGCGCTATTTTCCGCGGTTAAATTTAAATTTGGCGCCTCTACAGGAAACAAGTTATTGTATGACGCGGCTAACTTCACAACTGTGAATTTCGGCTTATACCAATTTTTTCTTATGCAGTAATCAAAAGCCAATTATACGCAGTTCTGCGTCGCTGAAATCAAACTTTGTGCCCCTACAGAGAATAATTTATGGTAAAAATTACATCGACGCAGCTAACTTCACAGACGTAAATTTCTATAGAAATCAATTTTTCCTTACGCAGTAATTGGGCGCCGTTTTGTACCGTTAAAACTAAATTTTGCACTTCTATAGGAAGCAAGTTGTTGTAGAAATTATATCAACACAGAAATAAGGCAATGAACGCATCTCTCTGGACAAAACCAGTTTCAAGGCTAGAGGCGATCGCTCTCTCCCAAATGAAACAGAAGGTAACAAAAGAAATTCTCCCAGGATAAAGGACGAGTCGTCTCAAAATATGAACAGTCTTACTTCAGCCGGTCTTGTAAGTAACTCTAATCATGGTATTAAGATATTTTGATAATGTGATGCTAATATGAAATTAGCGGAAAGATACGACATTTTGAGGGCTGAATTACATTGTTTTAAATGTTTAAAACCTAACCACATGGCATCAAATTGTAGAACGTTTGTTTACAGGTATAAAATAAGAAGTCGATAGCACTAGCGATACCAAGACTGATAATAAGATAATTGCAATTAATAACTGGGTAACAAATGCAAGTTACGCACTCCTAAAAACCCTTGTGGTTGACTTTAAGGCAAACGATGCGACTTTATGTAGGGTACGAGGGTTGTTAGAGAGTGGAGCCCAACGTCCATTAGTAAGTACAAGTCTGGTAGGAAAATTGGGTCTCTTACCGAGCGGTTCTGAAACTCTAAGGCACGCTCTTTTTGGGGGAAGGCGTAACACAAGCACAAAATCACAATTGTTATAAAATTTTCTGGAAAGCTTGATAGGGGATTGTTCTTGTTATGTTAATATACTTAGCCCAGATTATATTTGTAGGAACTCCCATGAGCGCCAGATAACTGGGTGAAGCATCTGAGAGAACAAGGGATTTTCCTTGCTGACGTGGGCGGAGAAAAGTTGAGCTGCTGATTGGAGCGGATACAATGGGAGTATGCTCACAGGTAAGAAACTGAATTGAATAAAGTCTGTATGTAGTCGAGACGCGTTATGGTTGGACCGTTATGAGTAAGTTACAGTTTCCAATGTCACTATGTGAAGATGACTGTTCCAAGTGTGTGTATGTTAGCTCATTATAATAAGATCTCAGACTTGTGGGCTTTGAACGTATTAGGAATCACAGATCTCATTGTTCAGAAGAATAAATTGGAGTTACTTAAAGATACTGATGATTACTTTAATAATACTGTTTCTAGGGATGATTCAGGTAGACATACCGTTGATATGCCGTGGTTGTTTGACCATGACCCTCTGCCCACAAAATTTGCTTTCGCTACTCATTTATTGAACAAAACTATTAAGAAGTTGCAGGTTAACAATTTAAGGAAAGATGAGAATCCGGATCACACAGTTGGTCATTATCTACTTCAAACCGGTAATACGAAAAAGTAGTACGACAGAGATAAAGTCCATCTATAACGCTTTTACAAGTCTAAATGAGTTCCTCTCGTAGGACCTAATTTGATAAACTTGTATCAGTTACACTTTTGAGATTTAGGCGGTTTTGCTGTAACGGCGATATAACAAGGCATTCTTGCAGGCCGGCTTGTACATACCCGACCAAGAATATCTAAAGTTTCTGTGAAAAGATGTGGAAAATAATTTAATTGTGTATCGGCATTGTCGAGCTGTGGTCGGGGTATCATGTTCTCCGTATTTGTTAGGGACGGTACTTAATTATTACTTTGATCTTAATAGTCAGAGACGTGTATGATAAATATTTGGTTTCAATGCTGGCCCAAAGCATCTATGTTGACTATTGTTTAGCTTCACTAGATAATGAAATCCAAGTGCATAAATTTGTTAAGGGATCCACCGAGATTTTTGAGCAGCTCAATTTGAGCTCAAAGGGTGGGAATCCACAATTGAACCTTAATTTAACGAGAGAAAGTAACTACTCCATTTTAGGAATGATTTGGGACCGAGAATATGATACCCTGGCTATAAAAGAAGTACTTTTAAAATTTAAGGAAAATGATTTAGAACATGTTATCAAACGTAAGATACGGTCTGTAGCTCTTAAGATTTTTGATATAATCGGTTTTACATATCCAGTTATGTTGCATCGAAAATTACTTTTTCCAAGAATTATGGGAAACAAAGATATGGGATTAAAAGGTATCGGAGCCATTCTAGGAGCAATTTAAAAAACGGCGAGACGAATTAGAGTATTTGGCCTTAATTAAGATTCCCAGGTAGGTTTTAGGACCAGGAGATCACACTCATTTAAGTTTACATACCTTTTCAGATGCCTGCATTGCATACGCTTCTTCTCTTCGGTTAGAATATGTGGAAAAGGTTATTCTTAGATTAGTCGTAGCTAGAGCTAGAGTACTAACAAAGAAGAAAATTAACTATACCAAGGAACAAAGCTCTTGGCTAGCTGTATAGGTGTAAGGTTAAGATGTTCTTTAGACAAAGAGCTCATTAAAATAAATAGTAAAATCAATTGTATTGGACTGACTGTACTACAGCTATATATTAAGTATCGAAGAAACAAAAATAGCATACGTTTGTCAATAACCGAGTTAAAGAAATTAGGCAGGGTACGCAAGACGGGGAAGAGTTTAGACATGTCCCTGAACACATGAATCCGAGTGACCCCCCTTCACGGGGCTGTTTTGGTAAAAAAATAGTTGAAACTAAATGGTGGGAGAGCCCTCAGTTGTTACGAGGTAATACGGATACTTGGCCACGTGCGAATATAATTCTTACGTGAATGAAATAATAAAAGAAAAACCCACTAGTGTTGTTTCAAGAGTGTTAGATGGGCCAGGGATAGAATGTTATCACACATATTTTTCTAAGTTGTCAAAGATTGCTAAACTAGTGGCATCGATGCGACGTTTTATTAATAATTGTAAAAAGAATTGTAGTAAAGTCATGAATTAGGCATTAAAGAAATGCGCGGGACCGAAGAAGCTGTTTGGAAGTGGGTACAGATCGAGGGGTTTGAGGACATTAAATCGGAAGCTCTTACTTCACTTAATCCCTACCTAGACGAGTTAGGGTTGATCCGTTCACAAACAAAGATATTTGAGAAAGATGATGCCCCAGACTTTTGTCACCCTTTCGTTCTTCTTAAAGCCCATCCAGTAGTAATTATTAAGATTAATAAGCGAAATACATGAAACCAACTCACATGTTGGGTTATTGACGTTAATGATCATTTTAAGGGAAAAATATTGGATTGTTGGGGGAATGCAGTTCATCAGATCAGTCCTAAATAAATGCGTGATGTGTAAGAGGTTCAGAGCAAACCGATCGGAGGGACACCCGTCTCCTCTACCCCGTGACTGCGTCAGGCACGCAATGGAGTTTGAGATGGTGGGGGTGGACTTGGTTGGTCTTTTGTATTTAAGAATTGAACAGAGAGAATGGATCTGTATTTACACGGGTGCGGTGTATCGAGTGGTACACCTGAATTACTTCCCTACCTACAAAAATTAACTTCTTGGTTTTGTGCGATTTGTCAGTCGTAGGAGCCGGCCCAGGACCATTTTTAGTGACAAGGGGACTCACTTTAAAGGCGCGAATAACCTCTTTAAATCTATTGATTGCAAGAAAATTTTATCGCATTGCTCGGTCTAGCAGATTAAGTGAGTGCTACCCCATCACCCATCCCCCCACTGCTGTGTGCTAGGGGAACTGGTGGGAACGACTGGTTAAAATTCTTCAAGATTTATTAAAAAGAGGACTAGGTAGGGCTCGTCTGCCACAAGAGGAGATGTGTACGATTCTTTGCGAGTTTGAGATGATAATGAATTCCAGGCCTCTGATGCCGAAGGACTTAAGCCCTTATGCCTAAACGATTTCCCACATGAGATTAAAGAGGTAGGTTCTCCATAGTGTAACTTTAGTGTAACTAAATTTGATATGAATCATAAAATAATTATAAATCATTTGTGTAAAGGTGAAATTGTGCTTGTGGAAGATGAGAAATCTAAGCTGCTAGAGTGACCCATGGGGCGGACAAACTGTTGATTTAGTTAAGGGAAAAGATGGGGAGGTAAGAATGCTAAAGATAAAAGTTGAGAAATCACTCGCACGATTCAAAGGATTTATGCATTATAAATTTCTTGTCCTATTGACTCAAATACGAAAAATCGCAGTCCCTGTTCAGGCCTTTCCTGTAATTATGGAACCAAGTCCAATTGATAAGAATACTCATAAATCTCCCAAAACGGGAGAACCCCAAGCTAAGTTAACAAGAACGGAAAGAGTAATTAAGTTACCCACAAAATTTAATTAAGTAATCTGAATCCAGTGTTGTACATACGGATATTACTAATTGCGCGGGAAATTTAAAAGTTGATATATCAACAATAAATACATCAAAATTTTAAATGACATAAATAGTCTGTATTTCTTGATTGTTGAATTACCTCAATCTTAATGTTATTGTTAAAAATGCCAATAAGTAAATGGAATGTTTTTATTTCAATTTAGTTTTAATTTCACGAATGATGGAGACAAATTATAGTCTCCGAAATCTTATAATAGGTGCTGTAAATGTTGTCCTTTATTTTCTCAGCATAAATTTACTCTACGTTTAATATCCTCGAAGACGGCTGCTAACTGTTGTGGGGGATGGTTGCATTAATGGCGTTCACTATGGCATTCTGTAACTCCTCAACTGAATGCAAACGATTTCCATACACCGCATTTTTAAGGTGACCAAAGAGAAAGCAGTGTAGCGGAGTCAAACAGGGAGATCATGGTGCCCATCGATTTTTGCTTATTATTTTATCACCGAAAAATTGTGATAAATGTGCCAACGTTGTATGGGCCGTGTGGGATGTTGCGGAATCTTGCTGGAAAGACTTACAATTAATTGTTGATAGTTTTCGGCATTTAAATTTTCATTAAAAAAAATTAGTCCAATTCTTCGCTTTCTCGACATGGCAAATCCAAACTCCAGTTCTAACTGGATGTAATGGAGTTTCAATAAATACATAAGGATTTTCAGTTGATCAGGTTCGGTAATTTTGGGAATTTATATATAGCCGCTTAGATGAAACTATGCCTCGTCACTGAATAATGCCATATCCAAAACATCATTGTTATTGAAATTTTCGTTAAACCAGGTACAGTACGTTATATGCTTTTCAAAATCAGTTGGCAGCAGTTCTTATAATAAAGACATTTTGTAGGGGTGCATGTTCAGTTTTTACAAGCCCTCTGGCATGTCCCATAAGAAACCCCTACAGTTACAATTAAGTAAACAATCAATTAAAAAAGACATATTTTACGTGAATTACAGGAACAATAAAAAGACAAATAAAACGACAAGAACAGAAGGAAGCAAATTATGACAGTTTATACAATACGTATTTACACACCCTCATAACCCCAGCGGATGAAAGTTTTGATAAACAACTTACACTTTCCAGTATTAGAATACATTTTGATAACAATATGACCATAACAGAGTTAGAAACCCTACAATAACTCTGGATCACGCTGCATAAAATATCAATAATACAGTTTAACCATTTTTGTTCATATTTAATTAAATTTTAGACTAGTTATGTAAAATTAAATTTTCTTTAAAAATATGTCTGCACTTTTTCTTATAAAATTAATCGTTATTCAGATATTAAATTCTACATTAAGAATTTTTTGACGATAAATGACCTGTCGTGCCAAAAAATTGCATAGAACATATTAATCGACATATTTAAGGTATGTCCATTTATTTTTAAAAATATTTGATAAATACCAAAAACTCCCAAAATCTAATCAGCTCCAAGCGAAATGAAAACAAGCTTAAACACAAAATTTTAAGTACGCTGGTGTTTTCGTTCTGGAGTTATCGTGGATACTAACATATATCCACATACAGACACACAGGCGTACAGATACACACAGCATGGCCGATCTTGGCGAAAGTTGACCAAAAGTTATAAAATGGGCTAATAAGTCGATTTAGCGACGGTGAAAAAAAGTCGTTTGCATAACATTCTATACCTACATATGTATATGCAGGTTTGAAGGTAAAAATTAAATATGTAGGTATATTATATCAATATGTATGTACAGTGTGTGCGAAAATTTGCTTAACAAATGGGACTTTTCTTCAATATTACGTTCTGCGAAAAATTCTTTCTGCACTAGAGTTTTGTTTGTCCTAAAACTTATTTAACACCAATCAGATCAAAATTGACATGCACACTATATAGGATAGAACATAAAACACATATTTTGCTTAAGAGTAAGGTTTCAATAGTTTCAAAAAAATTGTTCAGAGAAAAGTTATTAAAATTAAAAGTTTTGTTCAGATACGAAGTTTCAGACTCATATGACGACTTTGACTATTTTGAAATTTTCCGAGTATTTTTCTATTCTGCATAATAAACATATTGCAAATGTATTCTCGACTGTCATCTGTAGCATGATTTATTTGTCAGTTTCACAATGTATCCATAATGTGAATTGAACAGCCAACGTAATGCATTTTGATTACATACTCGAATCCTATTTTCAGTAAAAATGCAGTTGAATAATCAAGAAAAGGTAGAAATAGTACTAATTGTAGGAAACAATTATCGAACCACACGGCAGGCTGCTGCAGAATTTAATAATAACTATCCCGAAAGAACAAACATCTCCCGTGTAACTGTGGAACATGTTATGCGGAATTTTAGGCATTGCAATCCGAAATTTTTCAAAGAACCTGAGCAACTGAGAATGGATGATGACAATGTTGATGGAAAAGAGTTAGGCATACTACTGACTATTCAAGAAAATCCCACCACGTTTACAAGAAAGATACTAAAAATGCACAAATTTAAAGCTTTTAATCCAAAATTTATTCACGCTTTAATGGAAAGAGACATGAATCAGCGCTTCGATTTTCGTGTATTGCTTGAAGATGTTTAGAAGATGATAGAGATTTTTTTAAGAAAATTTGTTTCACTGATGAAACAGTATTTACAACAAACGGGATATTTAGTTCTCAAAATTCTCGGTATTGGAGCACTGAGAATCCACATTGGTCGGTAAAGTGTCGTAGTCAGTACTCTGAAAAGGTTAGTGTTTGGTTTGGAATAATATGCGACAGGTTACTTGGACCATTCCTTTTTGAGAACATCAATGGCGATAATTTTTTTAATTCTCTCAACACAGCATTTGAAAACGTTCTGGACGATATGCCGCTTGAAGAAAGACACCAGATGATTTTTCAATTAGATGGCGCTCCCTCACATTTCCACGCACGTGTAAGAGATTGGCTAAACGGAAATTTTACGAACAAATGGATCGGTAGGGCTGTACAAATGATTTCAATCTTTTTTCTTGGCTTTCAAGATCTTCTGATATTACACCTCTCGATTTTTTTCTGTGATGACTTCTAAGGGAAAAGGTGTACAAAACTCGCCCGCGAAATGGCGATGGACTGAAGCAAAGAATAAGAGAAGCATGTCAATCCGTTACACCAGAAATGCTGAGAAATGTTCGAGCAAATATGAGACGGAGGGTCATCAAGTGCAGTGAGCTTCTGGGTGGTCATCTTGAAAAGTGAGTCACATCTCAAAAGTAGAGTAATCTAAATCTAGATGAAACTGACGAAATTCAATATGTCATAGCTGTGTATGTTTCTGTTGATTTTTCATTTCAACAAAATAAATAAAATGTTCAAAGTCTTTAGCCAATATTTCATCTCGTAGCATAAAATTGAATTTCAAACAGCGTGAAATAAAGGTACTTTACTCCTAAGCAAAATATGTCTTTTATGTTCTGCCCTGTATAGTGTGCATGTGAATTTTGATCAGATTGGTGTTAAATAAGCTTTAGGACAAGCAAAACTCATCTACAGAAAGAATTTTTCGCAGAACGTAATATTGAAGAAAAGTCCCATTTGTTAAGCAAATTTTCGCACACACTGTATATCAGGTGTAATGTAACCCTATTCATTTTGTACTTTTGTTAATAATTATTTGTTTGTTCGTTTGAAGCTAGTATTTCAATATCAAATTTTGGAAATACTTAGTAAATATCTTGAGTGGACTACCACAGGCCATCCACAAAATTGAAATTAAAAAATGAAATAATTTTAACTAAATTTTTATGATAATTATGCAACTCTTTATAAAAATTAATTACGAAAATAGCTACACTGTAAAACAAAAGCAACAACTATGCTTTAAAACTCACTGATAGATGCTACCTGGTAAGGAACAGACACAGACCTTCAACTACAAATGAATTAACAAGAAATAAAATTTTAAACACATCTGATTATGTAAATTAGAACTTTTATAAGAAATTCATACAGACAGAATACACATTGTAAACGCAAAATGATAATTATGTGACAACAGACTTTTACGTACAGAGTTAACTAGACATCTAGAGTAACTGACAATTAAAGAAATGAATCATTAATTTCAATTTTAGGATCTCATGCAACATTGTAAAACAAAACAAAACATGCAAATGAGTTTAAAACTTCAGTCAGACAGAACGTTAAGACAAAATACACTTAAGACAAAATTCCAAACGCACGGAGCTCTATAAAACATGCAAACACAGCTTCAGGTTTCAACAGATCTAAATTTACATTATTTCAGCTAGATTAAAGAACTATGAAACAATATTAGAAATATTACATTTTCTTACAAATGCAGCACCTTTTCATAAACATACACGTTATTATCAACATGAAAAATTTGACATTAGACCTAACACTTAGACACATTTTGCCGCACATAGAAGTCATCAACAATTGCATAGAACTTAAAAATCAGATAGTTAGGTCTACATTGATATTTCTATATCTTTAAAATAAGCGGCTGTCAGAAATAATTGATAAGAACCGAAAACTGACACCACTAGAACGCACACTCGGCAATGGATTGCCCTAAAGCTTATCAGCACAAGCAAATGACAAGACAAGCTTAATGACAAAATTTTAAGTACGTAGGTATTTACTGGATTACGTGGCAGACACAGACAACAGACAAACACAGACACGACACAGACACAGACGACAGACAAGACACAAGGCACAGACAAAGCACAGCACAGACACACACGGCACACGCACAACACAGCCACACTGCACAGCACAACCACACGCGACACGACACACACAGACACAGACACAGACACCAGACACAGACACAGACACAGACACAGACACAGACACAGACACAGACACAGACACGACGACACAGACCCAACACAGACACAACGAGACGCGACACACGCACACAGACACGACCAACATGCACAGCGCAGACCAGACGACACCACGGACACGACACAGCAGACACGACACAGGCAAACGACGACACAACACACGACACACACACACAGGCACACGACACAGACACGACACAGACACGGACACGGACACGGACACGGTCACGGACACGGACACGGACACGGACACGGACACGGACACGGACACGGACACGGACACGGACACGGACACGGACACAGACACAGACACAGACACAGACACAGACACAGACACAGACACAGACATAGACATAGACACAGAGACAGACACAGACACACATACACACACACAGACGCAGGCGCAGAGACGCACACACAGGCACAGACAGACACAGACACAGATGCAAGCACAGAAACAGACACAGACACAGGCACAGACACAGGCACAGACACAGGCACACACAGACACAGACACCGACACAGACACAGACACAGACACAGGCACAGGCACAGGCACGGACACGGACACGGACACGGACACGGACACGGACACGGACACAGACACAGACACAGACACAGCATAGAAACAGACGCAGAAACAGACGCAGACACAGACGCAGACACAGACACAGACATTATTGAAAATTGAAATTAAAAGGAAATAATAATTTTAAATACATCTGTTTTGTATAATTAAGTGACCTCTTTTATAAGAAATTCATTACGAAAATAGGCAATATTGTAAACGCAAAAATGATAATGTATGTGAAACAGACTTTTAAAACTTCATGACAGACAGAGGTTATAATAGACATCTAGAGGCTAACTTAAATTAAAAGAAATGAAATCATTTCAATTTCAATTTTAGGATATCTATGCAACATTGTAAAAACAAAAACAATAATCTATGTCAGAATGATGTTTAAAACTTCAGGTCAGATAGAGATTAATAGACATAAATACATGCTAACGTAAAAAAAATTCCAAAGCCGCCGGCTTCTATAAAAATGTCGCTAACACAGCTTCAGCGTTTTCAATCATATTTGTTTAATATTTACATTTATTTCGCTTAGATTAAAGAACTATATATAGAGAATTTGACAAATTAAATTTTCTTTAAAAAATGCGTCTACACCTTTTCTCATAAAATTAATCGTTATTCTCATAATGAAAAAATTTGAATTAACTCTTAAAGTCTACTTTAGCAATTTTTTTGCCGCAAAATTATGCGTCATTTCAAAAAATTGCATCGAACTTAATTAATCGATATGTTTATGGTCTACATTTTGATATTTCTATATCTTTAAAATAAGCGGCTGTGTTAGAAATAATTGATAAAAACCAAAAACTGCCCCTACTAAACCCCTCCTTCGCTGCTGGATTGCTCCAAAGTCTTATCAGCTCCAAGCTAAATAAAACAAGTTATATGACAAAATTTTAAGGTAGGTATTTTTCCTGGAGTTATCGGAGCACTAAAAAACACGCACGCACACACGCACACACACGCACGCACACACGCACGCACACAAGGCACACACAACACGCACACAGTACACACGCACACACGCATAACATCGCACACGCACAACGCCAAACGCGTACTTGCACGCACGCACGCATCACGCACGCCCCAGCCACCCACACTACACCCACCGCGCTGCCTGCCAGACCAGCCCCGACCGACCGCACATCTAACCCATACCCACCACACACTATACCCACACCCACACGCAGCACGCACGCAGCAACACGCACGACTACGCACACACGCACACATGCATCACACACGCACACATGCACACACGCACTAACGAAGACACGACACTGCACGCACACACACACACACAGACTAAGACACAGACACAGACACAGACATAGACAAAACATGACACAGACACAGACACAGACAAAGACACAGAACAGACACAGACACAGGCAAGGCACAGACAAAGACACAGACACAGAACAACACACAACAGGTACAACACAGCCACAGATGCAGACGCACGAGACTCAAATACACGGACACGGATACGGACACAGACCAGACACAGACACAGACACAGACACAGACACAGACAAACACAGACACAGACCAGACGCAGACGCAGAGCACCAGATCGCAGGCGTCTAGGCGCAGACGCAGACCAGATACAGACGCACACGCAGATGTAGACACAGACGTAGACGCAGACGTAGACGCAGACGTAGACGACGACAACACAGACACAAGCACAGGCACAGACACAGACACAGACAAAGACACAGACACAGACGCAGAGACACAGGCACAACACAGCACGACCAGACGCAGACGCAGACAGCTACATCGGACACAGACACAGACACAGACACAGACACAGAACACAGACACAGACACAGACACAGACACAGACACAGACACAGCACAGCACACAGCACGCACAACGGCCAGGCGCAGACAGCAGCGACGCAGACGCAGACGCAACGCAGACACGACACACAGACACGACACAGACACAGACACAGACACAGACACAGACACAGACACAGAACACAGACACAGACACAGACACAGACACAGACACAGACACGACGCAGACCAGACGCAGACGAGACGCAGACGCCAGCGCAGACACAGACAGACACAACGCAGACGAGACGAAACACAGCAAGACACAGACACAGACACAGACACAGACACAGACACAGACACAGACCAGACACAGACACAGACACAGACACAGACAGAGACACAGACACAGCACAGACACAGACACGACACAGACACAGACAGACACAGACACAGACACAGACACAGACGACAGACACAGACACAGACAGACACAGACACAGACACACAGACACAGACACAGACACAGACACAGACACAGACACAGACGACGACACAGACAAGACACAGACAAAGACACAGACACAGACACACACAGGCACAGAGACAACAGCCACAGATGCAGACGCAGACTAACACGACGACACGGACACGACACAGACACAGACACAGACACAGACACAGACACAGACACAGACACAGACACAGACACAGACACAGACACAGACACAGACACAGACACAGACACAGACACAGACACAGACACAGACACAGCCAGCAGACCAGACGCAACACGGACACAACGGACACCGACACGGAAACGGACACGTACACGGACACAGGACACGGAGCACGACAACGACACAGACACAGACACAGACACAGACACAGACACAGACACAGACACACAGACACAGACACAGACAGACACAGACACAGACACAGACACAGACACAGACACAGACACAGACACAGACACAGACACAGACACAGAACAACAAGACCAGGCACAGACAAAGACACAGACACACAACACAGGCACAGGCACATACACAGCACAGATGCAGACGCAGACAACACGGACACGGATACAGACACAGACACAGACACAGACACAGACACAGACACAGACACAGACACAGACACAGACACAGACAACAGACAGACACAGACACCAGACACAGACACAGACACAGACACAGAACAGACACAGAACAAACACAGCCAGACCAGACACAACACGGACACGGACACGGACACCGACACGAAACGGACACGACACGGACAAGACACAGGCGGACAGACACAACGGACAGACACGGACACGGACACGGACACGGACACGGACACGGACACAGACACAGACACAGACACAGACACAGACACAGACACAGACACAGACACAGACACAGACAAAGACACAGGCACAGACAAAGACACAGACACAGACACACACAGGCACAGGCACATACACAGCCACAGATGCAGACGCAGACTCATACACGGACACGGATACGGACACAGACACAGACACAGACACAGACACAGACACAGACACAGACACAGACACAGACACAGACACAGACACAGACACAGACACAGACACAGACACAGACACAGATACAGACACAGACACAGACACATACACAGCCGCAGACGCAGACGCATACACGGACACGGACACGGACACCGACACGGAAACGGACACGTACACGGACACACGGACACGGAGGCGGACACGGACACAGACACGGATACAGACACGGACGCGGACACGGATACGGACACGGACACGGACACGGTCACGGACACGGACACGGACACGGACACGGACACGGACACGGACACGGACACGGACACGGACACAGGCACAGACATAGACACGCTACTTTCAATTCCTTTAGAAGTTTCATGCTTGCCTTCCTTAATAACCGTCATTTTCTTCTTCATAGCTTTTAGGCTGGGGTCGATTAAGTAATCCAAAGTTAATTAATGTGTCAGTTAACTGTATAAATATCGTATTTCAGTAAAGATTAGATTAAAAATTAGTTGTTTATGAAAGAACATTTCTGTACCATACCCGACATTACAATTTCGTTTTTAAAAGTTTCGAACCATACAACATTTTGATATTTTTAATAATTTGCCACTATTATTTTGATTATAGCACACTTTTAGTTATTGTGTTTACACAGACGATATTAGGGAATAGTTATAATCAGTCAATTAATATCACATATTTTTCAGATCATGACCATGATGTTTTATATTCATTTGCCGGTGAGGTATTATTCTGCAAATTTGATACACTTTGTTTATATGTAAATAAATATTATAATCTTGATACTATGAGTAGAGGTATGTAAATCAAACTATGTTTTTGAAAAACCAATTTAGCGTTCCATTAAATAAAATGAGTTATGGTTCATAGGAAGTAGCGTCCTCTATCAAAACATTGTACTATAACGACTTCCTACATAAAGTCGTATTACTGGTACGTTAGCAACTTACAAATTCGTCAAATGTACATCTTGAAAACGTTTAACAAGTCTGCCATTTTTATTTGTTACTAAACCGATCGATTGTAAGAAAAATGTTTTGCTGGCGTTAGCGTACCAACCCGTTTAGGTTGAGAATGAGTAGATACGCTAGGGTATCGGTTAATTCTTATAACCAATTCTTATGCTGCTATATCTGTGAAATTCAACCACTCCGACTACGTACCTTTTTCGAAGTAAGTTCGATTCAGAGATAGAAATCATGATTTGTGTTTATGACCAATACACTCTTATTATAATACATCCCCGAACGTAGTTAATCGCATGGATTGGTGATTGAAGATTACCAAAACAGTCTTAATACACACAATTTACCGTCTTTTAGTAGTATAGCTATGTCACTTCTGTCCACTTGTCACTAGATTTGTCACCAGATCTAGGAAAAGTCACCAGAAAAGTTACTAGATTTCAAGGTTGGTAACATTGCCTATTTCAAGGCTGAAGACCACAGGTGTGTAACTCTCTTCAAGGTCATTCATGCATGAGTCCTTCAAGGTCACTAGAAAGTTACTAGATTGTTGATTGTCCTGAAGGTCATTGCCCTAACAAGTCTATGCATGTTTCAAGGCCACGCCCTATTCTAGCTCAAGACCACAGTGTGTAACTCTCTTCAAGGTTATGTGGTTGGTAAGCCTGCTCTTCGAGGTCCCCGCTTCAAGGTCAGTCCTGAAGGTCATTGCCTCAAGCAAGTCTATGCATGTTTCATGCCCTATTCTGAGAAATCAAGAAGGTGGCCCATTGTTTAAAGTCTATGCTTTCAAGGTCAGAGAACAAAGACGATCTATTGTTGAGTCATTCTGAAATTCTAGAAAATCAAGAACAAAGACGATGCATTGTTCAAGCACGGTTCAAAGTCCATGCTTTCAAGGCCACATGAAAGAACAAAGACTATCCATTGTTCAGTTAGAAATAGATTGTTATCTCAATTCTAGGAAATCAATAACAAAGACGATGCATTGTTCAAAGTCTATGCTTTCAAGGCCACATGAAAGACTATCTATTGTTCCGTAAAAATAGATTGTTATCTCAATTCTAGGAAATCAATAACAAAGGCGATGCATTGTCGACGGTTCAAAGTCTATGCTTATAATTTTCAAGGTAAATGAACAAAGACGATTCATTGTTCAGGTTGATTTATAAAAATAGATTGTTATCTAAATACGTCTCTTTCAAGAACAAAGGCATTGTCAACGATTTAAAGTTTATGTTTACAAGGTCACACCTCTGAGAAATGAACAAAAGCGATTCATTCTTCAGTTATAAAATAAATTGTTATCTCAATTCTAGGAAATCAAGAATGAAGGCGATGTATTATCAACGCTTCAAAGTCTATGCTTCAATTTTCAAGGTAAAAGAACATTCTTCTGGTCGAGTTATAAAAATAAATTGTTATCTCAATTCTGGAAATCATGAATAATGTATTGTTCAAAGTCTTGCTTATAATTTTCAAGGTAAATGAATAAAGACGATTCATTGTTCTGGTTGATTTATAAATATGTTATCTAAATACATCTCTTTCAAGAACAAAGGCATTATCAACGATTTAAAGTTTATGCTTATAAGGTCACACCTCTGATAACAAAGACGATCCATTGTTCAGTTAGAAATAGATTGTTATCTCAATTCTAGGAAATCAAGAGCCCTGAGGTGCATGTTTCAAAGCCACGCCTCAGGTTAAACAGGTGGCCGTTCCTAAACAGGTAGCCGTTTCCTAAAAACAGGTAGCCGTTTCCTAAAACAGGTACCCGTTTCCTAAAACAGGCAGCCGTTTCTAAAACAGGTAGCTGTTTCTAAAACAGGGGTCCGTTTCAAAACAGAATGTTTCAACCGTTTCCATGTTCAGGTCGAAAATAGATTGTTATCTCAATTCTAGGAAATCAAGAACAAAGGCGGTCTATTGTTCAAAGTCTATGTTACAATTTTCAAGGTTAAAGAACAAAGACATTCCATTGTACAGGTTGAGTTATAAAAATAGATTGTTATCTCAATTCTAGGAAATCAATAACAAAGGCGATGCATTGTTCAAAGTCTATGCTTACAATTTTCAAGGCCACATGAGAGAACAAAGACGATTCATTGTTTTGGTTGAGTCATAGCTTCTGAAATTCTAGGAAATCAAGAATAAAGGCATTGTTACAAAGTCTATGCTTACAATTTGCAAGGTAAAAGAACAAAGACGATTCATTGTTTTGGCTCTGTCGTAGCTTCTAAAATTCCGAGAACAAAGACGATGCATTGTTCAGACTGATTAGGTCATCTAACAAGTAAAATATTTTTTATAAGACTACCACAATATACAGATTTAAGTATTATGGGATATAGTCACTTTTGTAATACCTCTGCTGGAGCATATCTATTTACTATTTGTTTTCACATTCAATTTCCTTCAACTGATTCTCGTTTAATGCGGACCACATCATCTTTCCTAATAGGTTCATTATATTGTATACTAGCCATACATTCAGCTTCCCTTAAAAGTCTTCATATCAGGATCTACTTTGAGACATTGTTCGAGACTTATTACAATAAGCAATGTCACGCCTCCCAAGTGCCCTCAAGTGGTCTAAACAGCTAGACGTTTCTAAAACAGGGGCCCGTTTTCCAAAACAGAGGCTGTTTCTCAACAAGGTAACCGTTTCCCACCAAGGTTACAAGAGAACATAAGCGTTCTGATTCCTAAAAATAGATTGTTATCCAGCTACCACCCACCTCAATTCTAGGAAGTCAAGAATAAAGGAGGGTCCATTGTTCAAGCGACGGTTCAAAGTCTATTCTTACAGTTTTCAAGGTCACTATGAGAAATGAACAAAGACGATCCATTATTCCGTTATTCTAAAATAGATTGTCATCTAAATACATCTCAATTCTGGGAAATCAAGAAACGCTTCAAAGTCTATGCTTATAAGGCCACACCTCTGATAACAAAGGCGATTCATTGTTGAGTCATAGCTTCTGAAATTCTGAGAACACACAGACGATGCATTATTCAGACTGATTAGGTCATCTAACAAGTAAAATATTTTTTATAAAACTTATAATTTATTAACCACAATATTCATCTATATATAGATAAAAGATCATTTTAAGTAAATATACATATTATGGGAAGTTTGATGTACTTAACATTTTGTAATACCTTTGCTGGATCATATCTATTTTATTTATTATTTGTTTTCACATTCAATTTCCTTCAACTGATTCTCGTTTAATGTGGTCCACGAACATCATCATCTTTCCTAATAGGTATTTTCATCGCTTCATTATAATGTTTACTGGCCATACATTCAGCTTTCCTTAACGCCTTCATATCAGGATCTGTGATCCTTTTACTTTGAGACATTTTCCGTGACTTATTACAAACCTACGTCTCTTAAACTTATATGCAAAACACAAATTAAAATCTTTTAATTATACAGTTACGTAAATTTCAAAGTTAATTCCGAGAAATCTATTTTCAAGGTGATCCAACCTTACCTGACTATCAAATAGATTGTCAATGGCTATAAATTTTCCAGGTCCTACAATCAACCTACAGAGGTATCCTGATATATGACCGGTAAATCTATATGAGGATGCATTGAAGCAACATCTTGATACGCTGCTTCTAAAAATTTTAGGTTGTCCGGAGAAATCTCAAAGGGGTCCATTGTTCAAAGTCTATGTACATTTTCAAGGTCACATGAAAATGAACAAAAGTGATTCATTGTTTTGGTCGAGTTATAAAAATAGTTCTTATCTAAATACCCTTCGATTCTAAGAAATCAACTTTCAAGAACAAAGGCGATGTATTGTCAACGCTTCAAAGTCTATGCTTACAAGGTCACACCTCTGAGAAAAGAACAAAGGCGATTCATTGTCCCATCATAATTTTAAAGATAGATTATTATCCAGCCACCTCAATTCTAGGAAATCAAGAACAAAGGCGATCCATTGTTCAAGTCGATGCCGGATATAAGTAACAGTGAGATCAGTCGGTTAGTAAGTTGTTAAACATGGAATTAGCAGGGTTAAACCAAAGCACCTATTGCAAACTCTATAAAAATACATGTGACCTAGAGATATCGAAAAATATAAAGTTATTAAGTTACAGTAATCAATACGAAGTATGGTGAACGTATAGTGTTAGAAACAGAGGAGTTTAAATGTGTTTACCTCAGCGCTTTTACGAGTATTTCAAACAAGAAGAAAATCGAATTGAAGAATTTAAAACGATGCTAAACACAAAGGATGTATTCATGAGTAGTCTGGGTGCAGTCGGAAAAACAATAAACATAACATTTAGTGCATCCAACCGTATGTAAACATGCTCATTTCGAAATTAGTGTTTAGTTGTGGAAAAGTCATGCAAGCAGCAATAAAATCACTCCTGGAACGATGTTTACTGCCGGATACTTCATACCGCTGTAATAACAATATGATGATTAAAAAATAAATACTGTTGTTAATATGGTGTTCTTTTTTAAGACACGTAGATATCATCAGCCACCATTTGTCAAGGTCACGTCATATCACTATTCAGCGAAATAATTTTCATGGTCCCAATCCTGTTCAATCCATATTTTAACCCCGAATGCAACTGGTGCATCTATATAGGGATGAATAATTTTACGGTAAACCTAAAGTGCTGTGAAGGGCAATTAGATATTAGTCAAAGTTATGTGCGGTTTAACTACACATGCGTTCTTGTGCATTTTAAATTCTAAAATTGTGTTTGAAATGTGCATATGTTTTGGGGTCACGCTACAGAGACAATGATTGTAATAGTTGATGTACAGGATTCAAAACGGCAAAACATGTATTTACACCAAAGAGCTAGCAATATACAATGGAAATCAAGCTGCCCATTTGTGTTCAAACCACCATTTCCTTGGCACCTCTTAGATGTAGAATTTCAACGACAAGCTGTTTGGTTAATCAATAATCATCACTGCATCAAATGGGGATCTGGATATACCTCTACACATCTTTTCCACATATACTTCGTGAACTAATATCGGTAACAGATATGTGTACGTTAAAGGGCGAGAAAAGCCGATTACATTCGAAAACTGTTGAGACAGTCAGTTATAGAAATTGAAGAGCAACCATCTTTACCCAAAATGAAAACAACTTGTTTCTTTCATACACAAACCACCTGTAATTGTGCTTTGACGAATGTACTTTTGTATAATAACTATGTAAGACAATATCAGTAAAAGGTTTCATAAAATGTGTGCTTACAAGTAAAGGAGGAAAAGTTTGTAATATTTACAATAAAACGCTATTATTTTAAGTGTATTATTTTATATAAAAGCCCTCTGATGCAAACTATTTCTAGGTTATAACCCAGCCTATCCATCTAGGTCAACAAGTCAACTTTTAACATTCCTTGGAGGTAAAATTCTAGAAATAGCAAATAAGAGTTCCTATTACTGAATTCTAACAATAGAATCAGTTCGTGGAAACAAGAGGTTGTTGTCTATACTGAATGTTTATCAAGGTTCCTGTATTGGCTAAACGTTATGCTTACAGTATCTGGTTGTTGGAAATTCTCAAGGTCTCCAAGAAATTTTCAAAGACCATATGTCCTACAGGCCGATCTTACCCGACATCATCCGATCGAAATGTAGCCGAAACTGCAGGACCAATTCTAAACGAGTCATGGAAACAAGAAGGGGTCTATCTAATAAGCGTGGGCTCATATTATGGTCCGCCAGGATGTTCCCAAATACAGATAACCGTTTCCCAAAACAGGGAGCCGTCACTCAACACAGATTTCCTGCAGAGCTATTAATCGTGATGGAGGCTAAATTGAACTAGGTCAAAACATGGAATCTGGTTGTGAGGGTTAGAAATCCCAATTCGTGGAAGGTCCAAGTATAATTCTTAGAAATCTGAAAGCAGAACTAGTTTTATATCATAGACAAAGCTAATCACCGCCTTGAGGGTATTTTATGGGCTAAGGTGGTAGTTTCATATTAAATCACCTACTTTTAGGGTAAAGGGTAGCTTTTCCAATAGTTATAGGTACTGTGTTAACGAGGCTTATCATCTAGGGATGCAATTCTGACCCCGAGAAAAATGGTGAATTCTGCGTCGTTTTGAAGAAGAAGCTAGAATAGAAAGTAGTGTTGGCAACCATGATTGTTAGGGTTTAAAAGTCCCCATTGTGTGCACAGTAGACTCTTGATTAGCAGCAATGACGAAAGTAAGTACGTAAGGTAGAAAGTACAGAAAAAGCAGTAAGTGTGGAGGAGCGAAAGAAGAGGTTGGAGACATTAATAAAACAAGTAAAAGAAATAAAACTCGATTTGGAGTGTTATATAGTGAAAACAAAATGATGAAGCTGCGTATTAGCAATATGTAAAATAGTGTAGTAAAACATGAAATTTTGAGAAGGATGAGTTTAAATACCTATTTTAAAGAAGAAGAAAAGACGCTGCTATGTGTTGTTATAAGTATCTCACAATTGTATTAGGTTTAAGTAACTGTATCATTAAAAATAAAGACTTTAAAAGTTAAAGAGACGGTTTTCGGTATTCTCTTCTCCCATAATGGTTCCTTATTGGCTATGCATATCTGGTGTTCGATATCCACCTTTACCGAAATCTCCCATAAGGAAATGGAACCCCTGCCGTACGTTGGGCTTTAAATTGGCCTATATACAACGTATAAAAGAAGATTTATTGGAAAAGATCAATGGCAGTAAAATGATCCCTAAATAAAAGCAATTTACTGGTTTTAATGCAGATCGTTATTGTTTTTAATCATTAAATGGCGTTTATGCATATGTGAACTAAAATTTATTAGTAAAGCGTTATAATGAAAATACAATGACTTTCCTTTGTATAAGGGAGATTTAAATTGATTTTTTTTGCAAGAACCTAAAAATTAAATGTCAGCCCTATTCCTAAATTGGCTACCCTTGGACTTAAAAGAGTAAACAGTGACAGCTTGCAGTATAGAAATGGAGTTAATTTGATGTAATTTTTATATAAAAGGTTAAGAAAATCGATTTATAGTTTTAATGTTGCAGGATAAGGAGACCTGACTGTTTTTATATGAATAGTTTTCATTGTGTTAAAGGGGATACAATAGGCTTGCATGTAATTTTTAAAAATGTTTACACCTCTGAGAAAAGAACAAAGGCGATTCATTGTTTTGGTTGAGTTATAAAAAATAGATTGTTATCCAGCTACCCCATTCTGAGAAATCAAGAACAAAGGCGATCCATTGTTCAAAGTCTATGCTTTCAAGGTCACATCTCTAATAACAAATGCGATCCATTGTTTTGGCTGAGTCATAATTGCTAAGAAATCATTTCAGGCTCAATTCTAGGAAATCAATGACAAAAAGGATCCATTGCCGACGCTTCAAGGTCAAAGTTGTATTGCCAAGGCCATCATACACATTGCTTACGTATATTTCTCAAGGTTCTTGGCTGAGCTAAGGTGTTAATTCTTATAAACCAATTCTCAGGAGTACTAAATAAAATTTTCAAGGCGTGGGGATTCTACCTTTCAGGGTCAAGCAATTAGAAGACATTAGACTGAGCAAAGAAACAACTCAACAACTGCTAACTACATTACAAAACCTAGAAGTGTAACATCTATATACTTACATCTCATTTTATTCTATTTAAAAGATTGCGAAATTTTATTGATGGTCTAGAGATATGTAGTTAGGATAAATAATCTAGAATAAACATTTTTATTAATATAAACATATATTGTTATACACATTCCTTTACTAAAACACAGCTCTTTAACCACCTTACGTTTCTTTGACCTTATGTTGATATCATCTTACTACATCAGCAAACATTTATCTGTGTGACACTTGCTTCCAACCTAGTACTTTTTACAAATGTAGCAGATAAATAAAAGTTTTCAGGATATTTTTATTTCAATAATAAGTAAAATTCTATATATATTACATTATCGGTAAGGCACCAAAAGTATACCAGGACAGTAACTAAGACATAAATTGTCCTACCTGTATGATTAGTTGAATGATATATTAGCAATGAAAATATTCTTAAGCTTGAAAACAACTAAAATGCATACGACTGAAACAATCAAGAAACACTTTTAGGTAGAGGGTAATCTATAAAAGTTAATATGGCCATCGGTTAGGGGAATAGGAATTATATTATCAATTTATTATAGTTATTAATTCAAAAAAAAAAACGTTCATTAAAGGAATGCATAGTAAAAGGTTACTCTTTTAATGTATATAAAACCTTTATGTAAGCTTTAAATTATCTAATTCAATGAAGTATACTAAAGTAGATTTTTACATATAATTAAAAGCGTGTTTACAAATGTTATTTAAGCAACATCTTAACAAAAAAATATTGCACACGTTATCCAAATACGAATGGGGGGCTCTGTATGAATGCAAGCCTATTGTATCCCCTTTAACACAATGAAAACTATTCATATAAAAACAGTCAGGTCTCCTTATCCTGCAACATTAAAACTATAAATCGATTTTCTTAACCTTTTATATAAAAATTACATCAAATTAACTCCATTTCTATACTGCAAGCTGTCACTGTTTACTCTTTTAAGTCCAAGGGTAGCCAATTTAGGAATAGGGCTGACATTTAATTTTTTAGGTTCTTGCAAAAAAAAAATCAATTTAAATCTCCCTTATACAAAGGAAAGTCATTGTATTTTTCATTATAACGCTTTACTAATAAATTTTAGTTCACATATGCATAAACGCCATTTAATGATTAAAAACAGTAACGATCTGCATTAAAACCAGTAAATTGCTTTTTTTTAGGGATCATTTTACTGCCATTGATCTTTTCCAATAAATCTTCTTTTATACGTTGTATATAGGCCAATTTAAAGCCCAACGTACGGCAGGGGTTCCATTTCCTTATGGGAGATTTCGGTAAAGGTGGATATCGAACCGCACCCTAGATATGCAGAGCCAATAAGGAACCATTATGGGAGAAGAGAATACCGAAAACCGTCTCTTTAACTTTTAAAGTCTTTATTTTTAATGATACAGTTACTTAAACCTAATACAATTGTGAGATACTTATAACAACACATAGCAGCGTCTTTTCTTCTTCTTTAAAATAGGTATTTAAACTCATCCTTCCCAAAATTTCATGTTTTACTACACTATTTTACATATTGCTAATACGCAGCTTCATCATTTTTGTTTTCACTATATAACACTCCAAATCGAGTTTTATTTCTTTTACTTGTTTTATTAATGTCTCCAACCTCTTCTTTCGCTCCTCCACACTTACTGCTTTTTCTGTACTTTCTACCTTACGTACTACTACTTTCGTCATTGCTGCTAATCAAGAGTCTACTGTGCACACAATGGGGACTTTTAAACCCTAACAATCATGGTTGCCAACACTACTTTCTATTCTAGCTTTTTCAAACATAGTCATTCTTCTCAAAAGCGACGCAGAATTCATCATTTTTCTCGGGGTCAGAATTGCACCCCTAGATGATAAGCCTCGTTGACACAGTACCTATAACTATTGAAAAAGCTACCCTTTACCCTAAAAGTAGGTGATTTATAGAAACTACCACCTTGGCCCATAAACCCCAAAGTAGGTGATTAGCTTTTCTCATGATATTAAACTAGTTCTACTTTCAGATTTCTAAGAATTGTACTTGGACCTTCCCACGAATTGGGATTTCTAACCCCTCACAACCATATTCCATGTTTAGATTTCTAAGATAAATGGATCTGACCTAGTTCAATTTAGCCTCAGCTATTAGGCTCTGGAGGGAAACCTGTGTTGAGTGACGGCTCCCTGTTTTGGGAAACGGTTATCTGTCTTTGGGGAACATCCTGGCGGACCATAGTATGAGCCCACGCTTATTAGCATAGACCCCTTCTTGTTTCCATGACTCGTTTAGAATTGGTCCTGCAGGTTTCGGCTACATTTCGATCGGATGATGTCGGGTAAGATCGGCCTGTAGGACATATGGCCTTGAAAATTTCTTGGAGACCTTGAGAATTTCCAACAACCAGATACTGTAAGCATAACGTTTAACCAATGCAGGAACCTTGATAAACATTCAGTATAGACAACAACCCTCTTGTTTCCACGAACTGATTCTATTGTTAGAATTCAGTAATAGGAACTCTTATTTGCTATTTCCTAGAATTTTACCTCCAAGGAATGTTAAAAGTTGACTTGTTGACCTAGATGGATAGGCTGGGTTATAACCTGAGAAATAGTTTGCATCAGAGGGCTTTATATAAAATAATACACTTAAAATAATAGCGTTTTATTGTAAATATTACAAACTTTTCCTCCTTTACTTGTAAGCACACACATTTTATGAAACCTTTTACTGATATTGTCTTACATAGTTATTATACAAAAGTTACATTCGTCAAAGCACAATTACAGGTGGTTTGTGTATGAAAGAAACAAGTTGTTTTCATTTTGGGTAAAGATGGTTGCTCTTCAATTTCTATAACTGACTGTCTCAACAGTTTTCGAATGTAATCGGCTTTTTCTCGCCCTTTAACGTACACATGATCTGTTACCGATATTAGTTCACGAAGTATATGTGGAAAAGATGTAGAGGTATATCCAGATCCCCATTTGATGCAGTGATGATTATTGATTAACCAAACAGCTTGTCGTTGAAATTCTACATCTAAGAGGTGCCAAGGAAATGGTGGTTTGAACACAAAATGGGCAGCTTGATTTCCATTGTATATTGCTAGCTCTTTGGTGTAAATACATGTTTTGCCGTTTTGAATCCCTGTACATCAACTATTACAATCATTGTCTCTGTAGCGTGACCCCGCAAAACATATGCACAATTTTCAAAACACAATTTTAGAATTTAAATGCACAAGAACGCATGTGAGTTAAACCGCACATAACTTTGACTAATATCTAATTGCCCTTCACAGCACTTTAGGTTTACCGTAAAATTATTCATCCCTATATAGATGCACCAGTTGCATTCGGGGTTAAAATATGGATTGAACAGGATTGGGACCATGAAAATTATTTCGCTGAATAGTGATATGACGTGACCTTGACAAATGGTGGCTGATGATATCTACGTGTCTTAAAAAGAACACCATATTAACAACAGTATTTATTTTTTAATCATCATATTGTTATTACAGCGGTATGAAGTATCCGGCAGTAAACATCGTTCCAGGAGTGATTTTATTGCTGCTTGCATGACTTTTCCACAACTAAACACTAATTTCGAAATGAGCATGTTTACATAGGTTGGATGCACTAAATGTTATGTTTATTGTTTTTCCGACTGCACCCAGACTACTCATGTATAATTAAGTGACCTCTTTTATAAGAAATTCATTACGAAAATAGGCAATATTGTAAACCCAAAAATGATAATGTATGTGAAACAGACTTTTAAAACTTCATGACAGACAGAGGTTATAATAGACATCTAGAGGCTAACTTAAATTAAAAGAAATGAAATCATTTCAATTTCAATTTTAGGATATCTATGCAACATTGTAAAAACAAAAACAATAATCTATGTCAGAATGATGTTTAAAACTTCAGGTCAGATAGAGATTAATAGACATAAATACATGCTAACGTAAAAAAAATTCCAAAGCCGCCGGCTTCTATAAAAATGTCGATAACACAGCTTCAGCGTTTTCAATCATATTTGTTTAATATTTACATTTATTTCGCTTAGATTAAAGAACTATATATAGAGAATTTGACAAATTAAATTTTCTTTAAAAATGCGTCTACACCTTTTCTCATAAAATTAATCGTTATTCTCATAATGAAAAAATTTGAATTAACTCTTAAAGTCTACTTTAGCAATTTTTTTGCCGCAAAATTATGCGTCATTTCAAAAAATTGCATCGAACTTAATTAATCGATATGTTTATGGTCTACATTTTGATATTTCTATATCTTTAAAATAAGCGGCTGTGTTAGAAATAATTGATAAAAACCAAAAACTGCCCCTAATATACCCCTCCTTCGCTGCTGGATTGCTCCTAAAGTCTTATCAGCTCCAAGCTAAATAAAACAAGCTTATATACAAAATTTTAAGTACGTAGGTATTTTTTTCCTGGAGTTATCGTGGGCACTAAAATACACACTCGCACGCACACACGCACCCACACACGCACGCACACACGCACGCACACAAGGCACACGCACACACGCACACACGTACACACGCACACACGCCAAACGCGTACTTGCACACACGCACGCAGTCACGCACGCGCCCAGCCACCCACACACCCACCCGCCCGCCTGCCCCGCCCACCAGCACGCCCGACCGACCGCACATCTACACCCATACCCTCACTCACACCTATACCCACACCCACACGCATGCACGCACGCACGCGCATAGGCACGCACGCCGCACGCACACACGCACACCCACGCACACAATGCACACACACGCACACATGCACACACGCACACACGAAGACACGCACACTCGCACGCACACACACACACGCACACAGACTAAGACACAGACACAGACACAGACATAGACATAGACAAGACACAGACACAGACACAGACAAAGACACAGACACAGACACAGATACAGACACAGACACAGGCACAGGCACAGACAAAGACACAGACACAGACACAGACACACACACACACACAGGCACAGGTACATACACAGCCACAGATGCAGACGCAGACGCAGACTCATACACGGACACGGATACGGACACAGACGCAGACACAGACACAGACACAGACACAGACACAGACACAGACACAGACACAGGCACAGACACAGACACAGACGCAGACGCAGACGCAGACGCAGGCGCAGACGCAGGCGCAGGCGCAGACGCAGACGCAGATACAGACGCACACGCAGATGTAGACACAGACAGACGCAGACGCATACACAGACACAGGCACAGGCACAGACACAGACACAGACAAAGACACAGACACAGACACAGACGCAGGCACAGGCACATACACAGCCACAGACGCAGACGCAGACGCAGACGCAAACGCGTACACGGACCCGGACACAGACACAGACACAGACACAGACACAGACACAGACACAGACACAGACACAGACACAGGCACAGACACAGTCACATACACAGCCGCAGACGCAGGCGCAGGCGCAGACGCAGACGCAGAAACAGACACAGACACAGACACAGACACAGACACAGACACGACACAGACACAGACACAGACACAGACACAGACACAGACACAGACACAGACACAGACACAGACACAGACACAGACGCAGACGCAGACACAGACACAGACACAGACGCAGACGCAGACGCAGACGCAGGCGCAGACACAGACAGACGCACACGCAGATGTAGACACAGACGTAGACGCAGACGCATACACAGACACAGAGACAGACACAGACACAGACACAGACACAGACACAGACACAGACACAGACACAGACACAGACACAGACACAGGCACAGACACAGACACAGACACAGACACAGACACAGACACAGGCACAGTCACAGACACAGACACAGACACAGACACAGACACAGACACAGACACAGACACAGACACAGACACAGACACAGACACAGACACAGACACAGACACGCAGACACAGAACAGACACAGACACAGCACAGCACAGACAAAGACACAGACACAGACACAGACACACACACAGGCACAGGCACATACACAGCCACAATGCAGACGCAGACGCAGACTCATACACGGACACGGATACGACACAGACCAGACACAGACACAGACACAGACACAGACACAGACACAGACACAGACACAGACACAGACACAGACACAGACACAGCACAGACACAGACACAGACGCAGACGCAGACACAGACACAGACCAGGCCAGACACAGACAGCAGACACAGACACAGACACAGATACAGACACAGACACAGAACACACAGCGCAGACGAGACGCAGACGCATACACGACACAGGCACAGGACACAGACACAGACACAGACACAGACACAGACACAGACACAGACGACAGGACACAGCACGGATACAGCAGGCGCGGACAGACGCACACGCAGACGGACACGACAGACACGCGACACGGACACGGACACAGACACAGACACAGACACAGACACAGACAAGACACAGACACAGACACAGACACAGACACAGACACAGACAAGACCACAGACACAGACACAGACAGACACAGGCACAGGCACAGACACAGACACAGACACAGACGACAGGCAACAGACGCAGAAACAGACACAGACACAGACACAGACACAGACACAGACACAGACACAGACAACAGACACAGACACAGACACATGACACGAAGACACAGACACAGACACAGACACAGACACAGACACAGACACAGACACAGACACAGACACAGACAGCAGACAACAGACACAGACACAGACACAGACACAGACACAGACGCAGACGCAGACGCAGACGCAGACGCAGACGCAGACGCAGACGCAGACGCAGACGCAGAACAGACGCACACGCAGATGTGACACAGACGTCAGACGACAGACGCATACACAGACACGCAGAGCACAGACACAGACACAGACAAGACACAGACACAGACACAGCACAGCACAGACACAGACACAGACACAGACCAGACCAGACAAGGACACGGACCCGACACAGACACAGACACAGACACAGACACAGACACAGACACAGACACAGACGCGGACAGTACACAGACACAGACACAGACAGCAGACGCAGACACAGACAGCAAACATACACAGCCGCAGACGCAGGCGCAGGCGCAGACGCAGACGCAGAACAGACACAGACACAGACACAGACACAGACACAGACACAAGACACAGACACAGACACAGACACAGACACAGACACAGAACACAGACACAGACACAGACTCAGACACAGACACAGACACAGACACAGACACAGACACAGACACAGACACAGACCAGACACAGACAGCAGACACAGACGCAGACGCAGACGCAGACGCAGACGCAGACGCAGGCGTAGACACAGACAGACGCACACGCAGATGTAGACACAGACGTAGACGCAGACGCATACACAGACACAGACACAGACACAGACACAGACACAAGACACAGACACAGACACAGACAGCAGACACAGACACAGACACAGAACGACAAGACACAGACACAGACACAGACACAGACACAGACAAGACACAAGACACAGACACAGCAGACACAGACACAGACACAGCACAGACCAGACACAGACACATACACAGCCGCAGACGCAGGCGCAGACACGCAGAACGCAGACACAGACACAGACACAGACACAGACACAGACACAGACACAGACACAGACACAGACACAGACACAGACACAGACACAGACACAGACACAGACACAGACACAGACACAGACACAGACACAGACACAGACGCAGACACAGACACAGACGCAGACGCAGACGCAGACGCAGACGCAGACGCAGACGCAGACGCAGACGCAGACGCAGACACAGACAGACGCACACGCAGATGTAGACACAGACGTAGACGCAGACGCATACACAGACACAGACACAGACACAGACACAGACACAGACACAGACACAGACACAGACACAGACACAGACACAGACACAGACACAGACACAGACACAGACACAGACACAGACACAGACACAGACACAGACACAGACACAGACACAGACACAGACACAGACACAGACACAGACAGCACAGACAGACACAGACACAGACACAGACACAGACACAGACACAGACACAGACACAGACACAGACACAGACACAGACACAGACACAGACAAAGACACAGGCACAGACAAAGACACAGACACAGACACACACAGGCACAGGCACATACACAGATGCAGACGCAGACGCAGACTCATACACGGACACGGATACGGACACAGACACAGACACAGACACAGACACAGACACAGACACAGACACAGACACAGACACAGACACAGACAGACACAGACACAGATACAGACACAGACACAGACACATACACAGCCGCAGACGCATACACGGACACGGATACGGACACCGACACGGAAACGGACACGTACACGGACACACGGACACGGAGACGGACACGGACACAGACACGGGTACAGACACGGACGCGGACACGGATACGGACACGGACACGGACACGGACACGGACACGGACACGGACACGGACACGGACACGGACACGGACACGGACACGGACACGGACACAGGCACAGACATAGACACGCTACTTTCAATTCCTTTAGAAGTTTCATGCTTGCCTTCCTTAATAACCGTCATTTTCTTCTTCATAGCTTTTAGGCTGGGGTCGATTAAGTAATCCAAAGTTAATTAATGTGTCAGTTAACTGTATAAATATCGTATTTCAGTAAACATTTCTGTACCATACCCGACATTACAATTTCGTTTTTAAAAGTTTCGAACCATACAACATTTTCATATTTTTAATAATTTGCCACTATTATTTTGATTATAGCACACTTTTAGTTATTGTGTTTACACAGACGATATTAGGGAATAGTTATAATCAGTCAATTAATATCACATATTTTTCAGATCATGACCATGATGTTTTATATTCATTTGCCGCTGAGGTATTATTCTGCAAATTTGATACACTTTGTTTATATGTAAATAAATATTATAATCTTGATACTATGAGTAGAGGTATGTAAATCAAACTATGTTTTTGAAAAACCAATTTAGCGTTCCATTAAATAAAATGAGTTATGGTTCATAGGGAAGTAGCGTCCTCTATCAAAACACTTGTACTATAACGACTTCCTACATAAAGTCGTATTACTGGTACGTTAGCAACTTACAAATTCGTCAAAATGTACATCTTGAAAAACGTTTAACAAGTCTGGCATTTTTATTTGTTACTAAACCGATCGATTGTAAGAAAAAATGTTTTGCTGGCGTTAGCGTACCAACCCGTTTAGGTTGAGAATGAGTAGATACGCTAGGGTATCGGTTAATTCTTATAACCAATTCTTATGCTGCTATATCTGTGAAATTCAACCACTCCGACTACGTACCTTTTTTCGGAAGTAAGTTCGATTGAGAGATAGAAATCATGATTTGTGTTTTATGACCAATACACTCTTATTATAATACATCCCCGAACGTAGTTAATCGCATGGATTGGTGATTGAAGATTACCAAAACAGTCTTAATACCACACTAGTTTACCCCGTCTTTTGTAATAAACCCTATGTGTACAAACATTATGAAAGTAGAGTAGTTTTGGTATATTTGTTTAAATCGACATCAATTAACGCTCTTTTATATAATCTATTTAGCTTTTTTTTGGATATGTAAGGACCGCCAGATGTGTAAGGTTACCATTTATCAACTAAGAACATGTCATGGAGGCATTCTACCTCCTTTGTACCCAAGTTCCACAAAATATACAATATACTATCGAAGATTGTCCCAATACTGAAAAAACAATGGATTGCCAAAGTTTTCCATGGTTTCCTTTAGTTTTGAAGCAGATGCTTTTCCATCAACGTAAATCGGCCGTGGTATATATATATATATATATATATATATATATATATATATATATATATATATATATATATATATATATATAATATATATATAATAATAATCTTCATCAGAGTTTATTTAAACATATTAATAAAAAATAAATTAAAAAAATGCTCGTAAAAGAAGCGTCTTTCATATAGATTCTAAGCACTAAGCATTGCTTGATAAAAACACATGGTGACTCAATAGGTAAGAAAAAAAACGTGGTTCGCGTCTTTCCACTATCATCCTATTTCTCTATTTCTTTTTGAAAGGCAAAGGAATTACCTATCAACGAATAAAAAAATTTAAAAATCGACATCTCATGTCATGTTTGAAAAACATGACATAATATTTAGGAACGGAGTGTGTGTATATATACAGGGTGTCCCAAAGATAGGATTTGGTTAAATGGGCAATATTGTGTCTTTTTTTGGGCCGAGTTCGATTCCGTTGAGAAACATTTCAATTTCCGAACAGTTTCGAACTTATTTAAAAAAAAAAAAATCGCCAATTTCTAAAAATTCAAATATCTCCATAATTATAAAAAAAATTAAAAACGGTTTCAAAATAAAAGTCAAGATGGCGGCAACTCTATTATTTTAAATAGGCGCCATATTGGATTTTTACCCCATTAATTGGGATTTTTTCTCTTTTCCACGATGTATAAACCTATGTACAAATAGAAAATTATTCTTTGATGGAACCTTAACAGCGCAGCGTTACATGGAAATGCTGCAAACATATCTTGAAGATTAATTAGATGATCTACCTTTGGCACAAAATGTTCTAATATGGTATCAGCAGGATGGCGCCCCCGCACATAATGCTGGCAATGTAATCCGATATTTAAATGACCGTTTTGATAATAGAGTAATTACCACTAATACACCTAATCAGTGGCCAGCCAGATCCGCAGATTTAACGCCTTTGGTCTTTTATTTATGGGGCACTATAAAAAATAAAGTGTACGGTAGTAATTACCATTACAATAATCATTATAGTTGTAAATCACAAAAAATTTTGGAATTCCAAACGATTTTTTTAAATTCAGCCCTGTTGTATTGGAAATGAATTTTCATCATATTTTTATTTTTTTAAACTCAAAGCCGCTTGGTGATGGAGCAAAAACTATTTTCTTTGCAGGTAAAGTACCTTTTCTGTGTATTATAGAGCAAAATTTTATTAAGAAAAGCTATTCAGAATCGAAAAATAATAATGGTTACAAATTTTGAAAATAATCGGCACAATTCCATGAAACCGTTATTTTTATCTATTAAGACAACTATCATCGATTAGATCTAGAAATCTATACATACGACATTTCAAACCATACATTGTTATTTGTTTGCAAACAATACAGATTGTCATTTTATAATCAATTTTCAATAATACATATTTGAAAGTGTCATTCTGTTACAATGATAACTCTTCAAGATAGAATTTATCTTGTAAAGTGCTATGGTATTGGGGATGTTTCATACAGGTATGCAATTCAACTATTCAATGAAAAATATCCAGATGTACACATTACGGTTAATGGAATAAAAAAATTAATAAAGAAATTCGATGAGACGGGATCTGTTGAAGACAAAAAGAAAGCGAAAAGGTATACTGTGAAGACGACGATATATCTACTGCCTTACGCAGAAGAGCAGCGGAGGTTGGTTTTAGTAAGAGCCACTTAAAGAATATATTCAAAGAAAACAAAATTATTCCCTTTAAACCAAAACTTATTTACTCCCAAAAGCTTGTGATTATGACATTAGGCTTGATTATTGTGCAAATATTTCTGAAAAAACTATGGAAGATCGTTTTTTTCACTATAATATTTTATGTTCCAATGAAGCAACGTTTACGACAAATGGAGTTCTTTCATCCCAAAAATGTCAATATTGGGCTAGTGAAAACCAGTTTTTTAAAAAGGCAAATGTTTGGTGTGCTATTTTTTCAGACAAAATAATTGGACCGCATTTTCTGGATGATTCATTAAATCAGGAAGTATATTTGGATTTGCTAGACAACTTAATATTTTGCTAATAGGAGGATGGCAGGATTAATATTTTCCGGAACGATGGATAGGAGGATATGGACCAATATCCTTTCCGCCTCGTTCTCCCGACTTAATAACTTTAGATTTTTTCTATGGGGCTACCCTAACCAGAAAGTGTACCAAACTGATATGAACCAGAATATAGAATATCTTAAACAAACAATAATAATGCGGTAAATTAAATCACACCGGACATGCTCAGAAATGTATACAAAGAATTTGGAATTAGAGTGGAGAGATGTTTTGAAGTTGCTGGAGGATCATCAAATAGTAGTTCTCTTTACTATTTAATGTACGTTTCATTTATTTTTTAATTACTTTTGTTATTGATTACAAATAAACGGTACAGTTACATGACAAATATTGAAATGTCATTGATTAGATAATTACAATAATAAACAATTTGAAGAAGAACACATAACCACTACTAAATTTCACAATAATGACAATCAGTATTGTTTGTAAACAAATGACAATGTATTGTTTGAAATGTTGTCGGCATAGATTCCTAGATCTAATCGATGATAGTAATCTTAATAAATAAAAATAACGGTTTCATGAAACTGTGCCGATTATTTTCAAATTTTGCAGTTATTATTATTTTTCAGGTGTCCTTAATAAAATTTTGCTCTATGATATACAAAAAAAGGTACTTTACCTGTAAAGAAAATAGTTTTTGCTCCACGCTCTGAATTAAAAAAATTAAAAATATGATGAAAATTCATTTCCAATGGAGCAGGGCGGAATCTGAAAAAATCGTTTTGAAATTCCAAAATATTTGGTCATTTACAGCTATAACGAACTCAATGCGTGGACACAGGGTATATATATATATATATATATATATATATATATATATATATATATATATATATATATATATATATATATATATATTATATATATATATATATATATATATATCCATCAAAATTGTTTATTATGGAATGCACAACAGGTCCGGCGCAGGTAAAAAATTATCTCAAGATTGTTGCTATTGGGTAAAATCCCTCAACTAATCACCTCGTCTCCGACTCGGGACTTTGGTTTCAGGATGTTACCATATCAACAATCCTTCAAGAAAAATTTACCTGCAAAAAAAACCGGCTCCTTGGTATATTATAATTAAAAATTTTCCATTGTCAATAGCAACGGTCAGTTTCTAATCGAAAATTTCCCGTCGTCATTCGCAAAGCTCTCGGGATATTATCTTACCAAATTTCTCTTGAGCTTGAATTAAAAATCCAGTCACAAATTTTTTAAACAAAATTTATTTCGACTAAGGCTGATGGAAACGTTATTTCATATTCAAGTTACATCAATACATTTTACAGAAAAAAATTGTATAAGTGCCAATAGGGCTATTTTCAAAAACGCCTAGAAAATTGTGGACAGTTTTCTGAAAAAATTAACTAAGATTTGTGAAAATATCAACGATTTATCTTTAACGACAATTCTTATGAAACATCAAAAATGGGAAGTCCGGTACAAAATAATTTATTTTTAAACAAGAAACCAAAAGATTACCAACCATTGTTTATATAATTGTTTTATTTTGTCTAGAACACTATGTTTATGAAGCATTACCCTAAAATTTTGAAACGCGCTATATAATGTGTAAAATTGTTTGTTTATCATCATTTTTGTAAACAATCCTTTATTGTAGAAACGATGGAATTTTAATTTAATCAATTCGGGTTGAGTTTTATTTATAGTGTTTTTGTGGTAAATTCTTAAAATTAATTACATATTTAAGCAAAAAATTTGCTTCGCAATATAAATAGAAAATATTGAAACGTATAATGATCCACAATCTTAATGATTTTTGGAATGTTTGTGGTAATATTAATGAACTACCTTGTGACTCAAAAGCAGTAATCTACGGTAATCTACATATTACTAGCGCGTAAGGTAACATTTTATTGGGCGAGTTTGGTATATATGAAGCTTTCACACATACTATATTTTTCCCATGGCAGAATTTAAGTGACGTTAACATTAAAAAAAACTACTCATAGATAGACTTATTGTATCTATTTTTTGACGCTGGTCAAACCACTTTAATATATGCATATTATACATATTAATGGATTTTAGGTTACATTCACCTACATGATAATTCTTTGATCCCAAGAACCAAATCAGTAAATAAAAAAAAATTAAGTAGATACATAAAGTTTGCCCTCTCCTTGAATAGTTCTAAAACTTTACAAGACGTTTTCTTCCCAGACAGGTTCTTTTTATAGGAACTTCTGTGATAATATAATAAGGGCAGAAGTACGATTAAACAATGGCGAAGTTAGTATGGGTTCAAGAGTTGTGAATAACCGTATGGAAGCATTAGAAAGAAGAAATTCAAAATAATTTTTGTTAAATGTTAAATCAATACGTACAACTCATTCTACATGTCACCCTGTGGGTAAATTTTAAGGATTATACGGTAGATAGTTGATTTTGTTGTAACTTTTTTTTTAATTTCGAGTTTAAGAGTTTAAATTTTTGCGAGCTTTTATTTGATCACATTGTTTTTGGTTTTGAGACATTTGTAAATGGAATTTTTATTTGTAAAATTACGTTTCACTCACATGTGACACGGGCGTTACTATTAGATTAATGTTAGAGTAGTTTTGTGTACATAGATGTTCTTGTTATTTTAAATTAGGGATTAAGTTAGTTAAAAGAGCGAAATTGCATTTTTTTTAAGAATTAAAAAATTGATGAATTGTTTTTAAAGTAGATACTTCGATAATAATTTCAATTAGTTGACAATGTAATGGTATAAATTTTTTCAAGGTTTGAAATTACAAAGCATTTTGTTCCTGATAAAGTCCACGTGTAATAGGTAACGTTTATATGTGGTGCCATAGTTATTTCTGAATGTAGTATAGCATATCACTTTTGCTAAGTTTTGTCATTGTACACTGGAAGGTATTTATTTGAGCTACAATAAGTACTAAAGAAAAATAATTTAGCGATAACATTTTGGTCGGTTACTGGGAAAGCTGACGTGCAGTTGCAACATGATGTAATTTCTCTTCTCTCGATAATTTTCGTATTAAGGATCATTCTTACCGCGCTTAAAATTTAAGCGATTCTTATTCTTATAATTGGCTATTGAAGATATAACATAGTGGGAGATATTATGGAATACGACGAATTCTAAAGAAGGTTGAAATTAGTCTAGACCAGGACGCTGGCATAGATTCACGTTTTGTTTGTTTGTGGTCAACGCAATATCCGCAAAAGGGATAGTTAAGTGAGGGTTGGAAGAAGTTACGTATGCTGGAGGGTGTATCGAATTACCGTTGGAGGATGCTCCGCTCTCGCTGATTCGGATAATATATTGGTTCACCACATCCTTAAGTTTTTTTGTGTTGTATCGTTTGTCATGATGAAATTTTTGGACATAGAAATACGTTGTTTTCGTGCTTTTTAAGTGCTTAGCCATGCTCTATGGACCTGCTGTTCCGCAAGTTGGTTTTGCTGATTAAAGTAGCAAGTTCCTGGATTAAAAGATAACTTTTGTGTATATTGCCGACTTCGAGCAAATAATACAAACTGCTGTGAATAAAAAGCTTGTGTTAATAACGTTAAGGAACGCTTTGTAAATAACGCAATACCCACAAGTATGGTTAAATATTTGTGCATTGACCAGAATTTGAATAAAAAAATTAGCTATTTGTGTGCTTCTGATTGAAGTAACTGTCGTAAATTAAGTTCGAGTAAATATGAATAGGATTTTGAGGTTTGAAATTTTTTATATAGAGAGCATTACCGTAGTAAGTCAGCTATCAAATTCAGTACCTGGTGGACTCGATTATCGTAGTCCAGAGGTGTTTATGTGGAAGGTGCATTCGCTTGCTTTCGTGTAAATTATCGTATAAAAACCCTTTACGCAATTTTAAAAACAAGCGTAAAAGAGTTGTAATGCGGACAAAGGACTTTCTCATATTCTTCATTCGATGATTTTTTGAAAAAATGCTTTTATTTAATTAAAGACAATAATTACTGTGAACCAGCATTCGAAAAACTGGCATAGAGAACGAAACTATAAACAGTGCTGGCATATTTTCTTGTACTATAGTATTTTGATGAAAATTGTCGCAGATGTTTTCTCATTGCATCAAGCGAGTCACTTAACACATCCTTATATGCATTTTCACAGTCGGCAATGTTTTGGCACGAGCATCTTGGCGCAAGTATTTTGGCACGAGTATTTTGACGTAAGATATCTTTTGGCGCGAGCGTCTTGGCGTAAGCGTTTTGGCGTCACAGCACATATAATAATATCAACGAAAATGCAAAATACGTTTATTATGTACATGAAAAATACAGCGCAAGTATACTATATACATAAACAATTTCCTAACTAAAGTTGTAGGCCTTACCGCTCAAATATTCTACTACATTTCTATTCGGATAATCAGTCACGATGGTTTTTATCCACCTATCAGCTTCTCTGTATTTTTTCAAATTTAGAGGAGGAGCATGACACGCAAGTAGCTGTTCATAAAACACGTCTCTATGATTTTGAATCGTCCTCAAAGCATCAATGAACTTCCATATGCTTGGATGATCTACTGAAAGCTTTTCTTGAAGTCGTCTGTGGGTTGCTTCTGCATGATTATTTGTTGTCATCGTATCTTAATACTCGATCATACACAGACTACATTTCATGCGAGAACACCGGTGGTCGCCTTCCGGCTCTCCCTCTGTTGGGTCTACCGATATAATTATCCTCAGACCACTGTAGTATTGGCTGTAATGCTTGAGGGAGTTCTTCAGCTAGAGCATCTACCGCAGTATATATATATATATATATATATATATATATATATATATATATATATATATATCTCGTTGATAGGTACAAATACAAGTGATGTTATCATTTTTGCATTTAGAGCAAGGTCTGCATCGTTATTGTAACTATGGTTAAGACCTTGGTCTTCAATACGTTTTTTCATATTTTTACATAAATGAAAAGAACATCCACATATGTCAGTATTTGGATATATGGTTTGAATGGCTCTAATAATTGCTAATTCGTAACCATAAGATATGAATTGGGGTCTCGTTCAGTAAGTGAAAATGTCGTTGATAGGTCTCTCGTTGCTTATTAGACAGGAGATCCAAGATCGTGACGTGGTGTAAATGTTGATCGTTAGTTTCAATTATTAGGCTGTGTGCGTATTTGAACATTAAATCTTCTAACATGTTGACTATAACTGATTTTATCACATCATTTATTTTCACAATTATAACTCGTTCCGATAGGATGCAAGTTCACACAAAATCGTTACATTAATTAACGTACACTCGATATTCGACAAATCGACCAGAGTGTTCGTGTGTAACTCTGAACTGTTCAATATCATGTTTGTGTACATGCAGACAATGCTCGCCTACATGGCACTTGTACAAGAATTTCGTGCCATGGACAATATCAACGTTTCACCACGATCACCGCAGTCGTCGGACTCAAATCCCATTGAGCACACACGGGTTTTGTTACAAAGAAGAATGTTTGCTATTGGCAACATCTTTAACAAACGAGGACAGCTGCTTGAAGCATTAAATAATGCTTGGATGGAAATATCCCACCGTGGTTTGGATAATTTGATTTTAAGTTTACCCAGACGCTGCAGAGCAGTTCAACACTAGAGGAGGCCACACAAACTACTAAATTTACATTTAAAGAAAAGGACTTCAGCTAATTAAAACTTAGTTTAATTTCGTACATAATTTTTGTCCATTTGAGATAAGTTTTTGTTATGAAATATTTACGGTTCTAGGAATTCAAATACTATTATTAATGCATTTATGCACTTCGGTAGTATAAACTGAAAGATTGATATTCTCCTTAAGCTATCACTTGTGATTTATTTATGGTCGTGTCTAGAGATGGGCGATATATCGGTACCGGTGACTGTCGCCGCTACTTAGCAATCACCGGAACTACTAGCGACATGCAAATACTGTTACCAGCTACCGGGATTTTTTTCAAGCAGTGATTTTCACTTTCCAGTTCATCTCGATGTTGAATACTGAACTTTTTGGAATAAGAACCGCACTCACCACTCACTGTCGGCACCCGAACGTACAAATGCACAGTTCTCTATGATACTATGCGAAAGAGAAAATAGAATACTGGATTATCAACTTAATGCTGCTTTATAAAGAAAATGACACATTTTTTACTATTTCTTATGTTTGGTTTATTTCATATCAGTGTCCGATGTATGAATTTTTTTTAATATGTTCAATTTTTCATGTATTTACTAGCATTTGGCTTTAAATAACACAAGAAACTGAATAATGGAGTTAAAATTATTCCGATTTTTGAAAAATAGGTTATTACGTACGGTTTTTATTTAAAAAAATCGATAGTCGATCAATACGTTCTACGATTTTACTTTATAAAAGAAATAAAAAATATTTTTAATCATTTCAAGCTGCTTGAATTCGTTTGTTTATTTTTAACAATAAATATATACTAAATACCTACTAAATTTGCCTAATACTTGAAGGCGGAAGGTATAAAGATAAATCGTAGGAGCGGGTGACCGAAAGAATTCTTATTGTTATGCAAAATAGCAGAAATTATTGCAATTTTGTTCAAAGCAATTTGCCGACGCTGTTGACACAAAAACGCAGAAAAGATCCTTCTCTTTTAGTGTTGGTGGCACGTACCGGCCTTTGTGCGACCTCATAATTTTATTATTTTGTAACTTGAAAGGGTTCTTTTGCTTTGTAGGTAAGCCGCCTGTTCTATCGGCTTGTAAATAATTTAAATTTTACCCCCCCCCCCCCCTATTTCCTGCTTATACTAAATGGCAATTCTTAATAATAAAATATAAAATAAAAGTACTAAAGTAGTTAGTCTTAGTTCTTTCAGTGCTTCTACTATCGAACTATCTGCTATCTGGTGAATGCTGATCAGCTCTCATTTTCAATAGTTATATCTTTTTTTTCGACGCCGCCTTTATAGTGGATTTTTACCAAACTTGTTAGTGGATAATTTCAGTTAAAGTATTTTGGTGCAGTTAAGATTATAATTATTATTAACTGCAGGGTATGTTTGTGTTTCTAACGATCAAAATAGTATTTTTTATATGAACAATTTATAATATGGCTACGAGACAAAAACGAAGCGAATTGTGGAATTTCTGCACACCAATTCCGAATGACCACTTTGCGACGTGCAATATTTGTCGGAAAAAATTTTCATTCAAAACCATGAATTCAAATTTAAAAAAAACATTAAAAAAATTATCAGCCTACGATAAATTTGGCACCATCAACGTTGATATCCAATGATGAACCTGTACCCATACCCGGTATCAGTGCAACAATTACAACACATACGGAAACAACAAACTCTACAATCCCGTGTTCATCAAAATCAGGTACAGAGACAGACAAGCGTCCAGTGACTCAAAAACGTGTCCTGCAATCATCTGTAATATCGTTTTTACCAAAACGCTTGAATAATCAGCAGCAAATTAACGACAACTTAATGAAGTTATTTACATTAGATTTTCAACCGTTCAGTGTCGTTGAAGATAAGGGTTTTCGAGATTTTGTAAAGGCATTAAATCCCAATTACGACCTACCCTCTCGTAAATACATTTCTAAAACATTAATTCCGGCAGCGTATGAAACTTGTGTGAACAAGGTAAGGGACGTTCTTCAACAAGAAAAATCATTTTCATTAACCACCGATTGTTGGACATCAATAAATCAATGCAATTTTATGGCCATCACGCTGCATTTTGTTGATGAAGGTTTCGTTTTCCAATCAGTCCTGCTAAGTTGTGTTACTGTAGAAGGTTCCCATACCAGTCAAAATTTAGCAAGTGAAATTTTACAAATTTTGGAGAAATGGAACATCAGCAAAGAAAAAATTGTTATCGCCATTTCAGATAATGCTTCAAATATTAAAAATGCATTGACGGCACCTGAATTTAAATTGCATTTTAAGCATTTTGGGTGTTTAGCCCACACTATAAATTTAGTTGCTCAAGATGCTTTCAAAATCGAAACAAATATTTCTGGTCTATTAGAAAAAAAGTAAAACCCATCGTAGCTCACTTTAAAAGAAGCTGCCTTGCGAGTGAGAAACTCAAAAAATACCAAGAAGCGCAAGGAATGCAGCCTTTGAAATTTATCCAGGATGTTTCCACTAGGTGGAACTCCACATATTATATGGTGGAAAGATGTGTACTCCGGAGGATGCAATAAAAAGCACGGTAAAAATTTACCAATTTTAACATCTTCAGAATGAGAGATGCTGCAAGAATTATATAAGGTGCTTAAACCCTTAGAGCGCGCAACTAAAGATATCAGCGGTGAAAAATATGTCACCGGCTCATTAGTTGTACCTCTTGTTAATGGATTAATAAGAGTCTACAGCAACCAGAAAGGAAAAAAAATTTGCGATCCGATAACAATCATAGTCGCAAAAATAAGTTCCGGTTTATTTGAACGACTCGGAAAAATAGAAAAGAGCAATACCTATACAGTTTGCACGTTTTTGGATCCCCGATCTAAAAACTTTGGATTTTCAGATGAAACCAGCTTTGAAAATGCCAAAAAGATTGTGTTGACCGCATTGACTTCAAAAATGACAAAGGCTCGATTAGAAAGTGCAACAAATGCAAATTCAAAGGATGAGGAACAACCTGACGCGGACGGCGACGATGACGAGTTATCGATATGGAGCGACTTTAAAAGAAATATATCGGCCTCTAAAACAAACAGCTCGAATTTGTCAAAGGCAATTATAGAGCTTCAGCGATACTTGGAGGACGATATACTGCCTAAAAATAAAGATCCATTACAATGGTGGCGAGAGCATCGATACAATTATCCGAATTTAAGTGTAGTTGCCAAAGAAAAACTATGTGCAATCGCGACGTCAGTGCCGTGTGAAAGATTATTTTCACGCGCTGGAACAATTTTGTCCGACCGCCGAAATCGTTCATCCCCAAAAAATACGTAAAGATTATTGTTTCTTCATTCAAATTTGAACTTATAGAATTTATAAGCTCAATTCTGAATGAAAGAACAATATTTATAATGTAGGTAAGATACGTAAGAATATTCACATATTTATTTTTAAGTTTAAAAATTATGTTAAAGATGTTGACAGTTTGTTTGATTGTCTGAATAGTTTTAAATTAAACACTGATAAATTGAAATTTAGATATGCTATGTCAGTAAATTCACGTCACATAGACCTTTTGATAAACATAAAAGAAAATTTGAAAAGTTCTAAATTAATTGGAGCCCACTGAGCAAGTCCTCCACGCTTAAAAGGATGGTTAATTACAATTACTAGCATTTTGGAGTTATTGAGGGATCTTAGCGAACATAACCAAGTAGAGAAACTTTTGACTAGACAATTAAACCAAGACCCTATTGAAAACTTTTTTGCAACTGTTAGACAGCAACATGGATGTTGCGAAATCCAAGTTTTTTTTTTGATTGTGGACCTGAACAGGCTAAATTTGGCCTATCGTGCTAAAGCACTCACGAACACTTAGGAGGATGGATAGAGGGATAATGAATTGCCAATAGATGCCTATGAACAGCTACCTTAAATTTTCTCATATCATAAGTGAGAGGAAAACGGGAACTAGGGAGATCATTCCAGAGTTTAGAAGCCGTGTAGAAAAATGTGGATTGCGCCCGTTTGGTACGACAAGTGGAGATTTGTACTGCATACTGATGATGTGAGTGAGCGAACCAAGTGTTTCTCGCAAAGATAGCCCGAGATGGTATCAAAGAATATAATTCAGCAGCATAATAGCCGTTGTAATAATGATAATACAAAGAAAGAACTGAAACCATCCTTCTATCCTCAGTAATTCGAGAATGGTCTTCGACATAACTATATTATGTCTGTTCGTAAATTATCACAAAACTCAAACTGTGAAAATGATTTCAGTTATATGTTAACAAAGTTATCACAATTTTCTAAAATGCCATTACGTATAAAGAAAAACAATACTGACGAATCGCCTTTGGATATTAAGGACTTCAATGCTATTAGTAATCATGTTTCACTAACTGAAGAGAGTGCAATTTTTTATGTTAGCGGATTCGTAGTGAAAAATTTTCTGAAACAACATAATTGTCAGAAATGTAAAAGCATTCTCGCGAATGAAGAAAAGGTGTTGACTGGGAACATCAACTATTTACTTATTTAAAACAAAGTTCGAATATTGACCTTAGAAAAGGACTAATATTCGAGTCAGATACAGCGCATTCTTTCTTAAAGAAAGTGGAAGTAATTCATCATCACTATTTTACACAATTATTAGCAAGTAAGTGTATTAGTAAAGAGATAATCAATGTTATAAAAATGAATGATATTAACTCACCTCTCTGTACTCAAGATTTAAAAGATTTATTTTTGGAATCATTTATAAAAAATAAGATGTCATTGGGCAGTCAAATCAGAAAACTGTAATCGAATAAAAATATTCAAAAACCAAAAATTAAAGAATGTATTAAATGAAGGATCACTATCATCAAAATTGTCTATGGTTTAGTGTAAGTAATTTCATTTTCATGATTATTAAATGTTACATAAATTGTAATTACAGTTGTATTTTTATGGTCTTTTAATAAATGTGCAATGAGACTTTGTATTTAATGTTTTTATCTATGTTATCTGCACTATAAAATAGTCTTATTTATGCCTCTATGTAGTGCATAAACACCCAATTTTAATACTTATTTCATAATTTAATTGTATTAGTTTGAAATTGCCGCGATTTTTAATTCTAAAATTCGGGGAAAATTCTTTAATGGGCGCTTCGCATCTTTCTATACTCCCTAATATTTCCACTTGGTGGTTAAATAACTATTAATGAATTTGACAACACCAAAATATCAGGTGATTGATCAACGTAAGATACAATAGCCACTGCCGGCGTACATTTAACCATCGTGTTAAGCTCAAATTTTAGGTTAAATTAATTGAATTCTGTAAAATGGCATTAATAAGGCAAACCTTACAACCTTTACTAAATCAAATCGTATATCCAAACGCTCCTCGAATAATTTATGGAATACCTGGTATATCCCAATATAATAATCAATACAATTACATGTAAGTTCTTACAGCAATTCGTCAATTATATGCTACAACAACCCTTGGCTTGGATAATTATCTACAGCAGCGAGAGAGAATTAAATCCCAATTAGCGAATATTACAGCAAAGTTTAGAGAAAAAATGACTGAATATACATCTAGTGAATCGAAGAATATGGTATTTACAGAAGATTTGAAGAACATGTTACATTTGGCCGAATCTGATGAAGATGTTTCTCTTGCTATTAAAATGATGAAAAAGTAGGTATAGTAAATTTAAGAGTTATCATTATCTTAGAAATGTTGTAGATTTAATCTTCAAAATAAACAGCTTCGATTTGGTAATTACATTTTTGGTCCTGTGATTATGAGATTATTTCATATACTTAATAAACATGAAGAAGCATTTGAAGTAAAGTAAAATTTTTTATTACCGATTTAGTTGAAAATTATATTTCAGTGTTTTAAAGCACCTGAGTTAGATGGATTGTTTGATCAAGTAATGACATATCAAATACTGTTGGATTTACTGTATGAAAATCAACGTTATTCAGATATGTTGCAAGCTTTTGAAATTATAAAAAATAAGCAAATTGAGGGTATCAAATTTGCACGAAATGTAGTAGTGTTAGTGTGTGCTGCTTGTTATAAACTTGTGAGTGAACTAGGTCTATTTAACATTCATTAACTAATTATATTTTAGAATACAAAAGAGAGTTTAGATTTTGCTTTAAACCTTTGGTCTGAATTAAATGCAATTGGACATTTACCTATGAGAAGAGCAGTAACATTTTGTGGTGCTCTTGCAATTAACCAAGGTAAACCAGAGATTGCTTTAGAGATACTTTCTAATCAGAAAAATATAAATTATACAACAGTTCGAAATTTAAAGGTAAGTATACATTTTTGTAATGAATCGAAAAAGTTACATTTTTTGCAAGGTTACAGCATTAATTGATGTAGGACGAATTGAAGATGCATTTATAATTTTAAAGAGCATTATACATGAGGATACAGCAACTCTTGGACCACCACAAACTTTTAATGTAGACGTTATGGAAAAAGTAAAGGATGCTGTATTACAACAAAACAACCAAGATATCACATTAGAATTCAACCGAATAGAGAAGTACTTTATACAACAAGGACATATTTCTAAAAATGTAATATATTTCAATAATTTGTCATCATATTATTTGAAAAACTTTTGCAGTTATTGAGTGAGCAGTTATGTCAAGAAATAGCTACACCACCTATAATTAGGCAGAAGGGAAACAATAATTTTATGAGACAGCCTCAGTATTTTCAATCTCAAGACAAAACTGAGTTTAATTCTAATTATAGAAGACGTGTAATTCAACGACCAATACGACCAGGATTAACAGAATTGCAATAATGTATCTCTAAGAAATTTTGTAGATAATAGTTCAAAAATAAACATTTTGTTAATTTATGCTGTTTCTGAAACAATATAAAATGTCTAATGTTAATATGCATCATGTACTTAGATGACCAGGGCGGACTAGCCAGGGGTGCCAGAGTGCCACAGCATCCCAGGCCCCTCGGTAAGTTTCGAAAAAAATAGTTGGGTTGAAATGAATTATAAAATCTTATTTTTAAATACACTTTTGACTATAATGGATAACTGATGATGTCTGATGTTTGGATTCGGAACTGGACTGGAACATAATGTTGCGTGTATGGTTTACTGTTCAAAGACTTACTTTTATATTTACATAAAACAACGAAGATTACACTACCTACACTAAATATTCTACCGTATTCTACACACTATGTTATTATTATTTATGTTTATCAGGTTAAAATAACTACAGTAATGTATAAAATTGACGAACTGCAATTTAATTTATGTTTGTTTATGTCTACAGTCTACTAATAATTTATTTCATACACATACGATATGATCATTTAATTTATCTTGCATTGCACCCTATTTTATTTTGGCTTGGCGGCTCAAATTACATACATATTTAGTATTTACAAATTACAACAGCAGTCAGCAGTGTTATCGTTTGAAATTTAATAATTCAATTCACAGAAACATTAAGTCTGAAAACAGTATCGAGTAACCATTGGATTGGCATGCTATCACATCATAAATAAACTAAATTAACGTTTCGCTTTAGTCTTTCCGGGCAGTTTGCAACTCCAAGTACTGGTACCCTAAAAGGGCTTATATAAATTTTTCTCAGTTGCAGTTCTTCTAACGGTTGTAGTTGTGCCCGTATTGATTTCGAAGTGACGATTTTTAGTGAAATAAAATTATTAGTTAGTGTTAAATAAATAAAGTCAATTTTAATAAAGGAAGTCACTGTATATGTATTATCTTGATCTGACGATCTTTCTCTGTTATCGTTTTTCGTCCTATTCAGACGTTCTCTTACACGCTTGCACTTCGCTCTCGAGTTTGTCTCTTTAATATCTATTATTAGTTATTAACTTATTACGCATAATAAAACTTTAGTTTTGTAGTTATTGAAGCAATTGTTTAAATTAGTTTTTGCAAAATGAAGAAATCAAAACCCATGTACAAATCCGGGGCTCAAAAAAGAAAAGAAAAAACTTTTGACTTTACGAGCAATTGCTGAGGATAGCAAACAACAAAGTCTGTTTTCTTTTGTAAAAAGGGCTGTAACACCTACATCGCCATGTCCACCTTCAACTTCAACAGAAAAATTTACAAGATTTCAGTGAAACAGTTGTAAATTTAAGTGTTGATGATCCCATGGAAGGTTCATCCGGTATGTGTCAAGAATCTAGTGATAGTCAAATAAGTGAAAACAGTAGTATGCATAATGATAGTGACACTGATGATGACCAGAAAAAAGTTAGTGATCTGCCAGAGGCAAAAGTTTTTATTGGGAAGTTTATACCACCTGAACAAAATGTAAGTGTAGCAACCAAAATTGAATTTATAAATCAACATCCTGTTCAACCAAAGCGTCCTACTGCTCAGAATTCTGTTCTTCTAAATGAAAATCGATTTTATTTTCAAACTCTTCCTGACGGCGACGAAATTCGGAGAAGTTGGTTGTCTTACAATCAAAACGAGCATAAATTATATTGTTCTATGTGTATGTCGTTTTCTCATGATCAAAATTACTATAAAGTTGGGTCAATTGTAAAAAATACAGTGTATTCAAGATTAGAAAAGCACGAACAGTCTCTAGAACATAAGAATTCAGTTGAAAATTATTTTCGTGGAACAACTAAGAAACATAGATAATTTATTAAACACGTCTAAGGATTTGGAAATACAACCAAACAGAGAAATACTAGAGAGAATTATTTCAATAATATTAGTTTTATGTAAACAATTATTGCCATTTCGTGCCCATTGATATGAGTCGATAAGTGATTTAATTCCAGTGGAATCTAAAGAACACCAACGAGGTCGTGGCAGATTAGTAACATTCCTGTCAAAAACGACTGTAAATAAATTAATCAAAATTATTGCCGAATTAATGAGAAACAAAATTGTAGAAGAAATGAATGAAGCCAGATATTTTTCTGTAGAAGTTGATTCTACGCAAGATGTCAGTATTTCCGATCAACTTTGCCTGTGTGTTAGATACGTTTTCAAGGAAAGTGTAAAAGAGCGTTTTCTAAAGATGTTTCCTATAAAAGTGGGTTTAGGAAAAGCCCAATATAATGCAATAAAAGTGGAAATGGATAATTTAAAATTAATTTAAATATGATTAGCCAATCATATGATGGAGCCGCTAATATGAGCGATCGATACAATGGACCAAGCCCATTTAAAACAACATTCACCAGATTCAATTTTCAGTCACTGCCATGCTCATGTTCTAAATCTTATAATCGGAGACATCACAAACAGTTCAATTAACGCGCAAGATTTATTTGCACTGCTAATAAATATTTCAACATTCATCAGGCAGTCATATAAACGGAATAATTTGTAGGTTGATATTTTATCGAAAAAATGAGACGGCTTCAAAAAATAGGTGAAACAAGATGGAATAGCAAACATTCGGCTTTAACTTCTATAGTTCATTACTTTAATTGAAGTGTTACATGCTTTGGGATTTGATCAAACAGTAGATGCAAAAACTGCTCAAGAAGCAAGAGATCTTTTGACAAAAATTAGTTCTTTTGAAATGATTTTAACAGCATTTGTCTTCATTAATATTTTTACAATGTCGACACCTTTATCAGAATATCTTCAAGCCAAAGGTTTAGATTATCTGGTCGCCTGGAATAAAATTAACAGTTTTTATGAACAATGTAAAAATTTAAGAGAGCATTTTGAAATTATCTTGACTACAGCTCAAAACTTTGCAAAGGAAATGGAAGAAAAATTACAGATTTAGAATTGGAAAACGTTGAAACCAAAACAAAACTCAAACAACAAAGAAAACGTTCCAAGGAAAGATTGCCAGGTGAAATAGCTGTTGATGAAGCTGTTAAAATGGAACCTTGTGAGAAATTTCGAGTTGAAGTATTTTTATACGTGACTGATACACTTTTGGGTTCTGTAGAAAAGCGTTTTTTGATCAATAAAGAGGTTTTCAAAAGTTTATATTTGTTTGATCCTTAACGATTTAAAGGCATTAAAAGTGGTAAAATTTTACCAAACGTTGAAAATCTCCCATTTTATTGCAAAACGAGCTAAAGTCAGTTGCGATAATCTCATCGAGGAGCTTATAAATTTCACTAAATATTACAAGAATTTAGCAATAGACAAACACTAACAAATACAATGGTACCAGACATAAGTGTAAAATGTGCGTGACTTGTGCGTTTGAAATTTTATACAAGTACAATTTTCATTCTGTGGCATATTGCAATTTATATGTGGCGTATAAGTACTTTTTAACTTTGGCGTGTACGCAAGTAAACTGTGAACGAGCTTTTTCAAAATTAAAAATTGTAAAAACTCGCTTAAGATCAGCACTGAGTGATGAACTATTAGACACTTGTATCATGATTTTCATGGAAGATGATTTGTTCTCTTCGCTCTACGAAGTGATTAATGAATTTGGAAAAAGTTCTGCGTTGCTCTCTACGAAATTATAAAACAAAACCGGTGGGCCAGTTCTATAAAATTTTTGTTTTTCTTTTTGAATTTACCACAAAATATTGTAGTTATAATGTTTTTTTTCTCTGTAATATTCATTTATTGCTGTTAGATACGGTAATATACATTATTAAGCTACATACTACCTTTATTGCTAAATTGGTATGTTTTTATAACTTATCTATACGTAGCTATCGGAAACAGTACTTGTTTAAAAATGTAACTTATTGGGCCCTTTTGGTAAAAGAGCACCCCTGGAACCAAATCCCCAGTCCGCCCCTGTACATGACAACCAATTAAGTATCTAATAATTTGCACATCAAACAAAGTCGTCTTGATTATAACATGTATGTAGCATATTTGTATCATTTCAGGCAGTGCAATGTTAAGGTTTTTGAAGATTGCCCCATTTGAGATAATACATGTTTTTACAATGAACAAGATAGCTATAGATGGTTACTGTGCATACTGCATAGAAAAAGAATATTTTCAGTAATTATATTCTTTTTCTATGGCATACTGCATGCTTCACAATTTGAATATGCAATGCCATCTGCTAGAATTATCCTAAACACTTTTTGCGAAACAGTTTTGTAAATATTATTATTATTATCGAAACCTTAGTCTACCTTTAGGTGTTAAGGTACTAAAGTCGAGCCGGCGAGAGGTGTCTTATGATTCATCTTTTAGTAAAGCATGGTTTAAGATTTAAAAACGTATGTCGTTATTGGTCCATAGTGAAAGTCACACTGAGAATGCAGTGTGGAGTCTTATGGAGCACACCGTTGCCAGTTGTCGTTATGCTGGGATCGGTTAAACCTCAAGTCCGGTCTCACGAAAATTTCGCCGCTATCAGATTCGCTAAAAACTTGTTGGAAGTTTGATGATGTTTATACCTTCCCCCTTGTGTAAATGTTTTCAATAATTAATAATAATAAACAATAAATTTCAAAATTACAAAATAATTATTTCAGGCAAAGTTAATATAAGAAAAAATAAACAGAGAATTAATTGTACATTTATAAACACTCATTAAGATATCTTCCCGCATAAGCTTGGTTTGAAATGACGTAAATGCATTGTAAGTAACTTTCTAATTAATACAATTGTTTAACGATATTTTGATCGTCTTGAAAATTCATATTTGAGAATTTTGAGTGATTTTTTCAACTAAAATTTTCCGATTTTTTTAAAAATAAGGGCAGTTTACTCTTACGTATTGTTCGCAAAAAATAAAAAAGTTTTTCATTTGTGTCCTTACTTTTTGGTGGCACTGTATAATAACTTCAGAGCCGACCCTGTCGCAGCCATCGGACAATCGGCAACACAGTGTGCCGGCCTCCCATTACAAATACATTGCCTATACCCCGCCACACTGCATTCTCGGTGTGACTCGCACTATAGTTAGTAATTTTGAATATCAACAAAACACGTCAATGTTTCTAGGTTATTTTCAAATTTATGCCGCGCTGTCAAATTGAAATAAAATTATTGTTCGAATATCTCGGGATTTAGCATCCTAAAGGTCTTAAAAATCCCCATACACTCGTATAAATAAAGTCGAATTCGGTTTATGGTCTGTTCGCACTTATTCTGGCATGTAAAGTCTACCGAGTGTGGGTAGTCATATGATAAAAATATATTGTACAACTGTAAACGATTATCAGAACCGAGACCGGGTGAACAAAATTTCGTTTTGGATCTGCTTTACAAATAAACTATATCAATAATTTTCAATAAGAAACGAATTAGCTAGCAGTAGGCAGTGTCCGAAAGAAGTGCGAAAAGTTTGGTTAATTGCGGGGGATCGTTTTTTGCCGACAGATCTCACTGCGTCAAAAGAGTCAAGACTGTAATTTGGTTATCGAAGCCACTTTTAAATAACTGATTTTGTCATAAATAAATACACTGTATTGGATGTTAAAAATGAGATTTATTATTAGTTAATAACATAACCGATCTTAAACATCTCAGTTTAGAGTTTGTCAATATATATATATATATATATATATATATATATATATATATATATATATAAGGAATGTAAACCTAAGTACAGCTACAGAGGTATATGTTAAATATAGTAATTCTTTACAATGTTATAAAGTAACTAAGATTCTAATTTTTGCTTTCAATTCAAATATTGGACATCTTATAATTAAAAGTCATCACCTTCACTTTCACTATCATCTTCACTCCACTCTCCGATATTGATTACTAGAGGTTTTACTATTTCCTCAGCTCTTTTTTTAACGTCCCAACACTGGCTCATTTCCTTTTCAGCATGTAAAAAACACTTTTGTCACTGTTCTCCATTGTTTCAAACTCGTTTTACTGAAGGTAAATATTTTATCTTCTTTAAGTTCAGTTTGAAGTTTTTCTATAGCAAAATGTGAGCCAAAAATTAAACAGTGATTAACTCCATTTCAACAATAATTTCTGAATTATTTACCAGTTGCATGCATGGTATAAATTTTTCGTTTCAAAACGTCTTTCACGTATTTGTCGACATCCTTTGACTCAGACTTCAAACGCAGCCTATGTTTTTGCCGATTTCCCAGATTCTAAAGCGAGAACCATTTTTGCCTTGTCCGAGTTACGGTTTTCTCGGAAATGCCGCATGCGAGAGCAGTTCGCTGTAACATAATATTACATAAATATAAATTTAAATAGTGAAAATTATTAGCCTACCCGGATAATGGAAGTTAAAGGTAAACTTGCCCCCCCCGTTATCGCGTTTCAACTCGAAATAATGCAGTATATTCATTAACATTACTTGAGTTTGGCTTTTCAAAGATTTACCTTTTAATGACATCATTATTTGCTGCAAAATAAATTAATGCATTGAATCAATTGGAAATACATTTTGCATTATAAGCTTACCTCGTAATAGTGAATATTAATAATAATAGTTCTGAAAAAACTGTCGTTTACAAATGCAGTAGAAACTAATTACGAAGCGAAAGATAAATTATTATAACTATAAAACACGATGCGATTATACGAAACGAAATACGAGGAATAATTTGAGATTAAATAGCCAAGAGGACATTTGACAGCGTCATGCGCTTTGACTTTAGAATCGACATACGTTTTTTTAAGTCCTGCATTTAAAATATATAGCAGACGTATAAATTATAACCCGTCTTTCTTTAAGTGGGAAATTCGCACTATGATGAAGGGAAACAGATGCATTTCACAGTAATAATTATGTCCCCATTCTCGAGTCCGCCATGAGACAATACATTTCCAATTATGTAATGACAAATTACATACTAAATAGATATCACACTGTTGTATATTTACTGTTAATTTTCATTGTAGATCTTTTTTGCCCATTCTTTCTTATTTATAGCCATTCTTTTCCGTTCGCTCCAAGTCAGTCCTTTTTGTCTCAAGTTCTCTTTTATTTCCACAGATATCTAACAGACACCTACATTATTAAAAGTGAGGTGTTATGTGCTTATTTATAATAGAGAGTTTTCGTGCGTCTCACGCTAAACGATAACGTTATTTTTACACAAATGCACTTGCGCACAAAATACCGTAACGATAAATATTTAGCGGGCAACGCTATTTGGACCTGAATACCGTGACAAATACCGTATACGTTATTTAATTTGTGAGGTTAACTATTGTGTTGTTACTTTTTGTTATTCGTTTGATTGTGCTAAAATGGCAAAAAACCGTTTACGATTTACAACAGTAGATGATTTAGATTTGCTTCGTGTTGTGGCTTCAGAGAATCCTTTCGAAGACGGTTCGAAATGGAAAGTAATTCTAGAGAATGTAGTCCTTACAACAGGAAAGCCATTTACTCTTCGAGCAATAAAGGACCAGGTATCATAATCAGCGGTACAGCGCTACTTTGTATTACACCGATGTTCAATGTGTTTTAAATTGTTGTTGCAGGTCAGGAACCGAAGAAGAATATGACGAGAAAGAAAAGTTACTGCAAGAAGTAAATGACTTAAAGCGAGAATTTACAACTGCGGCTTCGCTTAATTCGCCGCATTTAAAATTGAACGAGATCGTGGAGTTTGCTTCCACATCCAAACGTAAAGGAATTGAAATCCGTGAGAAAGCAGCTGAAGAATCAAGTAAGTATACAATAATTTGTGTAGTACGTATATAATTTATGTGATGTATTACAGTAATGTATGTTTTACGAGATGATGGTACGTTAATAAATGAAGTGCGATACAATCAGAGGAACGAGACTTCAGGAACAGTAACACCAGGTGGGTATTTTATAACGATGCTTTAAGTGACCGATTATGCTATGTATTTGTGTATTTAGATCCCGTGCGCAAACGAGCAAAAAGGGAGGTTAGTTTGAAAGGTAGTTTGGACTTTTTAAAGTCTAAAACTTCGTTAGAATACGAATACAAAGAGAAACTGTTTGAGTTTAGAAGAAAACAAAATTGCTCTAGAGGAGAACAACTTGTCTTTAGAAATAGAAAAATTTGCGTTAGAGAACGAAGAACGCCGAGCACGATTGGAAGCGGAAATAGAGGGAAGAAAACACCAAAATAAATTGATGGAACAACAACAGCCACTATTTACTGTTTTATTAAACCATTTAATAAAAAAACAAGCATAATTTTGTTGCTTTTATTAATTTAAGTATAAAATAAATTATACTGTAGTATGTATTTTATAAGTTATCAAATTTCAAATATATTATTAAAGTATTCACCTAATATAATTTTATTAAAATACAGTATTTGACATACCTAATGAACTAATTTTATAATTTGTGGAAAATTTATCGAGTTAAATATTGTAGCAATGTAGGCGGTACTACATTAAAATATTGTGATGTCTGACTACCATTTAAGCATGTATGGCAATTTGTTAATATTGCAGCAACCATATACATTTTTCTCAAGTCTTACAACAATAACTTTAGATTTTTTTTTAAATCTAAAAAGGCAAATTCAGCAATTATCATTCCAAATCCCCACTCTACTGCCAGTCTGACAGAACTCATTCGGGTATTAAAATTTTGTTGTTCGTCGGTGAGTCGTTGATTTCTAAATGGCGCAATTAACAGTTCTCTGACTGCATATGCGGGATCACCATACAATACAAAATTTTTTCCATTATTGAATTTACACCGTCTTTCCAACTGGGTATAAAGGTTTGATTCTCTTAAAATACCGGCATCATGGCGACGTCCCACATACAGACCCATAAGGCTACACATTATTCCATCGGGACTTACAACAGACTGATACTTGATGCAGTGAACACGTTGATGCCCTGAAAAGTACTATTGTTGTCCGTGTGATGGTGGGCAAATGGGTCGAGCAGTGCCATCAATAAAAGTCCAACAGTTTAATAACGAAGCATTTTTATCTGCGATGGCCTAAAATGCCAAAATATGTTTTTAATATATTTTGAATGTCAGAATTAATACCTACCTGGCTATATTGCAGCAATTTATCATAATTTAACCATGTTAAATTATTCAAGTTGGACAATAAATGTTCAAAATGATTAAAAATGTGGTTGGTAATGGTATTTGCAATTTGCGATAAATATGGACTTGATAATCTAAACAATGGTTCCAAATCACATAGTCGATTTGGGTATGCTAGTCTTCGGAAACATATGTACAGGCCCTCGAAACCTAGAAAAACAAAATCATTAGTCTGTAATTAAGGTTATCTAATCAAACGGTAATAAAAATCTTACCTGTTGTGACGTGCCGTCCTCAGTTCGTAATTCTACCGGAATCTGGAAGGCTCTGGTTAGTTCAATAAGCTGTGCTCTAGTAAACCGAAAATTGGAATATATTTCTTCTGGTGTTAAATTATCTATATTGAACCGCCCATACTGTTCAGCTCGAATTCTTTTATTCCTTCGAGGTATTCCTACTAATTCAATAATTAGTGCATCCTCTATATCATCAACATCCATTTCCCCTAATACTGCTAAATCTAATAATGCTGCCATTCTTTATTGATTAAATTTTTAAAACAAGAAAATTGTTAACACACTTTAGAAAAAAATACCTATTATGGAAGATTATTCTCTAAACCATTGCTCTAAACTTAGGTGCATTGCCAAATTTACTTACAATTAAAATTAACTTCACAACTGTTTTACGTTTAACGTAGCTTGTGGACTTGCCCCTTATTCGAAATACCGTATTTAGTCACGTGTTTTTAACGTTACAGTAAGTTTAACGTAAAACTTACGAAAACTCTCTAATATTGTGTAAACTTGTTTCAATTTGGTGGTGATTTAAAATTTAGTGTATATAGACCTTTAGCTTTTAGAATTGGTGTTTAAATTATTAACACAGAATGTAGACGCTACGCTTCTATCTTCTATGTTATTAATATGAGCAAATACATTCTATGTATTTGATATAGGTTAGTTTCATTCGTTTTTGAGTTGTACACTTGTACAGTTGAAGTTGCAATGCCAGCGTCTTGCCTATGGCTGTACGAACCGATTTTCAACAGAAAAAAATGCAGTTTTTTGGGTAATTAATATATATGTACATAAAAGTATTGCAAGTATTTGATAAATAATTTTAGCTTTCCGAAAAACCCAGAAAAATTTAAGTCCTGGTTAAACTGTATGTGAACGGAAGAGTGGACCCTACAAAATATAGAAATTTGCAGTGAACATAATCTGTCTTCGGATTATTTACTACGTCCAGGATTAAAAGATGATGATGCAGTCCCTTCCATATTTACAGGATTTCCTAAGCATTTTCAAAGAACTGGTACACATTGAAAATCCCCTAAGAAATGAAACTTTAACTTTGAAGAAGATATTGCTAATGTAAGTGTAAATTATTTCTAATAAAATTGTTATGACTGTTATTTTAGTCAGGAGAAATATCTGTTTGATGTAATAGCAGTAAATGACTACATACCTACCTTGAATGTGAAAGGAAACACATCCCCTACTAGAAGGATGCTGTATAGGAAAGTGAAAACTTTGCAACAAAAGATTCGCCGTCAACAAACAAAAATTTCATCGTTAAAAGGTTTAGTGCGGGAGTTGCAAAAAAAACTGTTTGCTAGATGATCATGCAGGTACTATTTTATTAGATAGTTTTGAAGGGTTGATCAGAAATGAAATGAAAAATATAAGAAAGGGTCGTAGATATTCGGAGGAAATCAAAAAGTTTCCCTTGACATTGTTTTATTATTCACTACAAGCATATAATTATTGCAGGTAATTTCTATTAAGCACACTGTGACTAACATTTACTGAATGTTTTTTTTAGAAAAATTTTCTCCCATCATTCATCAATCAGAAATTGGATATTGTCTGTAAACGTTGAACCAGGATTTTTTCAAGAATTGTTTTCTGCTTTGAATAAAATTAAATTACTTTGTACGGATTGCAATTTAATAATTGATGGAAAACAAATAGTTTGGGATCCCCGTTTAAAAAAATATGTGGGCATGTGTTATTATGGTAATGAACTAAAGTCTGGAAGGTGATGAAGCTCCTGCCACCGAAGCCGTTGTTTTTATGATTGCTAGCCTTGATGGAAAGTGGAAGTGCCCTGTTGGATATTTCCTAATAAACAAACTTAATTCATCCTCCCAAGCACAATTAATTAAAACTGCTCTAATTTTATGTAGTAAAGCTAGTCTACGAATCTGGAGCATTACATGTGATGGTCTTTTTACAAACTTTGACTCTTTAAATAGATTGGGTTGTAAATTGTGTGGAATTAATATTGACAGCATTAAATGTTTTTTAAGCATCCATGTGAAGAATATAATGTATATTACATCCCAGATGCTTAAATTAGCGAGAAACACTAGCTTCGTGTAATAACATTGTTTCTGACTCTAAAGAAATCAAGTGGCAATATCTTACTAATTTACATATTATTCAGGAACAGTTGTTAAAATTTGCTAATAAATTTAATTATCTTCAACATATATAAAATGGCGGAAAAATGAAATGAAAGTTAAGCTAGCAGCACAAACACTTAGTTCATCAGTTGCTGATGTGTTGCAGTTTTTGCAAAAAAGTGAAAATAAACTTTTTAATAATGTGACGAAACCATAAAATTCATTCGAACCATCGACCGTATTTTTTATTTTCTGAATACTAGAAGTCCTATTGGTAAGGGTTTTAAGAAACCATTATATGATCGATAAATGCTACAGATATTTTGTCGGCTGTAAATTTTTCTCTTAATTGTTTTATTACGAAGATATGATCTTGAACACCTCTCCCTTTTCTGAAACCACATTGTGCGTCATCTAATTGATTTTCTGTTTCGTTCCTCAATCTTCCAAGATTCGTTCGTAATTCTCAGTTATTATCGACAGCATAGTAATTCCCCTATAATTTGTACAGTTCCTCCTGTCTCCTTTTTTATATAATGGTAATACAACCGCTAGCTCCCAGTTTTTACCAATCCTTTCTTCCTTCCATTCTTTATTAAACAGTGCTGTTAGCACTGCTATACCATTGCTAACCAGATATTTGACCATCTCAGCTGTTATGTCGTCGTACTCTGCTGCTTTGCCTCTTTTCAATTTCTTCATAGTCACTATTACTTCTACAACTATTTTCTCTTGCTCTTCAATGTTATTTTCATCTGACTCGTCTATTATAGTCATTTCCTGTGTCTGTTCGATCGTCAACATCTCTTCAAAATATTCTTTCCACATAATGATTTCTTCTTTCTCTAAAATTCGCCCGTCTTTTATTTTTATGTGCTTAATTGCTTGTGTTTTTCCTTTACGAAGCGGTTTGAGTATCTTGTAATATAATTTTTTATTTCTGAGTCTGTCCCATTCCATCTTCTCACCAAATTCTTCCCACGATTTTATTTTTTCTTGTTGACTACTTTCTTACTGTTATTTTTACTAATGTCTTATCTTTCTATACACTACTACTTTCGTACAATTACTTGAATTTACAACTTAATTTAAATATTTTGTGTATAAACAAAATTAAACACTCTCAATATTAATTATTACTTTAGAGCCACAATTTTCACAGTTTACACATTACTATCACTCAATCCGTGGTTTTGTAAATAATAAAACAAAAATATTTTTTGGTAATTTATTTGTAATATTCTGTATGCTCCACTCTACAGCTATCATTTTATGTAGTGTCATTTACATAATGTATTACGAGTGCTAGGATTTTAACATATGAAAATTAAAAAGATTAACGGTTTCAAAAATGTGCCGTGTTCGTATGTGTAGGTGGGTGCGTGCGTGGGAGTGTGTCTGTCTGCCCGTTTACCTGTCTGCATGTCTGTCTGTCCATCTACTGGTCTGTCCGCATGCTTGCTTGTCTCTCTGTCTGTGTGTGTGGGTGAGTGTATGTGGGTATGTGTTGCATGTCTTAAGTGTGTTTGTGTATGTGTGTGTGGGTGTGTGCGGGCGTATAGGCGGGTGTATGTATGTGGGTGTGCGCGCGCGCGGTGTGTGTGGGGTGCGCGTGTGCGTGCGCGTGCGTGTGTGTTGGCAAAAAATTATTAAAATATGTACCAAGCGATATACAATCATATAGAAAGTCTTTTAAAAATGTTCGTGAATACTCAAAGAGATAAACTTTTAATTTTTAGTTTTAAGTAACTTTTAGTGTAACTTGTTTACATATTAGGAAAATGTAATTAAATGGAAATTACCGAATAATGATTAACTTCACCAGTTACAATAGATTTAACATATCTATTAAAGAGTAAAGAATAAATTTTTTCCGTAGGTATATATGTTACAAATCTCCAGATTTGCACGAACATATTTCACTATGTTAAACTTTTAATTAAGTTAAAAAATGCTATACCTACGTTACGATTACATTTATAAATAAACACACAGAAATTTTGCAATGCAAAAATAAACACATAAACAATCAAGCAATGAAACAACGCACAAAGATTCTCGCAAAATATAAACAAAGCACGTGTTAACTATCTGAGCATCACACATTGGCGCCAGGCGGGTGCGACTGGGAAAAATGCGCCTACCACTGAAGATTATTAATGGAATTATATTTGGATATTTAAAAACAACTTACCTTGTAAATGCGATGTACGATGCACAAGTAGATAAAAATAACACCATAACCACAAATATTAAATGTAAATTGTAAATATAACGTAAAATTAATAAAACTGGCGATATAACTATAAATAATCGAACATTCAACACAAAGAACAAAGAACACTGTTACTGTAAATTATTCCTCAATTTTCAACTATCTGTATCAGCTGCATTTCTTTAACTGCTCATATCGAGAAATCGAGATCAAACATGCATTTCAGCTTGTTGATTTCTCGAAGCTCCTTCGTACTCATATCCGCGCTGCCACCTACCGCCGCATAAACCTATACAAAAAACAACACATCCTGGCATTCGGAAACTTTGACGCGCGGTGCACTGTTATCAAATTCTAATTTGAATTCTTTTTGATCGAAAATGCCGCCCTTGCCATTCTTCGAGAGGTGAGGCGACCGCCTCGCCGCCTCACCCCACCACTGGGCCCTGATGATGATTTAAATAAACAAATCGCAGGAGTACCGGGTTCTGGTTCGTTTATTACGGAAGTATTTATTTGTTAACCTTACTTCGTGGAATTCCATATTTAATGGCAATAATGTTTTAAATACAATACAATTCCACAATTTCTTGTATATCGTTATTTATTTCTCTACAAGCAAGTAGTTACGGTAACAAATCGTTAAGGTAAAACATCAAACGAAAAATATGTATGTATGTAATATTAAAATATCTGTTAAAGGTTTATAAATCTCGAATGCTTCAAAAACCACTAACTTGTTTTTTTTTATTACAAAAATGTAAAAACTTAATAAATAAGGTGATTATGTACTAAAGCCTGTCCGGTAGAACTGAACGGGTATCGGATTAACAAGGAGGATTGTCAATATATGGTTCTATTATGCTTGAAACCGCCTTAATGCTTTGCTGTCTCGTACTTATTGTACGTGACAAAGAAAGATGGATATATTATGAATAATGCCTCTATTTCTGCCGAACAAAAGCGTTTGCAACTTTCACACATAATGACAAGGCAATAAGAATCAGATGCAGGTAGAATAGAAATTCAATAGGTATAATAAAATGCCAGTGGTTCTCAACACTGCTTTAACATTACATTTAAAATTTATGGAAGAATGCAAGTTTTTATAATAAACATTTATAAAAGCCATTCATAATAATGAATATTCGATTAAGTATAGGTATTTCAATTTACATTTAGAAAGTTCATTGTATACCTAAGTATGGTAATGACGTTTTAGTGTACTCCAATTACAAAAGAATCCAAATAAATATGCAATACTGTAACAATAAATAATTAATAATAGATTATTATACCATTTAGTAGGTACATATAGGTATAAATAAAACAACTGCAATATCTATATTATCATTATTCTTTGAGTAAGCGTTTATATAAACTAACCATTAATATAATGCCGAAAAGTTGAGTAAAGAAATTCGCGAATTAGTTTTAAATACAGTCGATTATTTTAAAGAAGAAAAGAAAATGGTGGTCCACTATTATCTACATTTTCTGTTCAACAAAGAACAGCAAACGCGTTAAAACTTTCGGTTTCGACGGTGGGGAAAATCTGTGCTTTAAAAAAAAATGGCGGCGAGTTGGAACCTCCAGTGAAAAAACAGCGTGTCAAACTTTGCACTACAGATTTTCCAGAAAATGGAAAACAAACAATTCGTGCATTAATATACGAGATGTACGCGAAGAAGGAACACGTAACGTTAAATTCATTATTAAACTTCTTAAAATTGAGAACCGCGTATGAAATAGGAAAAACCAGTTTGGCTCTAGTGTTAAAAAATATGGGCTTTAAATTCCAAAAAACCAACAATAGACACGGTTTGTGTGAACAAAGCCACATTGTCGCCAAAAGAAACGTTTTTCTGAGAAAGTATCTCAAAAATCTTAACTCCGAAAGTTCGAGACAGTTTGTTTTTACAGACGAAACGTGGATATTTAGTAAAGGTAGTACGTCAAAATGTACTTGGCAAGATAACAGTGCAAAGAGTTTACATCAACCGAACAAATCATCAGATGGAAAACGATTTATTATCATTGAAGCAGGTAACAGAAACGGTTTTATCGACGGAAGTCAATTAATTTTCGGTACAAAAAATAAATCATTAGATTATCACGATAATATGAACGCAGAATTGTTCGAAAATGGTTTGAGGAATCACTTTTACAAAAATTAGAGGAACCATCAATAATTGTCCTTGACAATGCGAGTTATCATTCTCGAAAGGCAGAGAAGGCAGTCAAAGTTTCTTGGAAAAAAGAAGAAATACAGCAATGGTTAACCGCTAAAAAATAGCGTGGGAAAATTTTATGACAAAGGCAGAGTTAGTGGAATTGGCCAAAAGAAACAAAGTAGACCAATGCGAAAATATGTAATCGATGAGCTAGCTCTATCATATGGACATGAAGTTTTGCGCCTGCCCCGTATCATTGCCATTTCAATCCAATTGAGTTGGTATGGGGCATTACTAAGAACAAATACGACAAAAGTATCGTTGCGACATCCGGAAAGACGAAGATGTTCTTAATACGTGGAACGACGCATTAAAAACAGTTAGTGCGGAAATATGGCAAAAATGTATTGATCATACGGATAAAATAATTAAAGATACTTTTGTTAATGAAGAGATTGTGGATGAAGTAAGACCTCTTATTTTCACAGTTAACACTGAAGAAAGTGATGACGATGATCTTTTCCAAGATTTGGATGACTCAGGAAGTGATGAATCTGAAGCCGAATGACAATTATAATTTTTACATTTAATTATAAAAGTATATCTTTGTAATTTAATTAATATTTACTAACTATAATAAAAATGTATTTGTTATTGTTGTTATAAGTATAAGTGAAAGGTGTCAATTGAAATTACTTATAGGTAATTAGTAATCGATTATTATTTTATTATACAAAAGTTGCATTTCTTCACAAATTATATAATGTTAAAGCAGTGTTGAGAACCACTGGCATTTTATTATACCTATTGAATTTCTATTCTACCTGCATCTGATTCTTATTGCCTTGTCATTATGTGTGAAAGTTGCAAACGCTTTTGTTCGGCAGAAATAGAGGCATTATTCATAATATATCCATCTTTCTTTGTCACGTACAATAAGTACGAGACAGCAAAGCATTAAGGCGGTTTCAAGCACAATAGAACCATATATTGACAATCCTCCTTGTTAATCCGATACCCGTTCAGTTCTACCGGACAGGCTATATTAAATGTTTCGCATAATTGGATTTGTCTGTGTTATATTTGTAGCATCTAATGCATTCTTTTATCTAATATCAAAGTTCGTAAGTGTTTGATCAATATAAACAGAAATACAAAATGTGTAGTTCAATTTATAATTACCCGATTTCAAAATGTTTATAGTTGAACCTTTCGCATTAAATTAAATTTAGGAACATTGGTATAATTTTGAAAGCTACTTTGTACTTCTTGTTCTGTTGTAATATGTGAGCTACCTTTTCTGATATTTTTTTAAAAAATGAAATTGATATGAAATCATTTTCTGTCGGTACTGTGTTAACTGGGTGGGTAAGTGTCATTTTATTCTTTCTCTGGTGGCATTTTGAAGTCGGGTATTTATAAATTAAACTGAACGTACTAAAGTTCTGTTTCTATTGGACAAATACGTAGAACCTTTGATATTAGGTACAAATAACACACTAGATGAAATATACACAGACACATACACATACACATGCACACGTACACGCGCACTCACACTCATGCGTGCACCGACACATGCACATCCACACACGCACATCCACACACACGCACATCCACACACACGCACATCCACACACGCACAAACACACACACGCACGCACACACCCACACACACACACGCACGCACGCACGCACGCGCCCACGCGCGCGCACGCTCACGCGCACGCACACGCACACACGCAGACACACAGGCTCACTCTCTCTCACACACACACAAATCAAATTGTACCAAGCATTTAATAGTAAATATCACTTTATGACTTTACAAAACATTTTACTTTTTTGTAATACAAGTTAGATGTTTTAAACCCACTTGAAATTGAAAGTTTGCTGTTTTATAGACATAAACAGAAAGTACCTTTAATGAATGAATAGGTTGATCTTATAGACTTACCTGTAACGGATATTTTAAATATAGAATTTTAATTTACGTTAAGTTTGCTGTTTTACCTTAATAGTTTGTTACCATAACTCCCTGTTTGTTGTTTTATTTATAAGTTTTCTCTTGATAATGATACATGTTGCATATATCGTTTATAAAGGCAAAATAAGCAGTGCCCATTTTAAGCTTTCTTTTGGCTAGCCACACACTAGCCACAAATAAGACTGAGCTAATGGCACCCTTATTCTTTTTATGGTACCGATACTTTGTGCACAAAACAGTAGATAACATTTAACGCGTACCTACAATATCTAAATATTTTATACCTCCTTTATTTCCATTATACTCCAGTTATATACTTTTAAATTTCTATGCAGTTAAATGTAAAATATGGTTTTTCAGAATTGTAAACCGTTCAGTTAGGCAACTTAGTTCACGTTGTGGTAATTCCTTATTTGGAAAATAAACTACTACGATATTTCTGTTTTAGCTATTTTGTTTTATAAGTTGTACAAACATAACACCATTTTGGATTAATTGAAAAGGCGTTATTGGAAGAAAAAAAAAATTATTTTCCTATTTTATAGCGTGCACTGGAAATGGGATGCTGCGTTTTTTTTTCAAAATTTTTACTCCAAAACTGATGACATTGTGAATTAAAATTTTACGTATCTTTTATTTTAAATTTCTTCTTTCTGTGTAGAAAATTAGGATGAATGTTAAATAGATATATTAAGACCAATTACCTTTTTACATTCTTTCTTTTGATTAGAATGTTGAGTTTATGACAAATTTTACAACTAGATTTACAGAACTGTCTCTACCTATAATTAATTGTCTTATGAAAATGAAAACTTTCGCCCCTACCTTGATCATTAAAATAATTACCTTTTCTTGGAAAAAGTTGTGTTAAATTATTACTGTTACAATAGCAATTTTAGCTATCTTCCTCAGTAAGAGTAGAAAAACGTTAATCAATCTTGGATATATTAATGTCAACGAAATTTATACGATATGAAATCGCAAAAAACAAACCTGCTGTTAAAACATTATTTTAGCAAACCTACTATTGAACATTGTATTACTGATAGAAATGACTAATAACTAAATCTCTAATAGATTAACTGTGATTAAACCATTTTGAAAATACAGAATACTCGTTACAGACTAAAGTTAACGACGAAAAATTCCATAATCAAAAAACATAATTAACAAAATTTAATCACTTAATAATTTTGGCGCAATATTGTAAAAAAACTTCATATGAAAGGTGTAGCAGCACAGCATCAATAACTAAAAACCTAGATTGGCCAATTAATGATCTAGTAAAACATTTTTTGTAAACTACTGCAATCATACCAGTATTAAAATACATCGAAAATGGAACGTTTACATTTAATTTTAGTTTGTGTGTTATGAGGATTATACATATCCTCGGAAAAATAGCAAAAAAACCTACATATACCAAACGTTAAAATTGAGAGGCAACATTTTTGTTTTTCAACTACAAGATACTAAAACCTATTTACTTGAATATTTTCTTCTTGACTGTTGAGGTTATTTGGATGTTTATATAGGTTTGCTTTGATAAAATTTCCATGCATGCTCGGCAACTGCAGACCTTTCTGGTTGACTCAATCTACAAAATCTAAAAAATTCGTTTAAATTTCTTTGTGTCATTGCCCTTTTCGTGTTTTAAATTTTGCCAAATACAGAACATGTAGTGTTCATTTTATCTTCTTTCGTCTACCATACCTCACAAATCTAAATAGAGTACCGCGACTTTGTGCACATTACAAACATATTAATAACAGAATACAAAGGAAAGGTAATACCTATGTCATATGTTCTCTTATGTGGACTTTCATCAGGTTTAATATTACTCGTAAATAATTAAACTACAAATTTTTAAATAATTTATTGACAGTTTTAACAGTACTAGGTAATCTCGTTTTATTACAAATGTTTACTTTTAATAATGACATCGATTTAATTTAACTTATGCCTACAAATTATATAAACCAGGCGGTACTTATTTACACTATCACAGAAATTATCATTAATTCTAAATGGGTAGTAGTTAACTAACATAAATTTAAAATTTAAAAACTTGAGCAATTCAAAGTATATCATCAGGCGTTCATGATTGCATGATGCATACTAATGTTTACACATTAATAAGTTTATTAGCTGTTTATTTGAAGGTTTCGGAGATGTTAATATATACACTTAAATATAATACAATAATTACACTTTATTCTATGAACAATTAAAACAATTGTGCAATAGGTGTTTTGTTTTCTTTTAGTTAAAATTATTTCTTTAAAATTATAGACCTAAATGCCATTTGCACAAACAAATTGAACATGTCTGTCTAACAAATCTAGCTTTTACTATTATCTAAATGGCTTTAAAAGTGCTCCAAGTCCTTATTTTTATACATTAAGTTCATATAGATGGCAATATTATTAAAAAAATTACATACTGATTCATAGTAATTTTTACGTATTGTAAACACGAACCTTTAACTGTAGACACACTCAGAACAGTCTTAAAAATATAAAATTCACAATTCGTCTTAACTGTGTATTCCTCACTGTATTTTACCTTTTCTAATGCCAACTGAATCTGAACACACTTTGTTATGGCTTGCAGTGCACAGTCCATTGCTTCATTGTGGTAGTTCCGTAATTATTCCTGGTTACTCCCTTAATACTTCTTTGAAAGTCGTAACTGGTATTTAACATCGGTTCTTATTTATGTGATGCATAAGTCTCCATTAACATGGTTACGGGATATAGGGTAGATAGTTAAAGAGATAAATTGAGGATGGGATTCTGAAACTGTGTACATTTACAATACTACATAAGTTCTCCATACCTGGAAGTGGTAAACAAAAACAACTACATTCCAGCGATTAAAATAAAATAACAAATGTTGCTTTATACATATACGTATGAAAATATTTTAAATTTGGTTTGGCCTGGTTAACGCGAAAGTTTTAGTATCCATGGCATAAAGGTATAAGAATTTCAGAATATAAGTACCACGTATATTATCAATGAAAGTACAAGAATTAAAAAATTATGTTTTTAAAAAACTACATTCTTTAAAGGACAACAGTACTATGTAATAAATACAATGAAGCAGAAATGGTATAGCAAATGAGATTTAATTTTTTTCTTGAATAAACACTGTGCGTTAATATAATTTTTTTTTCAAAACGGTACTATTGTTAAAAATCCTAAAAATAATTTTTACAGAACTCCAAAAAGTGGAAAAAAAAGCAACTATCCCACCTTTGACTCTAAGGTTCTACACCTACATTTTTGCATTTCTATGTGTTAACTAACCCTGAATTAAAAAATTCCCTCATTCATTTGTAGATTTAACCATTATAGTTATTTATTTCCATATAATAAGCTGTTTACGAAAGTCACCTTTAACGTTCCAAAGGGCAATATTTTATTCCAATAATAATAGCATGACAAATACCTACCGATTACCAACCAATAATAGATTATTATTATAAGTTATTCTTATGAACGAATAAGTTCAAAGGTAAATATGTAATTTAAAATTATTATTAATTTTATTAAATACATAAATAAAAAGTTTACCTCGAGTAGGATTTGAACCTACGACCTGTACTTTGCTAGAGTACCGCGCTAACCAACTGCGCCATCAAGGTTCAAGCCCCAATCGATGTAAACTTTGTCTTTATGTATGTAGAACTGATGTAATTCTAAACATAATGAGATTAAAATCAAATTACTTATATTAATGGAATGTGAGCCTGCAATATCGCAAGGATTCACACATACCAAAGCAACTTGACTAATATTAAATTATTATAAGTTTTTGTTATGAACGAATAAGTTCAAAGGTAAATATGTAATTAAAAATTATTATTAATTTTATTAAATATATAAATAAAAAGTTTACCTCAAGTAGGATTTGAACCTACGACCTGTACTTTGCTAGAGTACCGCGCTAACCAACTGCGCCATCAAGGTTCAAGCCCCAATCGATGTAAACTTCGTCTTTATGTATGTAGAGCTGATGTAAGTTCTAAAATATCCATGGACTACCACGACAACATGAACTCAGAGTTGTTCGAAGAATGGTTCGAAGAATCTGTTTTAAAAAAATTAGACGAACCTTCTATTATCGTTCTTGATAATGCATCGTACCATTGTAGAAAAATGGAAAAATATCCAGTTTCGTCTTGGATTAAAAAACAAATTATTCTGATAAATAGATTACAAGTTTTCATAATAAAGTATTATTAGAGTCGATATGCCGTTTGTTTCAAGTAATTGTTTCATATATATATATATATATATATATATATATATATATATATATATATATAATGCGTGAGAGTGAACCTGTATTATTTGTGCAAATAAGGATTTTATTAGCAGCACCATTATGTCATCACTTGGGGTATCTTATTAGCTTTAATACAAAACAAAAGCCATTGGATGTCAACCGTGGCTTGTTTTATTTGCTCTAGATATTTATCTATTCGATCGCAAGGCATTTTGTCTATCAACCCAAAACAGTCCTCGCTGATAAAAGACCTTTTTGATGGATGTATTTCTGATAAGACAGATAGACCTTGTGTGTAAAGTAGATGTAAAATTTAGCTTAAATATGAAATAAATAGCATGGGTGATAAACCAAAACATATTTTAAATATTTTTTGAAATACCACTTGTACGTGAAACGTAAATGGTATTTTTCGTTTCACGAAATCGTACGTTTTACTTTTCGTAAATAAGGTATTTAATTACCCCTTAAAAGGAATCAGCACGATGGAAATTAAAGTAAATGTAATAACTCAAATTTATATTGGTTACGCAGCTTTTACTAAAATTGAAAAAAATACATTGGTATAATCTAGCTGTCTTTTCAAAACATGCCCTAATAAAACATTAAAATCTAACTATCTTTGCTATACACCTGTTAACAAATTATATCTTAATTAGTTAATACTTGTTTTTGAATGTAGATTTATAAATGTAATATAAACGTGCGCAATAAAAATATTTCCGATGTAGCACCTGTACATGACAAGGACGTGTTTTAACAACCTTGCAATTAGGAACACAATTTTAACGGTTGATTTTTCAATAGTTGATAGCCCCATTAAAATGAAACGTTAATAACTTTGTACGAGTTCGACGTAAATAAAAATGCGGTACCAAGCAATAGTGTTATAAACTGATGGAGGTCGTTATTAATTCGTGTATAAGTTGAAGGTTGTGTAGGTAGAAGGTTACAAACTGCAATTAAAAAGAAAGTGTAATAACACATATTACAACAAATAATACAGGTCCACTCTCACACGCATTTTATATATATATTGAAACAATTACTTGAAATAAACGGCATATCGACTCTAACAGTGTTTTATTATGAAAACTTGTAATCTATTTATCAGAATACAGATTTAAGATCATCTTATAAGTTAGCAGATTATGTTAGGACGCGCATACAATTGTACCCTTCAGCGAAACGTGTCTTACAAGTTAACATGTAATCAATGTATAAATAAATTTCGTATGTTAAACAATCTGTAGATAGAAGTTAAAATAATTTTAATAACAATATCATTTGATAAAAATACGCTAATAAAGTAATATGGGGAAATACAGTCAATTTTTCCCGCACGTAATTATTACCTAATCAATCCTTTAAATGAGTTTCATATCATTCAAATATCTGATAAACATCTTACAAATATTAATAGAAGACACAGATTAAATAAGCTATCTTTTACATCTAATGATTATTTGCGCACCCTTATCAGAATACAGATTTAAGATCATCTTATAGAGCACCAGATTAGAATCGAGAATTTCCCCCGGGTTAAAAAATAATTAATTAATTAATAAAAAATGATCAACAAAAAAAAACGACTCCTACACGTCGGCACGAAAAAAATCAAAAAGGCTTTAATCAGGGTTGAAATTCCCATCAAGAGTTGAAAAAGACCACCAAAAAGAAGTCGTCACACAGCCCCAGTGCCCAAAGGCCAACTCCAGGTCCAGCCCCAGCTCCAAGACCTAGCCTAAGTCCATGACCAACCCCTACATCTGCCCCTCACGTGAGCAAGTACAAAAATTACTGTCAAAAAGGCTCTTAATACAACATTGAAATTCTATCAAGGGTTGACCCCGAAAAGAAACCATAGGGGTGGAAAAAACGCGTTCTACACGTGGGAACGTAAAAATAATTAGGGTTGAAAAAGGCCTCCGAAAAGAAACCATAGGGGTGGAAAATACGGTCCTCCACGTGGGCAACCGTGGGAAATCCCAAGGTGAAATGACGTCACAAAAGTGAAAAGTGAGGTACCTGTGTTCTACTAATGAGCATTATTACGAGTACTATTAACATAATGTATTCTCCTATTTGTGAGCCAACAGCAGCAGACGTTAGAGATTTTACTGACTTGTCAATAAACTATTACAATATAACCGTTTAAGATGAAAACGATGAAGAGGGTGAGGTGAATGTTTCTCTAATCCAAGATGATGGTGATGATTCACAGAAGAAGAGCGATGAGGTAGAGGAGAAGGATGCATCTCAAAACCATGATGATGATAGTGAAGAATCACAGTTGAAGAGGAAGAAGAAGAAAACCAATAATAATGTAATTAAATAAATGATGTATTATTTTTAAAATATATTTTCAAACGGTAAGTTTTCATTCAATTTTTTATTAATTAATAATCTTGTTTCTCGAATGGACGTTCGGATTCTGTAATCCAGTTAGTTAGTAAGTTGTTGTCATTTTCGGGAGTATAATCTCCTAATAAATCTTGTAAGGTTATTTCTTTTCTTTTGAAAAGTTAAAGTCTCGTACCACGAACTTTACTAGCGTAACTGTGCATCCTCTTTCATACGTTCATAACGAAAACAGGCAACATTGTAAAACCTAAAACTTAATCTACGTCAGAATGACGTTTAAAACTCAGATAGAGATTAATAGACAAATTCATGTTAACTTAAAAAATTCCAAAGCCGCCTGCTTCTATAAAATATTAATAACACAGTTTAAGCATTTTGATTCATGTTTAATTATTTTTTAGACTTACCTTTATAAAGAAAAGTTATGTAAAATTAAATTTTCTTTAAAAAATGTGTCAGCACTTTTTTTCATAAAATCAATCGTATTCAGATATTGAAAAAATTTTTACTAACACTTAAATTCTACCTTAGGAATTTTGTTGCCGTTAAATTATGCGTCGTATCAAAAAATTGCGTAGAACATAATTAATCGATAGATTATTTATATCTTTGAAATATGAAGCTAACCAGCTCTAAGACAAATGAAAACAAGCTTAAATACAAAATTTTAAGTACGTAAGCATTTTCGTTCTGGACCTTTTGGCGGAAGTTGGCTTCAACTCAGTATCTTTCGCACTGCTTTCAATTCGGTATCTTAAATTAAATGTTATTTTCCAGAATAAATAAGAAGGTAAATGTGATTTAAGAGTAGTTAATGTTTTTTTTTTTGCTACAGAGCATTACGTAGACCCGTTGTGTTGTTTGGTTTTTATCTTTTACTATAATTACATTAATTTTTATTTAACAATAACAAACACTCCGTTTTTGAAGTTTAGAGAATAAAAGTAGTATACGGGCACTTGCCCCGCCATCTTGAATTTGGACGTCACAAGACCGCCCACGTGGGCGACCGCATTTTCAACCCCTGTGGTTTCTTTTTGAACCCCTTTTTCAACCCTTGACGGAATTTTTTATCCCTAATTAAGGCCTTTTTGTTTTTTATTAGCTTACGTGGGAGACCATATTTTCCACCCTTATTTTTTATGGTTTCTTTTCGGAGACCTTTTTTCCAACCCTTTTCAACCCTAATTATTTTTACTCGCTCACGTATAGGACGCGTATTTTCAACCCTTATTTTTAATAAAACTTAGGACGCCGATTAATGTTGCCACCTACAACATATGGTTTTCAATTCTTCTTCAACCCTTTTGCCTGTATTAAGGCCTTTTACAGCTAGGTCTTTTGTACATGCCAACGTGAGGGCTGTATTTAGAGGTTGAGCTGGGGCTTGGCTTGTATTTAGGGTAAGGGTTGAACTGGGGCTTAGGATTGTATTTAAGGGTGGGAGCTGAACTGGGGCTAGGGGCTGTGTTTAGGGTTAGAGTAGAACAGGGGCTTAGGGTAGTATTTAGGGTTAGGGTTATTTTTTATGGTAATTATCTTGTAGATCGTTTTTTATTGTCGTGTCAGCTCGGATATTCTAATTGGATTTGTATTTAGGTCTTTCAATGATTTTAATTTGACCTCAGACTATAAAAAGGTACATGTGAGTTTATGTGTATTGGTCTATTATGCTAAGAAAATGTTAAGGATATTTCTATTAATGCTCATTTGTAGGTTGCGTGTTTGTATACGAAATTTATTTTACAACAGCTGCTTTTTTACCTTGAGAAAAAATACTACCCTCTACATTATACACACTTAAAAACGTGCAACTTGATCCTGTTTTAGTACTACCATTATTCATATTTCCATGAGCTACATAGATTCGTATGAAATGTTTATTGTTATCAATATCTAATAAGAGTTGTTTAACTTAAAACATATCGATCATGTTCTTTGCATCCGAATTTATCGATGTCTGAGGTAACAAGCAGAAATTAATTTTTACCTGATACGGATAGTAATTCTGATATAGATGACTGCTTTTGGTTTTACAATGTAATTTGTAATATGATTTTTATTGTAAACGAATGTATAGTTAGCTTTAAAATGTTATTACACTTTTTCTTTTAATTGCATGCTACGACCTTCTACCTATACACGAATTTATAACGACACAACCCGATTAAGACGACCTTCTGCCTATATACTCGATTTTTATAACAACACACGATTAAGACGATCTACACTAGTTTATAACACTATTGCTTGCTAGCGTATTTTTATTTACGGTCGTGCTCATATAAATTATATTAACGCTTCATATTAATGAGTCCATCAAATATTAAAGTATGCGGTGAAGGTTGTTTAAAAGCAGACCTTGTATTATTCACATATACAGGTGATGTTCCAAAAAATATTAGCATAATCAATAGTTATATTACAATCTACACTCAGAATAAAAAATATCACCTGATATAAGATATATTTTGTTAACAGGTATATAGTTAAGATGACCGATAGATTTTAATGTTTATTAGGGATGTTTTGACAAGATGGTTAGAATATACCATTGTATTTTTTTCAATGTTAGTAAAAGTTGTATAAGTAATCAATATAAATCTAAATTACTACATTTGCTTTAATTTTCATGGTGCTGATTCTTTTAAAATGGCTAATTAAAATATATTATTTACAGAAAGTAAATGTACAGTTTCGTAAAACAAGAAATCTCATATACGATCCACGTACAGGCTCTATCTCAGCTGAATTATCTCAATCAAAAAGGTATATAATTAAGTTAAGTATATGACTATTATTAGAATGCCATCTTTTTAAAATACAACGAAATTTTACCGGTAAGGGGTGGGCAGTGCTATTACATAAGATGATTTTACATACATACAGGTCCTATTTCCTTAAAAATACATCAATCCAAAATTTATAAACACGCCCTAAGGTGTATAATAGAGTTTGACACAGAAACCATGCGTAAATCTACAGTGAGAAATTTTACTTGAGGATCCAAGTAATCTTTAGGTATTGTAGCAGGCGATTCTTTCGTGATATGCGAGAATTTAAGTAAACACAATAGTGGATGCAGTTACATGCTATACTAGGCTTGTTTTTAGCATGGGGTTAGGGTGTGAGCTTCTTAAAATGAAGATAGGGGGCACCTGGAAACGTTCACGTCTATTTAAGAAAAACTATAAACTTCTCTTCAGTAAGCGAGCCATCGATATCTATATAACACATAATCTGGTATAAAAAATATCTGCAGCTGAAAGATGTAATAAAACATTGGAGACAAGAATGTGACGACACTTTACAATGATAATGATAAGGTGAACCTTTACGAGCGGAATGCATTTCCTAGTCATTACTATTATTGATTAAATTTCCTAGCAAACAACCTTTTTACTAATCGATAGTTTAGAATGATTTTCGACAGCTGGAATGCAATTTCCAACTATTATTTGTGAATTGGTAAATTTCTAAATTGCAAACGATTAAGTAAAGGATATTTAATTAGCTGTATAATGCTCTCCGCAAAGTAGTATGCGATTCTAATCGTTATCTAAGTATGAAGAATTTCAAATCAGAAAGACGATTTTACTCATTGATTGTGCTATAATGATTCTCTATGTTTTGAATGCAATTTCTAGCTATTATTTGTGGATACGAAAAATTTCTAAAATTGCAAAACGGTTACGTTAAAGTCAATTTGACTAGGGTAAATAGTAAGGTCCTTCTAATCGTTATCTAGGTATGAGGGTTTTCAAAGTGAGCGTTTAACGAAAATTACTAGACTTTCTTTTCTATATTTTTTGATAATTACTTTTCGGTGTATATATACACTACTCTTCGAATCTATATTTTTTAGTATTAAAATTACTATTGCAGCAATAACAACTCGTGAAAAAAATGGAAGGTTTTACCAAAATGGCCGAGCTTGATAGCGAGTATGAAGTGGCGGTCATCGGTGCAGTGAAGAAGCTCCGGGGAGTGGTACGGGCCCGACTAGAACGTCAGCAGCGGATGTTCATCGAAAGTGATGTTGCCTTCGAGCGGCATGAGATGGCTGTGCGTCTCCTTTTTAATCGCGAAGGAGGGGTACAGTACAATAAAACCCGCTTCAGCACCATCACCACCACCACGACCCCCGAAAGAGGAATGCAACGCTCTTCAAGCCGTAAAAGAAGGGTGCAGCAACAGCACAAGAACGCCAACACCGTCAACTCTACATTCCGTACCACCTCTATTCAATCATCACCTCTAATCGACCTCACACCATCACAACCATCAACGTCGTCGTTGCAAGCCATCACCACTGCTATTCCGCCACCACCACCTCTAATCGACATCACACTATCACAGCCATCAACGTCGTCGTTGAAAACCACCATCACCACTGCTATTCCACCACCACCTCTAATCGATCTCACACCATTAAGACCATCAACGTCGCTGAAGACCACCATCAATGCTATTCCATCATCACCACCGTTAACCTGCTTCGAAGATGTGTCACCAACGGTATCAGTCATCAGAGAAGCAGAAGTGGCAGCATGCCAGCAATTGTCGTTGCAAGCCACTGCTATTCCACCACCACCGCTGATCTACCTCGAAGGTGTACCGTCCTGAGCATTGGCGGAGGGGGGCTCTCTACTAGAGGCAATCCTTACCGCCACACCCGGACCTCTTCCGACGCCTTATCAAACATTTAACTATGGGGGAAGTCTGGATGACATCCTAGCTAGGTTAACCTATATTAATTAAAAATAAAAGAATTTACTGTTTTATTATTTATTTTATATAATCAAAGGGGAGAATATCAAAGGTCTCAATTCTTCGTCGCTTAGAATAACTTATCCTATACTACTTAGATTCAGGTCTACTTAATACATTGTAGCAACTATTTTTCTATCATTATACACAATTAATAGAAATATGCTTAACATTTTCTTAGCATAATAGACATAAACCAATGCACGTAAGCTAACATGTACCTTTTTATAGTCTGAGGTCAAATTAAAATCATTGAAAGACCTAAATACAAATCCAATCAGAACATCCGAGCTAACATGACAATAAAAAACGATCTACAATATAATTACCATAAAAAATAACCCTAACCCTAAATACTACCCTAAGCCCCTGTTCTGCTCTAACCCTAAACACAGCCCCTAGCCCCAGTTCAGCTCCCACCCCTAAATACAATCCTAATCCCCAGTTCAACCCTTACCCTAAATACAAGTCAAGCCCCAGCTCAACCTCTAAATACGGCTCTCACGTTAGCATGTACAAAAGATCTAGCTGTAAAAAGGCCTTAATACAGGCAAAATGGTTGAAGAAGAATTGTAAGCCATATGTTGTAGGTGGCAACTTTAATCGGCGTCATAAGTTTTATTAAAAATAGGGGTTGAAAATAAGCGTCCTATACGTGAGCGAGTAAAAATAATTAGGGTTGGAAAGGGTTGGAAAAAAGGTGTCCGAAAAGAAACCATAAAAAATGAGAGTGGAAAATATGGTCTCCCGCGTAAAAAAAAAAAAACAAAAAGGCCTTAATTAGGGATAAAAAATTCCGTCAAGTGTTAAAAAAGGGCTTCGAAAAGAAACCATAGGGGTTGAAAATGCGGTCGCCCACGTGGGCGGTCTTGTGACGTCAAAATCCAAGATGGCGGCGCAAGTGCCGGTCTTCTACTAAGTATATTTGATAGTTTACAATTTAAAAATACGTAAATAATATTGGTATCTAAAAGTAAATTAAGATATAAATTAAATAGAGATTAGTGATTCAAAAATAAACACACATTCAAAATTTAATTTTATAATTAACTAACGATTATATTAAAGTACATAACAAATGTACCCCTATTTTAATGGTTTCTTTTCGGGGGTCTTTTTCAACCCATGTCGTCCCTAATTAAGGCCTTTTTGTTTTACACGCTTACGTGAAGGACCGTATTTTTCAACCCTCTTCATCCCTAATTAAGGCCTTTTTTGTAGTTGCTAACGTGAGAGGTGTATTTAGGGCTAGCGTTGAACTGGGGGGCTTGGATTAGTGTTGTATTTAGGGGTTGAACTGGGGCTTAGGTCTGTATTTAGGGCTAAGGGTTGAACTGGGGGCTTAGGGCTGTATTTAGGGGCTAGAGTTTGAACTGGAGCTTGGGGCTGTGTTTAGGGTTAGGGTTGGGTTTGGGGTTGTGTTTTAGCGCTAGGGTTATTTTTATGGTAATTATCTTGTAGATCGTTTGAGAAAGTTCTGTAGGGTTTCGCATTATAGAGTCAGTACATATAACCATCACTTACTTAAATTGTCCTACAATGACACGAGGGCACTAATGGATTCTGGAATAAATAATTGTTAATAAGTTTGGTTATTTCCAAAAAAACATACGTATTACTTATGTTACGTTAGTTTTGGCGATCTATAATGAAGACAACAGAAAAGCCTGTTTTTACCTGGACGAATTCTACAATTAAGTTTAAAAATGAGATACAATGACGTATATTTTAATCCAACTGTAATATCAAAACCATATGAATTTATGATTAGAAAATTTTGAAGGAGAAGTTTTAAATCTACATTATATATATATATATATATATATATATATATATATATATATATATATAACAGGAATGTGTTATCCGTAATTAATTAAACGTTTCAAGGTACTACTAAAAGTCTGTACAAGCGTGAAAAATAATAATGATTTTAACATATTAATGATAAATCAGATCTAATGTCGGAAAAATATGTCTCAGATTAATTAATACATTGTAAAGTGATAATAACATTTTAAGAAAGTTCTATGGGTTTCGCTTTATATATTACATAATCACCACTTACTTAAATTGTCCTACAATGACACGAGGACCCTTATTGAATTTTGAAATACAATAACTGATAATAGACATAAATAACATGCCGACTACTAAAATAATGTATCCCCATAGGAATTAAGAATTTAATCTACACTACTTTTGTTTTAATGTTTATGCCTCTCGGGGCTCGAATAATGTGCTATAAAGTAAAATCTCCACTTAGATAGATGGTAGTGCTTTATTTTCACCATTCATGAATCTCGATATCTATTCATTATTTTTTACAGATAGGGTAAAAAATTTCCCCATCACAGTCTTCTATGTTAAAAAACCTAATTTAGCCTGGTCTAAAACGATTGTTGCCTTAGAAAATTACCAACTTTCTACGGTATTGGCTATATATATATATATATATATATATATATATATATATATATATATATATATATATATATATATACAGTCTTACAACTATATATTTTACAGTGTTCATCAGTAATACCAAAATGAACAATATTATAAATTTCTTGACTCCTGACGACTCATTCGGTGTGAAGATAGTGCAAACGTTGAAGATCCTGGATAATCAAATCAGAGAGCGTCACAGAGCCAGGAGCGACGGTACATAGAGGGAAGTATTGCCCTGGAATTGTTCGAGTCGCGTGTGACGCAAAATTTAAGGGTTCAAAGGGGGCAAAATCAGTGCGCTCTCGCAAGTGAAAGTAGTGAAATAATTGATTTAAGTGAGGATGATGAACATCATCATCGTCACCGTCCACGAATGGTGATAGCAACAACAGCTACTACTACTACTAAAGGGCGTAGGTTAAAATCTGATAAAGCTAAAAAGCGAAAATCACCACCACTAACATCTGTGTCGACGTATAAGCAGACTACGTTAAACACATTCGTAGTCCGTAACCCGGTACCAGAAGTGACGACGACGCATGTTAAATATGAAGAAGACGTGAAGAGGGTGTGTCAACAACAACCTGTAACATCTGCTGCTGTGTCATCATCGATACTGGATGAGCTCCTACGGTTGCCTCCTCGACGCCTAGCACGTAGAGAAGAAGACCCCTGGACTGCAGGTGATCAACGACTACAGCGTCAAAATCAACAGGTATCGGTGCCTACAGCTTCAACAGAGACCGCACCCTGTTCTAATGGTGGTGGTACAGTAGCTGAAGTGTTAGAATGGTTCACCGCTACAACACCGATACCGGTCGATTTTGACGCTGAGTTGGAGTTCCAACTCTTTGATTCATTTCAAAAATTAAAAAACATAGACTAAATATTCTTTCTCTTTTATTGGTTTTTTATTTTTACTTTTACTGCTCCTCATGTCTTAGTGATGAATGCATGTGTTTGTGTGTTTGTATACGTGGCGATTTTTTCGTGTTTACGAATTTTAGTGATTTCGTATTCGCTTGTTTTTTTCGTCAAGACTTGCACCTTGTTTTTTGAAATAGACAAAATACCTTGAGGGCTAATTCCAGCTGCCTGCCTTGACTCGTTTTCGTGTTTTTTTTTGTGTGTTTGCGTGTTTGTATGTTTGAGCATTTGAGTGTCCGTGCTTGTGGTTGTGTGAAGCGAGAGAGAAACGTGAGAAGGGCAAGAAAAGAGGTTGAAGGAGAGGGAGAGAGAGATAGCGTATCCTACAAGATACAATTTAAAAGAGCACAATTGCCTAGCCTCCAAGGGTTACAACCAAAGCCAAGCTCCACACCTAACTAAAAGGACCTTAATTAAGGTTGAAGATAATTACTAGAAATAACCCTACCCTTAGACCAGCCCCCAGCCCTAAGCTCCAACCCTAGCTCTACATACAGCCCCAGTTCAACCCCTAAATACAGCCCTAAGCCAAGACCAGCCCCCACCCCTAAATACAGTCCTCACGTTAGCAACCACAAAAAAAGTCCTATCCGTCAAAAGGTCCTTAATACAACCATAAGGTTTAACCCCCAAAAGAAATCATAAAAAATAAGGGTAATAAATACGATCCTTCACGTATGCCATTAAAATCAAAAAGATTTAATTAGGGTTGACCTATAGAGTTGAAAATACGGTCTCACACGTGGATGTGTAAAATAGGGGTGAAAAAATATGTCCTACACGAGGGTATATAAAAATAATTAGGGATGAAAAATACGGTCTCACACGTGGGTGTGTAAAAATAGGGGTGAAAAAACGTCCTACACGTAAGAGAGTAAAAATAAGGGTGGAAAATCCGGTCCCCCACGTGGGGATATAAAAAAGTGAAATGGGGCGGGGCTTGTGACGTAAAAAAGAGGGGTGGGGATAGTGTCAGTCTACTACATATATATATATATATATATATATACAGTCTTACACCTATATTTTTACAGTGTTAACGAGTAACGCAAAAATGAATCAAATTATAAGTTTCTTAACCTCTGATGACGCCTGCGATAAGAAGATCGTCGAGACGTTAAAGACCCTGGATACGCAGATTAGAGAACGTCTACAGCGTCAGCAGAGGTAGTATATAGAGGACAGCATTGCCTTGGAGCGATACGAATCACGTATGCTGCATGAGCTAAAAATTCGTAGAAAAAGAAGCCAGCAACTAGGGGTGAGTGGTGCCACGATCACGCGTCCATATACTGCTAAAAAGCCGAGAATATATAGCGGTGAGGCTAATAATAATGAAATAATAACTATCGAATCAAGCGAGGACGAGGAGGAAGAAGGACATCATCAGGTGAAACGCTGTCAACCGCGTCAGCAGCAGCAGCGGCAGCAACAACAGCTGACGATAACAGCGAGGGCTAGGCTGACAAAAACATCTAAAGAGAGGAGGAAGAAGAAGAAGTTAACATTACAGAATCAGCCGACTCTTGGCACGTTCATCATCCGCAAATTGCGCCCGTCGCCGTCGTCTGAAGTGTCACTCTCTGGAAAAGTTAGAGTTAGCGAGGACATAAAAAAGAATGAGTGTCAGGGACGTTTGCTGTCACCATCTGTAACTGCAGAGGTCGTAACGTATACAGTAGTATCAGAGGGCTATTCGATGCTAGAGACACTCTTACGGATACCTTCTCAGGATGTAACAGTTAAAGAAATTGCCCGTGACAAATATCATCAACAACTACAACATGTCTGGCTGCCACAACCCACAGCAGTAACACCGGTGTGTGATAATGATGCTGATAGTGATAGTGAATTGTTGGAGACTCTTCTAGCTCTACCACCACTACCACCAGTCCCTACTGGTGGTAAATATCATCATCAGCAGCAGCACGCACGGCTATTACAGCCCCATACAACAGCAGCATCGGTGTGTGATAATGATGCTGATAGTGATAGTGAATTGTTGGAGACTCTTCTATCCTCGGTTCCACTAACATCTGATTTTGAACTCAACTTCGATCTGAATCTAGATTTACTTTTTGCTGAATTTAAAATTAAAATAAAATATTTTAATAAAATAAAAATATTTAAAACCATTAAGCTCACCTTATTATTAGAATACAATTTTTGTATGACAGGGCGAAGGTCTACAGCTGTAAGATTAAGTTAGAACAACATACAATTGCATCAAGGGGGCCACGATAGGGACTAAGCTCTACACTTATCTTATAAGGTTGGGTTCCCACATCATGTCCGGCCATGGGGCGAGGGCCTGAGAACAAGTTGCAAAGCCCTACACGTGTCGCACAAGAGCCTCCTTATTAGAAATACAACGTTTAGGTAAAAGATCATCCAATAGCATTTGACCATTTTAAAGCAATAGGACCGATAATTTTAATAATAATAATAATAATATCTTATTAATTATGCAATTTCCAACTTTGTATGCGTGTGCATTTGCCTAACCTCCAGGGGCACTGCTATTAATATAGTCAGAAGGACCTTAAAACCATCAAAAATAACCCTAAGGCCTAGGTCCAGATCCAGCCCCCAGCACCAAGACCTGCCCCTCACGTGAGCATGTGCAAAAAAGGCTCTAATTATGGTTGACCCATAGAGTAGAAAATACGCATCCTATACGTGAGCTGTCATAAAATAGGGGTGAAAAAACACGTCCTACACGTGGGTGTGTAAAAAATAGGGGTGAAAATACACGTCCATACGTAAACGAGTAAAATTAATTAGGGTTGAAAAGGGCCTTCGAAAAGAAAGGGTTAAAAATGCGGTCTCACATGTAGGTGTGTGAAAATTAGGGATGAAAACACGGTCTCACACGTGGGTGTGTGAAAATTAGGATAAAAGGGTTGAAAACTCGGCCTCATACGTGGATGTGTAAAAATAGGGTGAAAAATACGTCCTACACGTAAGCGAGTAAAAATAAGGGTAGAAAATGCGGTCTCCCACGTGGGCATATAAAAAAGTGAAAGTGGGCGGGGCTTGTGACGTAAAAAAGAGGAGTGGGGATAGTGCCTCACTTCTACTATTATAAACATTTATCGAATCGATAGTGTCATTTTCGCACATCTTATAAGAAACAATATTGTATGCATTTTTTACCCCCTCGTCGGTTAACGCACCTGCACTGAATAAGCCCAAAATTTGATTAACTGAGAAAGATTCCATAGCGATATGATGCTCTTCAAACAAGAACTAAATTAACTAAACCCTGGTGCACGCTTTTATAGTATTCTTTCAGATCCCGAGGCTAACTTCAAGGAATGTAAAAAAGCATGATGTTTATCTTTTAATAACAAAAAAAAAGACTTATTGTTGAAGGTGAAGTTAGGTAATAACAGTTTGTATATATGTACCAGAAATGAGTCTTAAAGGAAATGTAATAATTTTAATAACGTTTTTATTTTAGCTAAGCGTTTGTTATTATTCATTACGGTATAAAACACTTATTGTTAAACTAGACCAATCGTTTAATTTCATTGGAAAAAAATAATTTTAATTAAAATGTAAAAAATACATTTAAAATCTAAGACCTTTTTATTTTTCATCATTTTTATTACAGAACAGTCTTTGATAGTAATCTTTAGATACACTTTTTATTCCTTATATTACCGGGTTTTAAAGGGATATAATTAAAAAATACTGTTGTGTCGGACTGTATCTCATAATTGTACAGTTAAATTTTAAATTGAGATACAATGATGTATATTTTAATCGTTTTTAATATCCAATGATTATGGTTAGAAGATATTTTTTTAAATCAAAGTTTTAAATCTACGTTATATAACACAATATGTTAATCATAACATCACTTCTAATGAGGGAGAAACAAATTGTTAATTACTGTTAACAATTTTGTTGTTACATAACATTGTTTTTAAACTATTAGAAGGTCAGTATCAATGTGACAAATAATATTTTTTATGTTAATGATAATATCAATTCTAATGAGGGAAAAATTGTTAACATGTTGCAGGTAATTTCCAGAAATACATACACGTTTTAATTATGCTTACGTTTTTTTGCGATTTCAAATGAAGATAATAGAAAAACCTTTTTTAAGTACCTGGATTGCTTCTACAATTAAGTTTAAATTGAAATATTTTTTTAAAAGCAGGGTTTTTTAAATTTACATTATATAACGATATATTAAAAAGTATTAGAAGGACGGCGTCGAGTTAACAAATAACATTTTTTTTTAATGTGTTAATGATAACATCGCTTCTAACGAGGAAAAACAAATTGTTAATAAGTCTGGTTATTTCCAAAAACATACGTATTATTTTTGACTATCTAAAATGAAGATAACAGAAAGACCTGTTTTTTACCTGGACCAATTCTACAGTTAAGTTTAAAATGAGATACAATGACGTGTATTTTTAATCCAACTGTAATATCAAAACGATATGAATTTATGATTAGAAAAATTTTGAAAGAGAAGTTTTAAATCTACATTATATATATATATATATATATATATATATATATATATATATATATATATATATATAACAGGAATGTGTTATCCGTAATTAATTAAAACGTTTTAAGGTACTACTATAAATCTGTACAAGCGTTAAAAATAATAATGATTTTAACATATTAATGATAAATCAGATCTAATGTCGGTAAAATATGTCTCAGATTAATTAATACATTGTAAAGTGATAATAACATTTTAAGAAAGTTCTAAGGGTTTCGCCTTATATATTATATAACCACCACTTACTTAAATTGTCCTACAATGACACGAGGACCCTTATTGAATTTTGATTTTTTGATTTTGAAAATAATGTACCCCATAGGAATTAAGAATTTAATCTACACTACTTTTGTTTTAATGTTTATGCCTCTCGGGGGCTTGAATAATGCGCTATAAAGTAAAATCTCCACTTAGACAGATGACAGTGCTTTATTTTCACCATTCATGGATCTCGATATCTATTCATTATTTTTTACAGATGGGGTACAAAATTTCCCCATCACAGTCTTCTATGTTAAAAACCTAATTTAGCCTGGTCTAAAACGATTGTTGCTTTAGAAAATTACCAACTTTCTACGGTATTGACTATGAATATATATATATATATATATATATATATATATATATATATATATATATATATATATATATATATATATATATATATATATATATATATATATATATATATATATATATATATATATATATACATACAGTCTTACAACTATATATTTTACAGTGTTAAATCAGTAATACCAAAATGAACAATATTATAAAGTTCTTGACTCCTGACGACTCATTCGATGTGAAGATAGTGCAAACGTTGAAAATCCTTGATAATCAAATCAGAGAGCGTCTACAGAGCCAGGAGCGACGGTACATAGAGGGAAGTATTGCCCTGGAACTGTTCGAGTCGCGTGTGACGCGAAATTTAAGGGTTCAAAGGGGGCTAAATAATTGATTTAAGTGAAGATGATGAACATCATCATCGTCACCGTCCACGAATGGTGACAGCAACAACAGCTACTACTACTACTACTACTACTACTACTACTAAAGGGCGTGTGTTAAAATCTGATAAAGCTAAAAAGCGAAAATCACCACCACTAACATCTGTGTCGAAGTATAAGCAGACTACGTTAAACAAATTCGTAGTCCGTAACCCGGTACCAGAAGTGACGACGCATGTTAAATATGAAGAAGACGTGAAGAGGGTGTGTCAACAACAACCTGTAACATCTGCTGCTGTGTCATCATCTATACTGGATGAGCTTCTACGGCTGCCTCCACGTCGTATAGTGCGTAGCGAAGATCCGTGGACAGCAGGCAGTCAGCAGCTGCGGTATACACACATGCAACCATCGCGTCCTGTAGCAGCAACAGCCGCACCGTGTAATGGTGATGATACAACACAGCTGCTAGATTGCTTTCTTACGACAGCACCATTACCCCTAGATTTCGACCCCGACCTGGAACTCCAGCTTTTCGACTCATTTCAGAAATTAAAAGAAACAGATTAATAAAATATTTTTTTCTCCTTTTTGATTTTTATTTTTACTTTTACTACTCCTCATGTCTTAGTGCTAAATGCATGTGTGTTTGTGTGTTTGTATGCTAGCGATTTTTCGTGTTTTTTTTTTCGTTTTGCGTGTTTGTATGTTTGTGTGTTTGAGCATTGAGTGTCCGTGCTTGTGGTTGTGTGAAGCGAGATAAGCGAGAGAATCGAGAGTGAAAGAGAAACGAGAGAGAGAGAGAGAGAAGAGAGAGATAACGTGTCTTACAAGATAGGATTTAAAAGAGCACAATTGCCTAAGCTCCAGGGTTACAACCAAAAGGACCTTAATTAAGGTTGAAGATAATTACCAGAAAACCCTACCCCTAGACCAGCCCTAAGCTCCAACCCTAGCTATACATACAGCTCCAGCCCCCACCCCTAAATACAGCCCCAAGCCAAGACCAGCCCCCCACCTCAGTCCTCACGTTAGCAACCACAAAAAAGTCCTAGCTGTCAAAAGGTCCTTAATACAGCCATAAGGTTTAACCCCCCAAAAGAAATAATAAAAATAAGGGTAATACGGTCCTTCACGTAAGCGAGTAAAAAATAATTAGGGTTGAAAGGGCCTCCGAACAGAAAAGGGTAGAAAATGCGGTCTCACACGTGAGTGTGTAAAAAATAGGGGTGAAAATACACGTCCTATACGTAAGCGAGTAAAAATAATTAGGGTTGAAAAGGGCCTTCGAAAAGAAAGGATGCGGTCTCACACGAGGGTATATAAAAAATAATTAGGGGTTGAAAATGTGGTCTCACACGTGGATGTGCAAAAATAGGGGTGAAAAAACACGTCCTACACGTAAGCGAGTAAAAAATAAGGGTGGAAAAACCGGTCCCCCACGTGGGCGTGTAAAACCGGAAGTGACGTCAAAATCTAAGATGCCGTCTTCTACTTATCTATCACGCCTTAAGGTCGCGCTAAAATTTTTTAATATCGTTATTCATTATTATATAATATGAACATTTATAACTCCACAAACAACATTAATATCAAACTCTTATCAAAAAAATTAATATAGAGGCATACCATTATAAAAGCACATGATACGGACGTGTAGAAAATTTCTTTAAAATTTAAAATTAGCCGCAAAAATGTTAACATTGTGCTTATGGATTTTCTCTTTAGATAGCCCTTAAACCTTTGTCACGTAATTGGTAACGTCTAATTAAAAGAATATACAAGTACATGGGAAGCGAGCTGTCAATTACATTGTAAACCAAACCTGCATATAGTAAATAAAACCGGTTATCTAAGAGCATAGTTATAATTGTAATGGGAGAAAGCCTCTAATTGCATCTATATAAAACCAATTGTTGATTGGATTTCCTTAATAAATTAGGGACGATACCTACTTCTTAATTACATTGCCGAAGTCAATAAATAGTACCTCCCTTTATACTTTTAATTTAGTTATTGAACGGCCTTATTTTGCATGTATGTACAAGGCCGACTGAATCGGAATCGCGGGTTTTTATCAGCTACCGTTTCTTTTGTTTGGCAGCATAGCGATCCGATTTCGATGCGTTGCTGTGAACTCTATTCGATTTGACGCATTTCTATTCAATTTGAGGTTACAGAATAGGCATGAGTGTTTGTTCTTATATTTTTATGCAACTGCAGACACTAACACTCTTTAAATCCATGTTTATTAATTAATAGTTATTATATAATGCCTACTAGCCATTTGCGCAAATGGCATCTTTCCTTAGCGTTTATAAAATGCTCAATCAATTTCACTAGTTCTACATTCACTTCAAAGTCATACTTCGATGTTAAGTGTCAGTTTAACACTAACTTGATGAATATAAATTTACATACCTACTATTACCACTATTTCATTTTTAATTGTACTAGTAGTAAGGGGGCACTTGCGCCGCCATCTTGGATTTTGACGTCACAAAAGCCCCCCGGAGTGGAGGACCGCATTTTCCACCCTTATTTTCACACACCCACGTGTGAGACCGTATTTTCAACCCTTTTTCATCCCTAATTAAGGATCTTTTTGTTTTTTACTCACTTACGTGTAGGACGTATTTTTTCACCCCTATTTTTGCACATCCATTTGACAGCTAGAACTTTTTTGTGGTTGCTAACGTGAGGGTTGTATTTTAGGGTTAGAGGCTGGTTTTGGCTTAAAAAGCTGTATTTAGGGGCTGAACCGGCTCCTGGCTTGGCTTAGGACTGTATTTAGGGGTGGGCTGAACCAGGTCTTGGCTTAAAAAGTTGTATTTAAGGCTTAGGGTTATTTCAGGTAGATCATTTTTTTTTTTTTCTCAGCTCGGGCATTCTAACTGGATTTATAATTAGATCTTTTCAATGATTTAATTTGACCTTTGACTATAAAAAAATGTACATGTGAGCTTACGTGTATTGGCTTATGTCTATTTATTATAGTAAGAAGATAAGGATATTTCTATTAATACACAGCGTTTATATACGAAATTACAACAGCATACTTATTTTAGCTTTCAGTAGCATTATCGATCATGTTATATGTAATTTTAACTGAATTTTACCCGAAACTTTTTTTCAATACTGATATTAACAAGCAGGCAGTAATTAATTAATACGAAATGTGAATCTGATATAGATGACTACTTTTGATTTTTAAAATGTAATTTGTAATAGGTTTATTATAAAGTATCGTATAATTAGCTTTAAAAATGTTTTTAAATTTCACTTGTATATTATAACCTTCTACAAGTAATTAAGACGACCTTCACTGCATACTTTAACAAACGACCTTTCAATAGGTAATAGAGTTATTAATACGAATTTATATAGTCATCACTAGAGTGAGGATTTTATGCAAAATGCATATCGCTTATTTTTTATAGTTGAAGAATATCGTTTTGTTTTTAGACGAATTGCACTAAATGCAATCATTTGACATTAATTAATTTTTGCATATTTTGCATATTTCGCCAAATACTGCATATATTGCAATTTTATGCATATTTTGCCTTTTTATTCATAATTAACATAGATTTCGCATTTTTTCTATATCTTCCAAATTCGCTTTAAACTGCATTATTCTAACTTATTTTAAATTTTGTTATTGTGTCTAACTAAGAAATGTTTTTTATATGAATAAGACAGGTTTAAAGAAAGATTATTACCTGCAGTTAAGTGCAACGTTAATACTTCCGGATTATGAAGTTTCAATGCCGCTATTTCGTAGTATTTGAAAATTCCAATGGTACCTAAGTAGATAGTTAAAGCATTGATTGAGGGAATTCCCTCAATCAAGGGTTAAAGTTATTTGGACTTTTTCAAGGTAAGTGTTTAGTTAGTTAATCCTTCTTGAAAATAATTTGAGAGTAACGCACAAAATGCAAAATTTTAAACATTCTTTGGGCGAAGACGTAACTGAATGGTACGGCTTTGTTAAGTGAACTTCAAGATGCCGAAAGTTAAAAATAGTTTAGTTCAAGTATGGATAAAAATATATCCGAGCTACGTCTGGATGATGAAAAGTGTTTTGCATAGCCTGTGGAAAAATGGTAAGTACCATTACATATTTTTAATTGATTTCGGAAATTAAACCCTTATTAATTGATGTAGGTTATTGAATTCACCGTTTTATCAGTTTTTAAACGCAATTAGATACTTATTTTTAAAATGAATTTTTCCTTAGATCATGTGCGAAAGGAAATCTCAAGTTACACAGCACATTGAAACCTCTCTTCATAAAAGAAAATTAGAAACATTTAAGAAAACAAAAGTTTGTCAGACACCTTTGCGCCAGTCGTTGTTTCAAGAAACGGCCAAAAGAAATGCATAAGAGGAATTTAATTTCGAATTGTGTAGTGCACTTGCTAAAGCCAATATTCCATTATAGAAATTGCAAAATCCTAGTTTTAGGTCATTTTTAGAAAAAAATTAGTAAAAAGCAAGTGCCAGATGAAAGCACGCTTCGAAAAAGGTATATTAATGATTTATATCTTGAAACTATGGGGCATATAAAGAAAATTACAAAAAATAAATATCTTTATTTTATAGTGGATGAAACTACAGATTGTTGCGGGCGATATGTTGCAAATTTAATGATTGGTTATTTAAGTGAGGCGTAGTAGATCATATTTAATCGCTTCCAAAGTTCTTGAGAAAACCAATCATGCAACAATAGTTCGCTTTATAAACGAAGCTTTCATGCAATTTTTTATTCCTGATATTGTTTCAACAGATAAAATAGTTTTAATGCTGTCTGATGCAGCACCGTATATGGTAAAAGCTGAACAGCAATTAAAATTATTTTATGAAAATTTAATACATGTAACATGTCTCGCACATAGTATTAATAGAGTAGCAGAAACAATTCGTAATTATTCTGTATTATAAGTGTTTTGTAACTGTGGTTTCCTATTAGTGGAGTTGATCGGCCTATTTCCACAGTTTATGCTTTTTGAGCGCGACGTTTCGGAAGCGGACTCTGCTTCCGTCATCAGGCTTAGTCCTGAGAAGGACTGTTTTCGCACTTGAGTCGAATTCATTTGTTATATCTAATTTTTCTCAAGCACTTGACTACTCTCAGATTCGAACTTGGTACCTTTCACTTACTAGTCTGACACCTTTACCGCTGAGCCACTGAGTACTCAGTGGTATAGATGACCGATAGGTTTAATATTTTTTACTAGGGTTGTTTTTGATAAGACAGAATATACCCCTGTGGTTTCAAAGTTGTATAATGATTCAATCAATATAAAGTCAGGTTACTACATATGCTTTTAATTTGCTGATTTCTTTTAAGGAGTAATTAAATGCATTATTTACAGGAGGTAAAATGTGATGTTTTCGTAAAGAACAAGAAATTTCATAACGATACATGTGCAGACTATTTCCCGTTGAAATACAGCAATCCGAAAAAGGTTTTTAGACTTATAAAAAACATACCCTAAATTTTTATATTAGTGTTGCTATAGAAGATGGGTGAGAGATAACATTTTCTTCAACAGATTCATTCAGGGTAGTTACATCGTAACAACTTGTTAATCAATAAAAAACATGTAGCGCATGTATCATTATGTATCTTTGTCGAATCACCTCAATCAGAAAAAGGAAATAATCAATTAATATATATATATATATATATATATATATATATATATATATATATATATATATATATATATATATATATATATATATAGGGCTCTTTAGAAACACCATCTTTTTAAAAAACACAACGAGATTTTACCTGTAAGAGGTGTGTCATACTATTACATAAGATGATTTTACATACAAACAGGTTCTATTTCCTTAAAAAAATACATCAATCTCAAAAAAGGTTTTTTAGGTTTTATAAAAAACATGCCCCAAGTCACATATTACAGTTAGTCACAGAAACCAGACGTAAATCTACAGTGTGTAATTTACTCAAGACAGGTACATAGTGACAAGCGGTTCTTTTGTGATAAGCGAGAATACACGTACATCTACATGCTATACTAGGTTTGTTTTTTATCTAGAGGGTTTGGGTGTGAGCTTCTTAAACGAAGATAGATGCATCTGGAAACATTCACGGATATTTAAAAAACGATAAACTTCTTTTCAATAAGCAAGACAAATATGACAAATAACCTGATATAAAAAATATTTGTAGTTGAAGATAAAAAACATTGGAGGCAAGAATGTACCGATACTTTACAATGAGCAAGGTAAACCCATACGAGTGGAATGCATTTCCTAGTCATTATTATTATTGATCAAATTTCCTAACAAACAACCTTTGTTACTAATCGATAGTTTCGCCAGGTGGAATGCAGCTTCAGTTATTATTTATGGATTGGTAAATTTCTAAAATTGCAGACGATTACGTAAAAGGGTATTTTAATTAGATGTATAGTGTTTTAAGAGAATAGTATGCGCTTCTAATCGCTAACTAAGTATGAGAAATTCAAATCAAATCAAAAAAGACTAATTGATTGTATTATAATGATTTTCGATGATCTGAATGCAATTTCTAGATGTTATTTACAGTTTGAAAATTTCTAAAACGATTACGTTAAAGTCTTTTGATTAGGGTGTATAGCGGTAAATAGTAGGGCCTTTCTAATCGTTATCTAAGTATGAGGAATTTCAAAGAGGGTGTTTAACGAAAATTACTGGGCGGTCCTTTATATTTTGACAATTACTTTTCGGTGTATATATACGTGACCCTTCAAATTATATCTTACAGTGTTAAAGCCACTACATTAGAAAACACAACCCTATCAACATGGAAGGTTTTAGCAGAATTTTACAATTCAATGATGAGTATGAATTCGATGCGCTTCAGAAGATGAAGCAGCTCCGGGGTATAATACGAGTGGAACTCGAACGTCAGCAGCGGCACTTCATTGAGAGCGACACGGCCCTGGAACAACATGAGCGGGGTCTACGGCGTCGTTTAGGGCCTGGCGAGAAAAGAAGAACTCTGGATGACGGGGCTGTGAGGATGGGTAGTCGAAGCAGTGTCGTCGCTGATTCTGTCGTCCAGTCGAAGAGGATCAAGAAGGAGGCAATACCTGAATCCATAATAGTAGTAAGGGGACACTTGCCCCTCCCCTCATTTTAATTCACCCCCTACACCCTATTTATACTCTCACGTGGGGGACCGTATTACCCTTATTTCTATGGTTTCTTTTCGGGGACCTTTTTGACAGCTAAGCCTTTTTTGTTGTTGCTAACTGTATTTGGGGTCAGGTCTTGGCTAGGCTTAGGGTTGTACTTAGGGGTGGGGGCTGAAACTGGGGCTGGAGCTAGGGATAAGTCTTAGAGTTTGATGCTGGGGCTGGAGCTAGGGCTGGAGCTTAGGGCCGGGGGCTGGAGCTAGGGTTGGAGCTTAGGTCTGGGGTTGAACCAGGTCTTGGTTTAAAAGTTGTATTTAAGGCTTAGAGATATTTTTATCTTATAGATCATTTGTCTTGTTTTTCTCAGTTCAGGCATTTATAAATAGATCTTTTCAACGACTTAATTTGACCTTTGACCCTGGAAAGATACTATAAAAAATGTACATGTGAGTGTATTCATTATACTAAGAAAAGGTTAAGGATATTTCTATTAATACACAGCGTTTATATATACGAAATTACAACAGTATACTTATTTTAGTTTTTCAGAAGCATTATCGATCATGTTATATGTAATTTTAACTGAATCTTACCCGAAACTTTTTCGATACTGATATTAACAAATATAATTAATACGAAATGTGAATCTGGTATAGATAGCTTTTTTTGTTTTAATTTGTAATAGTTTTATTATAAAGTATCGTATAATTAGCTTTTAAAATGTTTTTAAATTTCACTTGTATATTATAACCTTCTACAAGTAATTAAGACGACCTTCACTACATGCTTTAACAAACGACCTTTCAATAGGTAATAGAGTTATTAATATGAAGCGTAAGTAATTTATATGGTCATCACCGTGATTAAATGCGAGTTACTAAGCAATGGTGATATAGACTATTGAAAGGTCGTTTGTTAAAGTATGTAGTGAAGGTTGTTTAAAGCTAACCTTGTAATATTCGCATACAGATGATATTTCAAAAATATTTGTATATATAAATTTTATATTACATTCTATACTCAGAAGTATCACCTGATATAAGATGTATCAGATATAGATGGTTAATAGGTTTTTAATATTTTATTAGGACTGTTTTTGATAAGACAGAATATACCGCTGTATTTTTCAGTTTAGTAAAAAGCTGCATAACCAATTTGAATTATTACATATGCTTTTAATTTGCTGATTTCTTTTTAAGGAGTAATTAAATGGATTATTTACAGGAGGTAAAATGTGATGTTTTCGTAAAGAACAAGAAATTCCATATATGCCAATGTACAGACTCTATTTCCCTTGAAATACAGCAATCCGAAAAAGGTTTTTAGACTTATAAAACACCTTAAATTTTTATATTAGAGTGTTGCTATACGGGGTTTGAGATAACATTTTCTTCAACAGATTCATTCAGGGTAGTTACATCGTAACAACATGTTAATCAATAAAAAAACATGTAGCGCATGTGTCATTATGTATCTTTGTCGAATCACCTCAATCAGAAAAGGAAATAATCAATTAAGTATATAGGGCTCTTTTTAGAAACACCATCTTTTTAAAAAACACAATGAGATATTACATGTAAGAGGTGTATCATACTATTACATAAGATGATTTTACGTGCATACACACAAGCTCCATGAAATACATCAATCCCAAAAACGTTTTTAGGTTTATAAAAAACATGCCCCAAGTCACATATTACAGTCAACCACAGAAACCAGACGTAAATCTACAGTGTGAAATTTACTCAAGACAGATGACAAGAGGTTCTTTTTGTGATAAGCGAGAATACACATGCATCTACATGGTATACTAGGTTTTGTTTTTTAGCTATAGGGTTTGGGTGTGAGCTTCTTAAGCGAAGATAGATGCATCTGGAAACGTTCATGCATATTTAAAAACGGTAAACTTCTTTTTCAATAAGCAAGACAAATAACCTGGTATAAAAAATATTTGTAGTTGAAGATAAAAACATTGGAAGCAAGAATGTATCGATGCTTTACAATGATAAGGTAAACCCATACGAGCGGAATGTGATTTCTAGCTATTATTTTCATATTGAGCAAATTCTTGGCAAACATTCTTTTTACTAATCGTTAGCTTAGAGTGATTCTCGGCACATGGAATGTAATTTCTAGCTATTATTTGTAGGTCGGACGGATTTCTAAATTGCAGACGATTACGTAAAAGGTTATTTTAATTAGCTGTATAGTATTTTTGAGAGAATAGTAGGCGCTTCTAATCGCTAACTAAGTATGAGAAAATTCAAATCAAATCAAAAAGACTAATTGATTGTATTATAATGATTTTTCGATGCTCTGAATGCAATTTCTAGCTATTATCTACAGCTTCAAAGTTTCTAAAGCGATTACGCTAAAGTCTATTTGATTAAGGTTATCCCCCGATAAATTGTACGCTCTTTTCTAATTGTTATCTAAGTATACGGAATTTCAAAAAGGTCGTTTAGCGAAAATTACTGGGCGGTCCTTTATATTTTGACAATTACTTTTTGGTGTATATATATATATATATATATATATATATATATATATATATATATATATATATATATAATACCCTTCAATTATATCTTATAGTGTTAAAGTCACTACATTCGAAAAACACAATCCTATCAACATGGAAGGTTTTAGCAGAATTTTACAGTTCAACGATGTGTAGTATAATAAGAGTGGAGCTCGAACGTCAGCAGCGACAGTTCATTGAGAGCGACGTGGCCCTAGAACAGCATGAGCGGGTCTACGGCGTCGTTTAGGCCTAGCGAGCAAACTCTGGATGATAGGCCTGTGAGGAAGGGTAGTCGATGCAGCGTCGTCACTGATTCTGTCGTCCCGTCGAAGAGGATGAAGAAGAAGAAGACCATTCCAGAACCCATAATAGTTGCAGGCAGCGACGCAGAAGAGGAAGAGGCGACGAATCGACGACCAGCCACGCCACAGCCTTCGACGTCGCGGGGTATACCGGTGAGTGTTGGTGGAGGCGTTGGAAATAAAAAAAAATATGCATAAACCGCCGCCCTGCGATGCAGCTACGCCACAGCCTTCGACGTCGCGGGGTAATCTCTACGATGATGTGACACCCGTAGCATCGCCAGGAGGCAGAGAGGACGAGGAAGTGCAGGTTGTGTCTGGGGTTGTGGGGCAGAGACTAGAAGAGGAGTGTTTGCAACCGGCACTACAACCGTCGACAGTGTATAGGGTTGAGGAGGGGAGCATGTGCTCTTCTTCTATATTGGGAGAGCTCCTTAGAGCGCCACCCGGACCGTTGCCGACACCGTATCAGCAATTTAATTATGAGTCGGACCTGGATGATATCCTAGCCCGACTGACGTATATTAATTAAAATAAAAAGAATTTTACTGTTTATCTGTTTTATTCCTTATATCCAAATGGAAGAGTATCAAAATTTTCTATTCTTCGTCGTTTAGAGTAACTTATCCTATACTGCTTAGATTCTGGCCTACTTAATACATTATAACAACTATCTCTAACAATTTTTCTGTCATTATATACAAACAAAGAGTCTTTACTATTACTAAGTACCATATCTTTCATCGCATCAAAGTTTATAACTCGTGAGTTCTTATAATTTAAGGTAATGCCTTTTACTTTACACACCGATTTAACTGTTTTATCACTGGTTGAAAACACATTATAACTATAGTTTTTAGGTCCGGCACTAACAAATTCGGCTATATAACTCCCCACGCCGTACGCCTCCAGCTCGTCGGTCATCTGGCCAAGGAAATCCGCACATGCTGGATTCCAGTCGTCGGGTTTTGCAACAAATATCACACTGTCTGTGTCGTAATACAGAACGCGGCGATCTAATTTCTCCAGGTAACTATATAGCTCTAAACGTGCATGAGCTGTCGTGTATGCGGCTATGGATACATTAATTGTTTTTTGTGATTCACCCTCTCTCTCTGGCCTATCCCAATTCACCATTACAACATTATCGTTAATAGGTATTATGGATTGTACCTGAACCAATGGATCTGTGAGCAATTTGAGAAAGTCCTTTGGCTCAGATACAATACTGCACTGGGTTAAATTCTCGCGCTGACCAAACTTACCCCAAAAAGAATTCAGCATAAGTTTGGCCAGGAACCTTAAACCGGGATTTTTCTTAATATTACTAGGGTCTAGTCGAATCCCCTCTTTCTCATAATACTCTGTCACGTACTGTACTTTCTCGATTTCTGACGCGCAGTGGCTAGGCCACCCTGAACACTCCTGCTTAAGTTTCAGGAAATTATCGATGTAACCGCTAAATAAACCTCCCTGTTTCGTTGCTCTGTCATACGTGGTTACCTCGTATTCCCAAACTTCGAAAACATCAAGGACTTTATAGTTTTTAGAGACAGCTTTACGCAGTTCGTCAGCTACAAATGTTCCAACGAAACTGCGCTCAGCTTCACTATGTCTACATTCCCCTTGATTTAGCTCAACACCGCACATCCGACACAACACAAACATCAGTTTGCCGTGCATTTTTAACGGTAAAACAGGATGGTAGAGATTAGAGGGTGGTAGTACTCTGCATTTAACTAAACCCTCCACCGTGTCTAATTAAATGTTCTTACATTCTAACCCTACATGAATTTTCGGGTGACCTATGGGATATTTACAATATTTATTTACAAATGGATATAATGAGCACACGTCGTAATACATTATTTTCTCACTAATACCGTCACATTGATGATAAAGCTTACTAGCATTAGTGCGGCCTCCGTAAAACGCATCGCGTGGGTTTAAGGGTTCATCATCTTGATGACCTAGACTCTGAATAAAGGCTTTTAATTCGTCGTTAACGAGTATTTGTTTTTTAAAATCGCATTCGCTCATCTCCACAAGATTATACCCGCGCTCGCGTATAAATTGAGACCGCGCCACCGTGTTCTCATTCCGTGCAAGCATAGAGGTACCTACACCAAGTTTAGGATCCATGTTAGCTTGGTTAGGGAAACATTCCTCGCAACCGTGCCAGTAACAGCCAAGAAATTCAAAAACGGTATTTGACTCTGCGCAATACCCGTCGACCTTAACACCTTCAGGTGTTCTAAATTCGCGAGATTTCCCAGCATGCTGTATACTCACCTGCTGAGAATGTTCCACCCAACGTAACCATTGGATCGCGATTTTGGATTGGTTGTCGGCACGTCTATAACCACCTTTTGGAATGAGTCCTATTGTGTTTTCTTTGAGGAAACGCCGGCGAAACACCTTGTTGCAAGCGCTAGCAATAGTAGTAGCCTCCTCGACTTTATTTTGAGTCGTGAATGTGGACCAGAAGCTAATGCAACCTTTAACGAGGATCTTAACATCCATCAGGCAATATCTCTCAATCTCCTCACTCATCTTAAAAACATAATTACCCTGGGTCGTATGCCAGTCTAAAAGTTTCTGACGCTCTTTCGCAGACATCTGATCTGCACAATAATATTCCAGTGCTGGCAAAGGACCCTCGTAATTCTGATTCTCGGATGTGTTGAAGAGGTATGGGAAATAACCTTTGGACTCGGGGAAATTGAAGGTTTTTGGAAATGCCGAGAGCGGTGACGGGATGAAGTTAAGGGAATCAATAAACCTGATATCGTCGCATTGAATAGAGATTAGTTTTAAACCGTTGGAGATGACTTTAGGTCTCCACTGATTATTTTTAGCTAGCATGCACCTGAGCACAAAACACCCATCGTACCCCTTCATGTTATGCGCAATGCATGTAACTTTAAATTTTCTTGCTCGCTCGGCAACATATGACAAAAAGGATTCAACAGGGTTTTCCCTGAAAATGTGCACTCTTCCGCTACATACTGAGCATCGCTCATCTAAATTGTCAGCGTGTTTGATACAGAGCAAACATTCGCTGCCACGCATAGATTGGGCTCATGCAGAAATCTATCATTCGCTCCCTCACACACTTTCTCTTGCATACATTCCAAATCGTAAAAGATAAACATAGATGGTTTACCATTAGTACTGTCACGTCGAGCTTTGTTAATGGCCATGTAGCAGAGATGACCGATAGGTTTTTGACTCTGACACGCGAGGCAGTAACTGTATCCGCACCTATGTTTACCCTTTACTTCATGGGTTTTAAGGCAGTTTAAACATCTACGTATTTTTTTACACAGCTCACTGTTCTTATGATTTTTAACGCATTCCACTCCGTAAAAAAATCTCCTGCAGTCATTACAAGTAATTTTTGGGGCTTCAATGGGACAAGGTGGTTTTTGATGACACGCGGGGCACTGGTACATACATTTCCTATGTTTCCTTTTGTCATTACAACGTTTTCTGCATTGTTCACAGTAATAACCGCAAGTAAATGCTGAAGTTAGGCTGATAATGACATTATAGTGTTCATCTTCTAATATTAAATTTAAAACTACTCTACCCGGTTCCCTAGGACCCTCAAAATAAACCGAATCACCTATACGCGAATTATAAACTACAATGGTATATGAAGCTAAATGATTTTGAAATGCCTGAATATGCTCGTAACTACCACCCTGACTAAGATCTACACCACTGTTTTGACAGAGTTGTATAGCTCGTTCTTGAAGTAAAGGACGCCCCATTTCCATACTACCTCGCATCGAATCGTTATTCCTGAACGCTATTGCTATAACTAGCGCGCGAGCTAAACAATTATTATCGTTAATTTTAGAGGGTACAACAATAATACCCTTTGTTTTTGCTTTACAGAAATCTGCAAATTTTAACCCCGTCAAGTTTTTGCGTCCATAGCCAACAGGCACAACCACGTAAAGAAAGTGTTTTTAAAGGCGCCGACACGAGTACAGCTATACAGAGAAAAACTACTTAACATTTCTCTACCACCAGAACCTGTAATTACGCGTTGGGGAACGTGGCTAAATGCTGCTCTTTTTTATGCAGAAAATTTGGAAAAAATTAAGGAATTAATTTTAGATTTGTCTGATAATTCAAGGGCAATCGGTTTTCAAGAAATCAGAACTGCACAATCAATTAGCATTTATAAAAGCACATTATTATTTTGTAAGCGTGACTATTTGTAAATTGGAAACGGAAGCATTGCCACTTAACGCATCGATAGAACTAGTAAATAATATTAAAAAATTAATTTATACTGCCCCAGGAAATACTGGCAAAATTATTTCAAATAAATTTAAAGATATTTTACAAAAAAATAGTGGTTATCAGCTGTTAACTAAAATTAACAAAATTTTGACTCTGGACGAAAATCGGGAAGATCTGAATGTACAATTTGATTTGTCCATATTAACCGCATTAAAAATGCACCTATAACATCTGTAGACGTGGAAAGAGGTTTTTCCACCTATAAATATATACTTTTTGATAGACGTCAACATTTTCTACCAGTAAATATAGAAAAGCATATAATTATAAATTGTTTTGCAAATCAACGCAATGAAGCATAGGAGTATTAAGTACCTATAATTTAAAATTTATAATACCATATGAACACAAATTATTTAGATAAGGGGTGGCCACGGTAAACAAAATCACTGTCTTTGATAGGTTCAGCTTGTTGTTGATTCTACATGTCAATTAAATGTCCGTTTTGATTTGAATCAATCATGCAACGTACGTTCAGAATTCCAAAGCCACCCTTTATCTAAATAATTTTTGTTCATATGGTAAGTATATTATATTATTATTAAAACGTATTATGTTAATTATTTATTAGTTTTTAACTAATTGTTTCAATTTTTTACGTAAATACTTTTTTGGAAAAGTTTTTGCTTATTATATATTAAATTTTTTTTTATTAAAGATGTAAAAATCACATTTTTATTGGTAGCTTATTTTGCATATTTCGAAAAAATAATGCAATTTTTAAGTGCATAAATATGCACATATTTTGGCATTTTATAATGCATAAAATCCGTTCTCTAGTCATCACCAATGGCTTAAAACTAATGTCCATTCAATGCGGCTATATTAGGTTTATTGATTCCCTTAATTTCATTCCGTCACCACTCTCGATATTTCTGTAAACATTCAATTTCCCCGAATCCAAAGACTATTTCCCATATCTCTTCAACACATCCGAGAATCAGAATTACGACGGTCCTTTACCACCGCTTGAATATTATTGTGCAGATCAGATGTCGACGAATGATCGGCAAAAACTTTTAGATTAGCACGCGACTCAAAGTAATCATGTTTTTAAGATGAGTGAGGAAATTGAGAAAAATTGCCTAATGGATTTTAAGATTCTCGTTATAGGTTGTATTAGTTTCTGGTCCACCGTCACGACTCAAAATAAAGTTGACCCGTTTGAGGAGGCTACTACAATTGCTAGTGCCTGCAATAAAGTGTTTCGTAGGCTTATCCTAAAAGAAAACACAATAGGGTTCATTACAAAAGGCGGCTATAGACGTGCTGACAACTAATCAAAAGTGGCTATACAATGGTTACGTTGGGTGGAACATTCGCAACAAGTGATCATACAGCACGAAAGTAAAGCTCCGTGAGTTTAGAACACCTGAAGGTGTTAAGGTCGGCGGTTATTGCGCGGAATCAAATACTGTTTACGAATTTTAGGGGTGTTATTGGCACGGTTTCGAAGAATGTTTCCCCAACCAGGCTAATAATAATCCTAAGTTTGGTGCAAATACTTCCATGCTTGCCAGAAACGAAAACACTGCTGCGCGATCCCACTTTCTACGCGAGCGCGGGTATAATCTGGTGGAAATGCGTGAATGCGAATTTAAAAAACAAATACTTGCAAACGATGAGTTAAGAGCGTTTATATAGAATTTAGGTAACCAAAATGACGAACCTTTAAACCCGCGTTTTACGGTGGTCGCACTAATGCCAGTAAACTATACCATGAATGTGACGGCATTAGCGAAAAAATCATGTATTATGACGTCTGCTCGTTATACCCCTATGTAAATAAATACTGTAAATATCCTGTAGGTCATCCGAAAATTCATGTAGGTTTAGATTGTAAGAGCATTTCGTTGGACACGGTGGAGGGTTTAGTTAAATGTCGAGTTCTACCGTCTTCCCTAACAATGCATGGCAAGCTGATGTTTTTGTTATGTAGGACTTGTGGCGCTGAGCTAAATGAAGGAGAATGTGAGCATAGTGAAACAAAGCGACGAAACAGGGTGGGTTATTTAGTAGGTACATTGATAATTTCCTGAAACTCAAACAGGAATGTTCAGGGTGGCCTAGCCATTGCACGTCAGAGGCCGAGAAGGCGCAGTACATAACGGAATATTACGAGAAACAGGGTATTCGACTAGACGCTAATAATATTAAGAAAAATACAGGTTTAAAATACTTGGCCAAGCTGATGTTACACTCTTTTTGGAGTAAGTTTGGTCAACGCGAAAATTTAAGTCAGTGCAGTATTGTATCTGAGCCAAAGGACTTTTTTAAATTATCCCTATTAATGATAATGTAGTAATGGTAAATTGGGGTAGACCGGAGGGTGAAGGTGAATCTCAAAAAACTATTAATGCGTCCATATCCGCTTACACGACAGCGCATGCACGTTTAGAGCTATATAGTTATCTGGAAAAACTAGACCGCCGTGTTCTGTATTATGATAGACAGTGTCATATTTGTGGCGAAACCCGACGACTGGAATCCAACATGCGAAGATTTCCTGGGACAGATAACCGACGAGCTATAAGCGTACGGTGAAGGAAGCTATATAACCGAATTTGTTAGCGCGGGACCGAAAAACTACAGCTATTATGTGTGTAAAGTGAAGGGTATTACCTTAAACTATAAAAACTCTAGTGTTATAAACTTTGAATCGATGAAGGATATGGTACTTAGTAATGGTAAAGACTCTTTTTGTATAAAATAGTTAGAGATAGCTGCTACAATGTATTAAGTAGATCTGAATCCAAACAATATAGAATTCTAAGCTACGGAGAATTAAAAACTTTGCATATACAGATAAATTATGATTGCTTAAAAAAGAGAATATACCCATATAAAAACACAGGGTCGAAATGTTTATTATTTCGACTAATTATTTTAAACCTTAATGTAATTTGCGGTAGCAAAAATATTTGTAAGTAGTTATTTTAATTTAATTTAATTATCCGCTACCACTTTCCTATTAATTAATGCAGTTTTATAACTGTTTAATAATTTAATGCATTCCATAACCAAAGTTTATGTAATCTCAAGGTTCAAATTATTTAAAAGTAATTTTACAGTAGCAAAACTTTTAAAATATTTGTATTTGTTTTAACATTTATATTATTATTAATTATTTATATTATTAATGAGCGTCGGCCACTTTCTAATGAATCAATGAATGAATTTGTATAGTTGTTAGGAATGTGATTATATAGCAATAGTTTATGTAAATTTTACAATCTCAAGGTTCAATTATTTAAAGAAATTTTGTAGAATTGTTGAAAACTGATTGTAAAAATCATTTTTAAAAGTCACTTTTTGTACTAATTTGTATGTTCAAGGGCTTTGTGTTTTAATTACAGCCTTGTATTATTTTAGATTAGGATTTACTTTTCACGAACGAAAGTCTCGTCGATATAGGCGTTCGTTTATCACTATGTTTTTGTTACATCAAATTTTCATGTGATCAATTAAGCTCGTAATTTAATTCTGATTGTATGTGTAAGAAAGATAAGGTGGTACCGCGAAAATAATTTTAAACCACATCTTAAAAACACTCTTCGGGTAACAATGTAATTGGGTAATACAGGACTAAAATAATTTTAAACCACATTTTAAATACTTATTTCTGTATTATGAATATTTATTAATATTTAATTTATTTAATAATTTAATTCTGATTATGTGTGAGGGTTAAGGTGGTAGCGAAAATAATTCGCTTTAATACAAACAAAAAACGCCCCAATACGAAAAACATGCAAACACATCTACGTCAGCAGGAGATTTCTCTATTTTCATTAGCGACTTATACATAAAGTAGCATTCATTTTCAAAATACTGCCTTAGTTAAGTTACAGTCTGTATAAATCAACGTATAAAAATATCAATAACCTTGATACATGTTAACAGGATAAATTAACATAAATAAAAATATGTTTATGATGGAAAGCATTTGTCATCATCTTATCTATTATTTCTTCTTTATTAGAATACAATTTTTATGGTTGGGATGAAGACCATCTCATAAAAACCAGCAAATTGCGTCATTGAAAAATTACCAAGGACCTCTTATTAGAATACAGCACCAATGTATAAATAAATTTTTCGTATAGGTAAGAGGCCACAATCTGTATTAAAAGAAATGTGATTATGCAATCTCATTTGACAAAAACATACTAATAAAAATAATATGGGAAAAATACACGTTCAATTTTGTCACGAACGCACGTAATTATTACTTACTTTCCATTTCCTTTGAATGAGGTTTTATACCTTTGAAATATCCGATAAATAATCTCTAATAGAAAAATATTAATAACCACTGATTAAATAAACTATCTTTTACATCTAATGATTATTTCTTCTTTTAGCAGAATACACATTTTTAAGATCATCTTATAAGTCAACAGATTAGGATCGAGAACTACCTCAGGGTTAAAAAATGGCATATAGAAAATGATCAGCAAAAAATACGGCGATAGTACCAACTCCACGACCAACCCCAAGACCAAACCCTAAATATACCCCTCACGTGAGTAAGTACAAAAAAGGCATGGCTGTCAAAAAGGCTCTTAGTATAACAAAAAGTGTTGAACATTCCATCAAGGGCTGAAAAAGGACTCTGAAAAGAAACCATAAAGTAAGGCCGACAAAAAAATTGCTGTCAAAAAGACCATAATTAGGGATGAAAATTCCATCAAGCGGTTGAAAAAGGCCTCCGAAAAGAAACCATAAAAATAAGGGTGAAAAATGCGGTCTCTCACGTGGCTGGTCTTGTGACGTCAAAATCCAAGATGGCGGCGGAAGGTGCCCGGGTTCTACTGATAACAATAAAATAACAGGAATTCGCGTAGAATTGCCACACCGAAAAATAAAAAGAACTAAAACAAAATTCTCTTTACAGGATCACCCTGTTCAGCCAGACCCAGGCCCTTCAAGTTCAGAAATTTGATGCAAATGGCTACTTTTCAGAAATGTTAAATACAACCAAATTCTTAAAACACTACCATAGATTCTATTTTTATTCTAATATAATCGATTTAAGAGTATTGAAAGAACGATTTCATTAGCCTTTTCTGACATAACTAACTTGGAAATTATCTCAAATTCCGAATTAATTAAAATTATTAATAATTTAAAATCAATTTACAAGCAGGCAGAATTACCTGAATGGAACATGAATCACGTGTTCACAATTTTAGAATTCTCAAAATTTCAAGTCGTCTCTATAGAAGACATAATAACATGAATTTTGTATATTCCAATCCTAGACTAATCATTTTACCAGTACTCCCGTATTTACCCAATTCCTGATTCTGAAAATAAGATAATGATACCACCCTTCAAATACCATCTTCACGGAGCAAGATGAGAATTCTGGACAGACGAACAGTGTAAAGTGTTTAACAATCAAACAATTTGTGTAGAAGTGCCACGATTGAACAAGTGCTCAATTTTATATAACATTACAGGTTGTGCTTATGCCCTAGTTAATAATAATTATAAACTTTATACGCAGTTAAATAATGGTTACATATTATTCTCTTGTAAAACTGATTTGTTAGTTACAGATTAATGTCGTCAACAAATTAAGACGTGTTAAAGGTAGCGCTTTAATATCTTCAACAATGAATCGTAAAATAGTAATAGATGATCAAACATTCGCAACTACTTTACATAATTTTTCATTTCAAAATAATTTGTTAATTAAGGATTATAAAGCTGATACTACTATAAATCTACAACTAAAACATTTAAATGACCTCGATAGTTTAAAAGAAGAATCTGAATCACTAAACATATCTGTTAAATTACATTATCTAGTACATGTTACACATTTTTCTATGACAGTGTTAATTATAATTATGCTTTGTATTGTTTCAATAATGTATGTATTTAGACATAAGATACAGTTAGCTTTCCAACGAAAGACCAAACTTGACGTAATGTCCTTATCAGAACTCACCTGCACGAAAGACACATCAAAGAACGAGGGCCCTCTATCCTAAGGAGGGAGGAATTACATCCTTTGGTTAGAAATAAAACCAATCTATAATTATATTCTTTACATAGAGATAAGATTAAACATACTCACAATCCAAACGTGGAAAATATTGTTTATTAGCTTACTATCTGTTATTACTAAGAAACTAATTACTTATTTGTCCATTTCAATGTTCAAATTATTTATATGATAAGAAATATTTTATAGGACGATGACAGTATAGTAATCGCCAGATTCATATTAACATACAAGTTAGAGATATCTCAAATAAATTATTAAACCCCTTTTTGAGTTTAATATAACTAGATGTAGGTTGGAAGGTAAAAAAGGGGTAACCTGACAAAAAGGTTACTAACACAACCAAAAGGGTTTTAATTAGGGTGAAAATTCCAACAAGGGCTGAAATGGTCTCCGAAAAGGAACCATAGGGGTGAAAAAATACGATCCCTGCGTGGGCGTATAAAAAAGTGAAAGCAAAAGTGCCCCCAGAGGTGACGTCACAAAATCCAAGATGGCGACAAGTGTCGGTATACTACTTGCAAGTCAATGAGTTTACGACGTAGTGAATAATGATTATAAACAAATAGAAATATTTTAGTGTCGTGTAAAAATTATATTCAAGTTGCATAAGGATGTAATCGGAAGATAGACTATTTTTCAGTAATTAAGTGTTCTATGATCTACAGATAATGAATGTGAATTAATAATCGAAAAACAAACCTTTGTTAATACCTACAGTAAATTTAGTATCAAAACCAATTTCTCATTGTTATTATATAAATATTGCATCAGCCTCTTTCAAATAATTATGTGTAATCTCAAAATAGCTTAACTTCCTTTAAACATGGAATATTGAATCAAGCTGATAATTATTAGTATATAAGAATGATCTTTATAAACCAATCAGGCTTCAATCATATTAACTTTTAATTAGTGATTTCTCATACTTGTTGCTTATATTGTTTAATAAAGTTGGGCATACTTTGAAAAACAAACCTTTTGAGTTACAACAAAATAATTATATTTAGCACGATTACATTATGATACTATAATTATAACCAAATTTCTTTGATGTAACCGCCTTTATACGGCCCGCGGTTGTCATTATGACCTAGCGGGCTATATGAAACGTCAAAAATTGAAAACAATAGGCACAATAATATGCGTTAATCTAAAAATGTTTGCAATGCAATTATTACAACTAGTAATGTTTATGCTAGGTGCTACAGTTCCTCAATTTTATTCATCTTATTTCTGTAAATAAATCAATTTGGAATCGGTGCTTTTATGATAACGCAATAATACCTACTATCATAAATGAGAAATATATTTCTTTTGAAAACAATTAACGTTAAGATTCGTTTTAAACATTCAATATATTAATTATGTATAAAATTTTGTATGCGTTACGGGTATAACTGGTTTTTATGGTCGCACCGCGCTAACCCTCGTGCTAGCACGCTCGGGCTACAAATATCGCAACGGACCATCAAACCCTCATTATGCCCTTGATACATAAATAACTATTAAGGTCATTATGCCCGTTAAAAGAAAGTAGGTAGGTAAGTATATTCAACTATTTCCCATGCACTTAAATTTGGTTAAAATTCTTAATCCCATAATGCCCTGTAATTATTAAAAGTTTCGCTTTCTACAGCATTCCTAAAATGTTTGTACTGTATGCGTACAAAACGGACATTTGATTTTTTTAAACTATTAAATACCTGCATTCAATAGTGTATTTCAAAACTTTCAATTCTATTATTTTATTTGGAGAACCGTTGAGAAAATGTACACAGTTTCAAAAAAAAGGTATTTTTAAGAAATAATTATAAGCAGTAGGAAATAAGTCAGTGACTTAAAAATAATGGATAAAGGAAAGGAGACTTACGTATTTTCGATGTGATGTTTTTAAATATCAATTCATTCTTCATGATGTTTCCAATTTTCACTATCACTTTAAGTTAGTTAAACATAGTGGTAATGAAATAAATTATTTGAATTAAAACACTAAATGCTTAACTCAGGCAACCTTGTTTGGAGCAATCGACAACCTTTCGCTTGAATGTGAAAGACGCAACTAAACAGTAACACGGTTATAAACAGATTGGTGAATTTCAATATGACTTTCATTATTTTATAAGGTTACATACGCCTGCGTGGTAACTGATAAAGATGGCTAGATCATATAGGTGTAAGTATGTATGACCTAAGTATATGACGACCACTATCACATTTCAATTTTCTCAGGAATTTTGGCACATAATAAATCACGATAGTAGATAGAGAGGTATACGCACGAATTGGTGCATCGCGGACGTACTTCGTAGCCTCTTTCGCGTTAAAAAGGTATAGAGCATAGATGGAGTCGACTTTATGCAATATTTACGGCGCGAGTTGTTTATTTTTGAAGGTTTAATATTCATTCAACAAATCAACAATCTTTCTCTCTAAATGGTAAGCGGATTGGTGGATTACGACAAATATGGATATAGCTTTCATTTCTTATAAGGTTTTATACCTACGTCTGCGTGGTGGTAAGGCTACTTATTTCACTGATAAAGATGGCTTAGACCATGTAGGTGATAATTATGTATGATCTAAGTATATGACAACCACTAACACATTTAATTTTCCTAGGAATTTTGGCACTTGATTAAAATCATGATAGTAGATAGAGAGGTAACGCATGAGCACGTAGTGGTGCATAGCGGACCCGCTTCGTAGCCTCTTCGCGTTAGAAAGAGATAAAGCATATACGGAGTGAATTTCATATAATATTTACGGCGAGCGATGTTTATTTTTAAAGTTTTAATATTCATTCAACAAATATGGATTTTTAGTGAATAGCAATAGAATGGCGGTTCATTTATCGTCCGAGGAAATATGTAACAGTGGTTTCTATCGGCATTTCTGCACAGTGTTGTTAAAATGAGTAGTTGTAAGTAAACGCTACGATATCTAGCACTTCTTAAAAATATTTGTCCTACTATTTTAATTTTACAAATCCTAATTTTAACAACCGTAAATAAAATAGGAGACGGTTAAAATGAGTAACGAATAGAATCGGTCACGATTTTGGGTTGGATTCAATAAGTTTAAGTGCAAAACTGTTGTACTAAATTTTATTTTATCAACAATTTTATTTATACCGTTTCAGCAAATACATTAAAATAAAATGTAGGTATGCAGTGAGTAAAAGTTTATTAATAAATTTCACAAAAAAAAAGCATACTGTTCTTATTACAAAACTGCACTCACTGGAAATAAATTGTTCAAATCTAAAAAATTGGGTCATGAACTACCTCTAACTTCTTGTTTATAGTGTTGTTTGATTATCATTAACACATAATAATACACAGATCTTGACAATATATGTGCCTCATGTTGTTTGCATGGGAAAGAAATACGTAATGTACAAGCAAACAATTCTTCTAATACATCAAATACAAAAAACCCAAAATATAAGATAAAACTCCCTACGCATTCATTGCGTTGTGCGGATACCTCTCGGATTTACTATCGTGATTAAAATACTTCGGTTTTTTGGTTCTTTTTAATGGTGTATTTTTATATTGTTTTACATTAATCTATACGTTTCGAGAACAATTACATTTATCGTCAGCGGTACTGGTAATTATTACATCTTAAACAATTCTTAAACAATTACCACTACAGACGACGATAACTGTAATTACTTTCGAAACGTACAGATTTATGTAAAATATAAATATAAAAATATCATTATAAAACCCAACAATGCTAGGTTATGTTTAATAATGGTGCAAGTTCACTTTTTCAAATTTTGGTGCTAACTTTTGAAGCGCTTATTGAATCTTTTTCCACGAAATTATCTGTGCTATATAAAATTAATAAGTACTTACGTAGTAAATTGTTGTCAATATAGTAAACATTTTCTCCTTTTAAATACAGATTTATGTCATTGTAAAAAGTGACTCCGATTTATTACCAATGGATATCTTGTATATTAAAAATTTAACAGTACAAAAATATTTATAAAATTTTAAAGAAGTGTAAAAGTCCTTTGGTAAGGTAACATGTAACGCACGTATGTTAGTGCAAAGTGAGGGCGATTTCATCAAAATTTAAAATGGAAATTTGTTTATTCTTTAGACAAGATCAAAAGTTTCCGAAAAAACGAAGTCGTACATCTGTAACTTTTTGCGATGTTTTCAAAGATAAATGCAATATCAGCAATTTCAATTACATTCTTTACACTATTTCTCGTAACAAGTACAGGAAAGTAATTTTCGAATAACGCCTTAACAATATGAAAATCTAAACTTTCACAACTATTACGTATAATTAAAATACTTATCTTTTAGGTATTAAATTGTATAAATGTATACCTTTCGACAATTACACTTACCGTTCTCAGTAGATGGTAATATCTTTAAGAATTACTTGAGATGACAAAATAGACTTATGAAATATGAAAACGTTTTCATATTTTAATCACTTACTATAGGAAGGTAATTTTTTAATAACGTAATAACAACAATTAGCATAGCCTTAAATGAATACATAATTTCAAACTTTTACATATTTACAAAAATGTTTAGTAGCCGATACACATTACATTTGTTTAATAATACATTTACTGTACTAAGACCAATTCACAAATTTGGTTTATTATTATTCAATATAGTAAACATATTAATAAAACAAGACTTTGTTCAATTTCTTAGAAGAAGTAACGTTTTAATATCCAAATTATAAGTCAGAAAAAAGGAAAATAACAATCAGAATAATAAGCATTGAATAGAACAATAGGTAATTACAATAACATTTCCTAAATGTCTAAATTAATAAGTATTGAAACAGAATTATCTTATCAGGACTATTATCTTAAATATTTCTAGAATTTGCAACATTAGTCTAATTACAATGAACATTTATTGTTATTTCTGTTGATATCTAAGTTTGTGAAAGTGTACATTTTCTACTCATTAATTTATCAATTTATTTGATGAGTTTGTACCTAGAATCACAAACGTAACAAACAATACCCAAAATGTGAAAATGCAAACTTTCACCATTATTATACATAACTAAAGTACTTAGCTTTTTGGATTTTTAAATGGTGAATTTATCTATTTATACTTTATATGAATTTTGCAGTATAAATTTTTGAATTTAAATTATTTCCCGTCATTATACCCGCTGCCCTAGTTATCTTTAGAAGTGTAGCGTGTTTTGTTATTGGATGTTCTAAATCAATCTTAAAGCTTCCGTTTAATTTTTAAGTATTATATTCGCCATTTGCTGAAACTCAGTTGCACACCGATCCAAGCTCATTAGAGTTTAGCGGCATTATATTACAAAAACTAAATGATGGCTTTTATTACCCAGTGTTTTATCACAGTCAGCGTACGACAGAATCTGAATCAAAACCCCATAGCCTTGAGTTGGAAACGTTATCTATAGGAAATAACCGATTTGGAATTTATTTGCAAAGAATTACATTTAAAATAGTTACTGATTCTAATAGTTTAAATTTAGCGTTAAAGAAGATATAAATCTTAAGATTTTAGCATGGAACTTAATTTTACAGAGTTATGATTATATCCTGCAACACAGGCGTAGTTTGCGAATACGTCATTGAGGAAGAACCTTCGAAACCAATTTATGTATAAAGGAAACGCAAAACGAACAAGTTAAATATCTGGTGTGGATCAACACACGACTTTCCAACCCACAAAATAGATTCAAAGGAATGAAATAATTTTAATAACGATTTTTTTAGGACATTTATGCAATGTTTTATAATGTTTATCAAGAAAATAGGCAACATTGTAAAAACAAAAACAATAATCTATGTCAAACATCTTGTTTTTTTTCTATTAATGGTTGGTTAATTAAACACTGATTAATAACTATTCCTTTTTATTCTAACATCTAACACTAACATCCTTCTCTACTTCTATCCCAACACCAAGTAAGAACAAAATAAAGTTTTTTAGTAGTATACATCTAAAAACCATCGCATCTTACTAAAACTAAAATCACTAGATTCTAAAATTTTAGTGTGTACTTTAACACCCTCCTCGCTAAAATTTACCAAACCTAACATTTCTCTTAACTTAACAAATAAAATACTTGATATACCTTTAGTCAACACATCTGCTTGTTGGCTAGTTGTAGTTACATATTCTAAGCTTATTTCGCCCCTTTTTAAATATTCACACACAAAATTATATTTAATGTCTATATGCTGAACTCTACGATTATTAGCTGGATTTTTAATTAACGATAAACAACCTTGGTTGTCTTCAAAAAACACAACAGTTTCAAAATTTACACACAAATCATCACACAGCTTCTTAATCCATAAACCTTCACATACAGCTGTACATAGTGCAATTAATTCGGCTTCGGTTGAAGATAATGATACACAATTTTGTTTTCGAGTAGCCCACATTAATATGTTATCAAAAATTTTAAATAAAAACCCAGAAACCGACTTCCTGTCATGAATGTCACTCCCCCAATCCGCATCTACATAACAATACAAACCACTCAATTTACAATTTCTTTTAAATTCTAAACCTATATTTACAGTACCCTTTAAATATTTTAAAACTCTTTTCGAGTAATTCCAGACTTCCTCTGATGCTTTATCCTGAAAACGACTAAAGAAATTCACCGAAAAACATATATCAGGTCTAGTTCCTAACATTAGGTACGTCAGACAGCCCACTAATTCTCGAAAAGGCTTTTTAGTCACATTATTTGGATCATTACATAATTCAACTTGCAATTTTGGACCAATCGGTATTATCGAATTTTTACAATCCTCCATATGAAATCGTTTCAAAATACTTTGTGTATACTTTGCCTGAGTAATCCTTAATAAACCACATTCTCTATTATAAAGAATCTCTAATCCTAGAAAATATTTGAGTTCCCCTTTATCTTTCATTTTAAACCTTTTCATCAGCCTATCCTTAATTTCATTTATAAATGTCAAGTCTGGTCCTGCTAAAATAATATCGTCTACATAAATTAATAAGAAGACCCTATGTGTTTCATAATTCGAGATATAAAGACAATAATCATTTTCTGATCGAGTAAAACCGTTTTTTAAAAGGTAAGTATTTATTTCATCGTTCCAGCATTTGGACGATTGCTTAAGCCCATAAAGTGATTTTCTTAATTTAAGAATTTGTCCATTTTCACAGTAAACACCTTCTGGTGGAAAAATATATATAACCTCATTTAAACTGCTATTTAGAAAAGCTGTTGTGACATCTAGTTGCTGAAAGTAATATTTTAACTGATTTCCTATTATTAATAGTTACCAATAGCCTAGCTTTATACTTATCCTCTTCTCTTTCTTCTAACGCTTTGTATGTAAACACCCATTTAGTATCTAATATTTTTTGATCGTTCGGTCTTTCTACTTTTTCCCACGTTTCATTCTCATTTATTGATTTCAACTCTTTGTTTATTGCATCTATCCAATAACTTTTATCTGCCCTACTTTCTAATTCATAAAAACTATTTGGAACATTTTCAACGAAATTTGTGGCTTCGAAAGCCATGTACAATTCATAATCATTATATCGAGTGGGTACTTTTATTTCACGTGTACTTTTCCTTACTTCTAAATTCTCATTATTTTTCTTTTCATATTGGTCTAACTCTAAAATCTCATTACTCTCAGTTTCATCACTAAGTACTACTCCTTCATTGTTAGTATTACCTGATACCCGTACAACTTTCTTTTTAAAATAAAATTTACTTTCATTAAATTCTACATCCCTAGAAATTATTAATTTATCTTTCTCTATGTTCCTCAGCCTATAACCTGTTGGAACATAGCCTAACATTACACATTTATCTGTTTTGTTATCAAATTTATTCCTTAATTCACTAGGAATATGGCTATAAGCCAAACATCCAAAAATTCTTAAATTGTCTACATTGGGTTTATTTTCATACCAAATTTCAGCCGAAGTTACGTTATTTAAATTTGCAGTGATACCTCGATTCATAATGTAATTTACTGTTAAAATGGCTTCTCCCCAAAATGATTTAGGTACACCAGACTCTTCTATTATTGCCCTACTTCGTTCTACTAGGCTCGCTCATATTTTTCCTTTCTGATTTGCCGTATATGGCACTGTATAGTCTAAAATAATTCCCTGATCTTGACAAAATTTAATGAATTCGTTCGATTTATATTCGCCTCCATTATCGCATCGTAATTTAGAAATTCTAAAATTAGTGAACTTTGATTTTACCATATTTATGTATTCTTGGAATTTTCCAAACACGTCATTCTTATTTTTAATTAAATAGACTACTGTAAAATTAGAGAAATCGTCGATAAATGTAGCAAAGTATTTGTTACCATCGTAGGATTCAGGGGTAATGGGGCCACAAACATCTGAATGTACTTTCTCTAAAATTCTTTTACTTTTAGTTCGATTTCCAAAAGGAATTTTAGTCATTTTTCCATTTATACACGGTTCACAAAATTCTACTTCCTGAGCTTTCACATTATTGTCTATTCCTGTTACCATATTATGTCTTATAATTTCTTTTAACCCTGTGAAACCTATATGTGCAAACCGTTTATGCGACATCATAAATTCATTTTCACTACCTTCAACATTTAAACATTCTGCGGTTAAACATTTGAATGAAATTTCGTATAAATTATTTTTTTCGCCTGTACCTATTATTTTGTTGTTTGCATCAATCAATTTTACTTTACCCATCGCAATTTACTGGGTCCATAACCTCTTGTTTTTTTTCTATTAATGGTTGGTTAATTAAACACTAATTATTAACTATTCCTTTTTATTCTAACATCTAACACTAACATCCTTCTCTACTTCTATCCCAACACCAAGTAAGAACAAAATAAAATTTTATAGTAGTATACATCTAAAAACTATCGCGACTTACTAAAACTAAAATCACTAGATTCTAAAATTTTAGTGTGTACTTTAACAAAACAGGCGTTTAAAACTTCATGCCAAATTGAGGTTAATAGACATCTAGATGATAACTTAAAAAAGATTACAAACCCGCCCGCTTATATAAAAGCATCGATAATACAGGTTAACCATTTTCAATCACATTGATTCAATTTTTACACTTATTTTGCTTTTCTTTATATTCAGCTACTTTATAAAGAAAAGTTATGTAAAATAGATTTTATGTTAACAAATATGTATACACATTTTCTTATAAAACTAATCATTTAGACATTAAAAAATTGAACTAAAACTTAAAGTCTACATTGGGAATTTTTTTGCTGCTACATTACGCCTCGTATCAAAAAATTTCATAGTGTATAATTAATGGATATGTTTAAGGTCTATATCTAGGTATTTTTATATCTTTGAATTATGAAGTTGTTTTAGAAATGCTTGATAAAAACCAAAGACTGCCCCTAATAAACTCCCCCTCACCCCCGTTGGATTTCCCCTAAAATCCCAAGGAAAATGTAAACAAGCTTCGTTCTGGAGTTATCGTGGATACTAACATACATCTACACAAACACACAAACACACACCCACGTACGCACGCACGCACACGCACACGCACACGCGCGCACATGCGCACACTAGGCAAGATATAAGGAAAAAAAGTATTCTACGACAAGTGGTTAAACACAAAAATTATGGAAGATTATCAGAAGTATAAGGACAAAAATAAAAAGGTCAAACAACTGATATCAGGAGAAAGTAACAACCACTGGGAAAATACATGTGCATATGTTGATGAATCTCTGGGAGGTATAAGAATCCTGGAAAGCATCAAAAGGTCTGCAAACAAACAGAAAGGAAAAAGTAACTATATCGCAAATGAAACCTGCAGACCGGGGAAAATACTATAAAATGCTATTAACAGATTCACGGGACAAGTTTCAAGAACATACAAAAAATCCAAAGAAACAAGAACAGGAGGATATTCTGTTCACACAAGAGTAGTGAATGAAGCGAATGTCCCGATAGAATGGTAAATAGGGCATATGACATCAATATTTAAAAATGGCAATAGAAATAAGTATGAAAACTACAGGGCATAGCAGTCATATCAGCGATAGCCACAGAAAGCTTTTAAAAACTAAGTTCGAGAAAGCAATAGATGCGAAGATTGGAGATGAACAAGCAGACTTCTCGGCTGGAGAGTCGTGTATAGATCATATATATGCACTGCAACAAATAATAGAAAGAAAGTGGAAAAAACTGGTCAGTGCACCTAGCGTTTGTAGATCTTAGAAAAGCATACGACGCAGTACCCAGAAAGAAATTATGGAAGGCGATGGAGAACCTCAAAATCCTGACAAACCTGATTAATGCAACAATAGAAATACACAGAGTGGACCAAAAGTCTGGAAACGCCCAATTATCTCGTAAATTACTAATCCGAATTGTACAAAATGTGGGATAAGCCTATTTTGGGATACGGAGATTCCACATTCGACATTTACAATGTTGTCAAATTTGCCGTTTCTCTGATAGTATTAGTCACTTTGGTTTTTTTAAACTCATCACCCTATACATGCAGTCATTATTGGAACTTCCTACTTCAATACGAGTTCAACCATATGTAACACTTATGATTTCATGTAGTCTAGAAGGTGTTAAATACATAAAACAGTGCAAAATATGCAGATTTTAAGAAATTGAAATGAGGACACTGGAGGTAGACCAAAAACAGTTATAAATGACAACAAAACTTTAGATATGATGCAGAGTTTCGTTGAAGATCCACATACATCCTCATTCAGGGTTGCACAATTACATGATATAGGTCATTATTCAGTCTTACGTGTATTACATAAGAATAAATTTCAACCATACAAAATTCATTTATTGCAAGAACTAAGTGAAGATGTCTTCTACCGTAGATTAGAGTTTACTGAGGTAATGATTGATAAAATTGAAAATAACGGAAATTTCGTGAACAACATATGTTTTTCCGACTAAGCAACTGTTACACTGTGTGGGAGTGTAAATCGACATAATTTAAGGTACTGGAGTGACGTAAATCCACACTGGATGCGTGAAAACCATACTCAAAGAACACAAAGAATAAGTGTATGGTCAGGTATAGTAGTACTCAGTAGTACTTAATTGGGCCGTTCTGTATCGCATCAAATTTAACGTCAGATAAGTACCAAATGATACTTAGAAATGAAATTGTACCTACACTGAGAAACTTGTTTGGAGCCAATTTTGATTAGATATGGTTTCCGCAAGATGGAACTCCAGCTCGTTTTGGTGTAAATGTTCAGCGTTATTTAGATGAGATATTTCCCGGACGATGGATTGGTAGACGAGGTAGTATTGAATGGCCTCCAGGTTCACCTGATTTCAATCCTAAAGATTATTTTTATTGGGGATACTTGAAAAATTCAGTTTACAAAACTAAACAAGCAAGTCTTGCAGAGCTAAGGCAACCAACGAATTATCGATAAATATCAAATAATTTCTAGACAATCATAAAGAAGATTAGAATACTGTCAATTCACCAATGGGGCACATTTTGAACTCTAGATTAAGTAATCATTATGTTAAAAATGTAATTTTTCAATTGTTACGATTTAATGTAGTTGAAATTAGTTTGTGTTAAAAAATTTATTGTGACAATTAAGCGTTGCCAGACTTCTGTTTTATGCATTTAAGACCTTCTAGAATGTATAAAATCATATGGTTGAACTCTTATTGAAGAGGAGATTCCAATAATGACTGCATATGCAGGGTGATGTATTTAAAAAACCAAAGTGGACTTATAATATCAGAGAAACGGCAAATCTGGCGACATTGCAGATGTCAAATCTGGAATCTCCGTATCTATCCCAAAAAAGGTTTATCCCAACTTTTGTACAATTCGGACTATCAATTTATGAGATAATTGGGAGTTTATAGACTTTTGGTCCACTTTGTATAGGGGAAACCAAATTGGAATGAAAGTTAGTAAAACCGTAACAATGCCCTTCGGAACTTCAAAAGCATTACTCCAGGGGTGCAGCACATCCCCAACGCTCTTCAAAATATACATGACAGACACTTTAAGAACGTGCAAAAGAAAATCGCAAAGGATGGGGGTATCCATTCGAGACGAAGATATGTACATAAGAAGAAATAAGAATTAGACTGGCCCAAACAAGAAGATGCGTCATATGATATAAGAGTATAGATAACACTGCAAAATGGATAATATACAATACAATAGTCACAAAACACAAAATTCGTCAAACACGCATCTATTTAAATAATCAAGAAAGCACAAAAAGAAGTAATGAAAAGACGTTTAAGTAACCATTCTTTATTTTATTAAATACGTTTAATTATTAAACGTTCTTATATTTATACTTCCAACCACTTTTCTTCCAGATTTGACCCGTTGTCCAATCTCGCTATACATTGTACATCTGCTCTCGTTTTCATCTTCCGGATTGCACACCGCAATTCAGGTAGTTCCATGCTTTCACAGACTATATCAAACTTTCTCAGAGCAGTGTGTAGCTTATTCTCATTCATCCTCATTCTCACTTAATAATACTGTGTCATATGCATACAACAGGACTCGTACATTTACATCAACTGTTACACCATTTATATCGGTACATGTTTGCCTAACACATTTATCCATGTATACATTGAACAACCGCGGAGATATCACACAGCCTTGGCGCACTCCATGCTCAATATTAAAGTATTCACTCACACATCCTGTTACCCGAACACATGCCCGACTACCATTATATACTGTCATTATTTCGTTTATTGGACCTTTACTTACACCATATTCGTTTAATATTTCCCACTGCTTCTCCCTATTCATTCACTCTGTCATATGCTTTCTCCAGATGTACAAACGCACAGTACAGCTTCCTTTTTACACTTAAAGACTTTTCGATCACCCGCTGGAGAGCAACTATCTGATCCTCTCCCTAGCACGAAGCCACTCTGCACATCCCAAACCTTAGTTTGTGTAGTTTCTCGTACTCAATGAAGCAGTACTCTTCCAAATACTTTACTAGGTACATTGATCAAACTTATTTCTCTGTATTTCTTGCAATCACTCTTGTTCCCCTTACCCTTATACAGTGGTACAAAGATCCGCTTTTACAATCCTTCGGTACTTTTCCATACTTGCGGTATACATTGAATAATTCACATAATCCTCGTATAAGCGTTGCAGCTACATAGTTTAGCATTTCACCAGTGATTTCATCCACGCCTGCTCCTTTACCGTTGTCCAACCCTCCTACCGTTTTCTCTACCCCATTTAACCCAATATCCTTCTCAGTTTCATTGACGATTCCTTCTACATTCTCCCTATTTAACCCTTCAGTCTTATTTTCCTCAATACTGTACCGATTTCCGCACACACACACGCACGCGCGCACGCACGCACGCACGCACGAACGCACGCACGCATGCACGCACGTACACACGCGCGAGCGCACCTCCACACACGCACGCACGCACGCACGCACGCACCCACACACACACACACACACACACACACACACACACACACACACACACACACAAACACACAAACACACACAAACACACACACACACACACGCACGCACGCTCGCACTCACCCACCCACCCACCCACCCACCCACACACACACACACACACACACACACACACACACACACACACACACATTCACACACGAGTGGTGATTCTTCTTGATTTTGATGCAGTGAATGATGTAATTTAAAGTTTCTGTAAATTAAGAATAGACCAGCGTAGCCAGTGTTTAAATTATTAGTGTGTGATCTAAAATTCATGGTTTCATTATTATTAATATGAAACATTTCAAGAATTTAGACAATAAATTCTAATCGTCTGCTTTTAGAAGCAAATCTGTCAATAATACCATTGATATTAACATCGATATCTCTATGTACATTTAACAAAGCCAAACCTGTTAGTCGATCCTGTCCCATTTGAGAACGCGACCAAGTTTTAATTCTCCTTAATGAAGAAAAACTTCTCTCTGCTGTAGCGACTGATATAGAAAATGTGATTAATATTTCCAAATACGTTGCTATAGTTGGAAAAACATTTTCATCCTAATTTATGAGCGCTTCAATTGCCGTATTATATGTTGTATTTTAGGTGAGTGAACGTGAACTTTTATATAATTGTATTTCACCAAATAATTTTGTGCATTCAAAATCGACATTTGCACACTAGGGACTAAAACATTTAATGAGTAACAGTTGAATACATCTTCGGGAAATCTGTTAGATAAATCTATTAAAATGTAATCAAACATTGGAATATACGTTACTTTTTTCCAGTAATCGACTGTTTGAATTTTTACCAAACGAGGCACTACCAAATTTAGTTCGAATTTATTTATTACGGGGGATAGACTATAATCGATTCGAATTCATTGTCAACGTTTAAGCGATTTTGTTTTAAAACAGTAATGACATTTTCAATGCGAGCTGCCGCTAAATCGATATTTTTCTTTTGAATAAATAAACTCAGGAGTCAAGTGACACTTAGCAATTCGGAGAGGGCATAAATTGTAACAATAAATTCACAATCTAAAGCTGATTTTAGTAATATATGAGCTTTTAAGAGGAATTATTTTCGTCCCAATTTGAAATATCTTCTAATGCTTTACATATATTCCAAATCTGTTTTAAACTGCATTACCCATCTTGTTTCGCATGGGCTACTAAGTTGAGTCTTCAAATATTTTCTTAGGATGAAATTTATTTTAGCAGAAGCTGTGAACAATGACACCACTCCTTGGATAATTCCCATAGAGTTTTTAACGCTTTTTATTTTGAGAGATTTTGATAATGACAGGTTCAATACGTGATTACGTGTTTATTTCAGCAACTGCACCACGAAACGATGACATGTTAACGGTACAACTATGGCATCCAATACTAACACAATTATCTAAATTTAAATTAAAAAGTTGATTAAGAACTGATTTGCCTAACATCTGGCCATAAATTTTGGGTTCCTTATGTTCATCAGCATCAGGAAGTGAAGTATAATTATATGAGTGTAAATCTGTAAATCCTACGAAATCTTCCCTAACTGAGTTATTAAAAATATATCTAAAACAGTCAATGGTGAATGATGAGAAACATCAGTGGTTTCATCAAACATTATACTATAATATTTCACGTTATTGACACGACCTGAAATAACTATAACTATTTCTTCACCACAACATTAAATTAAAGTATTACATGTTATCTTACTAGTATACGTTGCATTGGCTTCAGCGTTTCTTAAGTGCTCTTCCAGGATAGAATCCCCGCTTTCGATCCGGAAACGAAGAAGCGCTTTAAAATTTCTGTCGTTTATGTTTGTAAGGCTCTCACCGTTTGGGGAAAGATACTTCCATCGTCTCGATGTCCACATAATGGGATATTTTGACAACCATGTAAGATTAGAGTTTTTATAATTGGCACTAGTCTCTGACGACTCTTCTCGACTTTGAATTTATTTTTCTCCTTCAGAAGGTAGAAAGGAAGTTTTTTACTGAAAGAAATTAGAAAAAACAAATACTTATATAACATATTAATGGTTAAAACGTGGAAGGGTGCTTAACTTCATTATGGTTCCCCCGCATATTAGCATTATTGTCGTACCTTTATCCGCGTAAGTCGTCGATATTTAAATCATATTGTTCCTATGTCGATAACAAGAAAGTTGATAGCCCTTTCCCTGTCGTATTTGTAGTAGAACAAACGGTTAAAAAATGTGCTTCCACACAGCACTCTCTTTAAACCAAAATTTAAATTCACGAATCGAATGCAAACTGAAATTTAGTCTTGGTGGCTAATATCGAATATACAGTCAAGGATAATAGAAAAATATTTACAATTTTTAACCCTATTTAAAATTTTCGCCCATAAGTTGGTGCCTAACTAAATTTATTAATTCGTTTTGAATTTTATCTCCTAAAAATGAGCCATTTTTTTATAATCGAATTCTTTTCCACCTTTTTAGAATGTTCAGCCATTGCTGGGTCAAATTTGGATCATTTCGATACATTTAAAAAAATTACCATTGTCTTTTTCAAATAATTTATTATTTGTACCACGAAAAGCTAGATTTTGCTCAGACAAAGATTGTATTGTATAAAATATTTTATCACCAATATTTTGTTTCTAAACTCAACAAACTTCGACTTGCAGAGTCAAAGGTTGTATTAGATATTAAACGCCTGTCTAAATTCGACCATTTTTTTTCAAAATGTGATTTGCTGTTTTTATGAACTTTTAAACTTTCACCTATCAATTTTTAAGGAACTAGAAAATAATCACGGCAGAAACTTTTTGATTTTTTGATTTAAAATATAAAAGCCATTGACGTTATCTAAATTTGGCAGAATTCGAGTAAAATAGACAGAGGAAAACTTTCGATCTGATATATCCCTAGGATAATCATCACATTCGTTTTGATACCGAGTAGGTCCATTTTCTACCGAATTTTCAATTTGAAATGGAGTTAAATTATTTGGCCACAAACCAGGCTCTTCAGGAATAACAAAGCTTTGACTTTGGAGATTACCTTCTTTTATGCCTCCTGCTAAATCTGAGGCTGGCTCTAAGATTGAAGTATTTTCATTAAAAAGAGTGTGTGTGGTACTTGACGTAGATAGCAGCGACTGCAATGTATCCATCTATGTATTAAAAGTTGCCATGTACGTCGACAAGGAGGACGTCGATGGTTCATCTTGTTGTGTTTTTGCCAAAATTGTATTATTTTCAACAAATCAAAAGTTTCATTCGTACAAAAAAATGCGTTTTCGGGACTCGGAAGATTACTGGATTCCGCTTAGCGTCGTTCAGCAACTTCCTTCTTCGTCCCAAAAATTGCTATTTTTTAAATAATGAAAGAAACAACTATTTTAAGATAATTATGCAGGTGTGGCTGGGCTGCAAACGGCTTCATCTGCCACTTTTCCTTTCGGTCGTCCTTGGCATACAAATAATTAATTGCAGAAAGGTAATTCGATTTTAAAAAATGATCTTTATGACTTAATTGTTAGGAAAGAACAATTCTAAGATCTACAAAAAACTAGTTTTAAAAATAAATAGCCAGTTCCCAAAACAACAAAAAATATGCCACATATTCATGGATAAGCTAGGGTAACTAATTACAACAAAAGATTCTACTACAATGATAACATTATAAAGAAATATGCGATTATTTAATCGTTTGAAAACTTTATTAATATTAAAACAGAATAAAACTAAATCAAAACGGTAGATGTATTTCACAATTTGGATTAGAGAGATGTTCAGTTACTCCTAGGTTAAATAGCTGTCGGAACAAAATTAAATTGATAAATATCAAGGTAACCGGATCATATTTACAAAATATTTAAAGATAACACAATGTGTTCATCACGTTTGCTGTGATAATGAAAGTTAATAATCCGTTCTCAAAATATAAATTTTTATTTAAAGCTGACCCAAAAGCAATGCCGTAATCTGCTTTTTATTCTCAGGTAGGAACCGAATGGGCCTGACCGCTTAAAAAGTACCCAGTGTGTCACATTTAAGATGAAGACACCACTATGTTTTCGCTATTTTAAAGAGTATAAGTTTGAACTTTTGGACAGTCATACAGATTCAGGAGTCACATGTTTTGAGGTACTCAATGTGAACTGTAAACCGAGCCTACTACGACCTCGCAAAATGGGCAATAGTCGATATTAAAAGTTATAAAGTTATTAGGAAAAGTTGTTTATAATTGAATTTTGATCCCTAATACCAAGTTTCATAAAAAACTTGAATTTTGCAGTATTTTTGAGCTAAGCATAAATACAGTTTGCTTTTCAATTTAATAGAGAAAACAAAAATTTTATTAAAAAAAAGGCAATATGACAAAAAATACATTTTAAGGGAAAAGAAAACAATCATGTAATTTTTGGTAATTGAATTAAATAAGAAAACGAAAGTTTAAAAAAATAAAATCGATTTTCAAAATAATTATTTTATTGCAGTAACTGAAATTTATTATGTGAACGTAGCCTCTCTGAACTAATCCTCCGTCCGTTCGAGTACATTTCTCGATTTTTTTTGTGATTCTGTTTAGCCATTTTTCTCAGTTCTGGAATGGTGATTTCACGACAGGCTTGTCTTATTCTGGCACAAAGTTCATCTCGAGTTCTGGGTCTTGTTTTATAAAATTTAGTTCTAACCATTTCCCAAAAATGAAAACCTAGGGTGTAATATCGGGGGACCTCGGAAGCTACAGTTCAGAAGGACTATTTCTTTCTGTCCAGCGCATAGCAAAATGTTCGTTTAATAACCATTCACTAATAATTCTGGATTTGTGCATTTCACGAACAATTCTGTATCGGTGGATTGATGTACCATCTAGCTGCAAATACATATCTTATCAAACATTAAGAAGAAAATCATCAAATCTATGCCCAAATTCTGCACCGAAGAAGTTTACAAAAAGTTCAGCATTAAACGAGTTATTAAAGAAAAAAGGGCAATGATTCGGTCTCCTAATGTTCAACACCAGACATTAACCTTCTGTGAATATAGGTCTTTACAATTTATAATCCAATGTTTAGTTTCGGTAACGATGTGTCAATTATTAATTATTATATACATTATTGATGGCGTGAACTCGGGTGAAGTGATTATATACACATTGCAACTTTTATGGTTATAATTGAACTTTTCACATTATCAATTAAAGTAATCGGGGTAAAGATTAAGGTGAATACAGGAGTATTTTTTAGTAATTGGAGTTGCTAAATAATTACATGAATTGATCGTTAAGTACAATTCGATTGCATGTGGAGGTATGGTTTTTAAATATGATTTGTTATCAATCGAATTATGAAGGGGAAGTTTGACAATTTTAATAGAATTTTTCGGGCAGAATGGGAGTTTTGGTCTCGCAGGTGTACAGGACGGTAGTGAATGAAGGGAGAAGATTAAAAATTTATTAATAATAGGACAGGGGTGTCCCAATTGGAAAAATGTGTTACTTAATTATTAAGAATGTGGGTGAGGAAACGTACGGGGATAAAAATGTATCATAGAGGAATACTGGTGTGTGGGAGTACGTGAAATAAGACAGGTGTTGATAACGGTGGTGAAATTATACGATTCTTTTTTTTGTAATTTTTATTTTTATTTTTAATCTGGTTGGGGAGAGAGAGGACGGAATTGCGATCAAGCTTACAGCGGTGTTAGTCCAACCCGTGGTAAAAGTACCCTGGAGTTGGAGGGAGAAAGGAATGTTTTCCTATACCAGAGAAGAAGTATGTAGTTCGCGGCGTGTACTTATTTTACCTTCTGGGTCGAAGCCCACGTTAGTAAAGAAACAACACTGAAGCACTCTTATGTATTCTTCGGGTTCTTACACGGAATAAATATATTAGCAACGGTTTTTCTGCTCACTAATTTAGGGATAGGATAGTAATAATGTAGGGCTGGCAAAAATCTCGAAAATAATAACAGGTATGGGAATCAGGATGTAGAATAAAATTGGGTTGGCAGGATTAACAATTAGGTCACAGGGAAAATAAAAACTCGTAAAAATGCAGGTAACAGGTTTACGGATAATTGACTGGTAAAAGCGCAGGTACAAATATAAGTATACATATGAGTATAAGTATGAGTAAAAATGAAAGTAAAAGTAAAAGTGTGTATGGAGAGGGGGTGGGCTGGTATTTATGTAAGGAGTGGGAAAAGCGCGCGCAACTGATTGGATTTATAAATAAGACATGAATGCACCTGCGCAGAATCTACTAGGAAATAAATTTTGTTAGGAATTATTTTCTAGGATACGAAAAATGAATTGTAAGGATTTTAGGATCGTTACAATGTGACTCGTGAATCTGTAAGACTGTATAAACATTGAAAACCATCCTCCTTAAAATATCGAAAATGTGGGGGTGTCTTCATCATAAATACGATACACTGTATATATATATATATATATATATATATATATATATATATATATATATATATATTTCGAAATATTTTATTTTTTCTATAAAAATTAGAAAAACTCATGAAAAAACACTAAAATAAAAAAACCGAAAACGAAATGAAACAATTTTTAATTTTCTTTTTTTTTCAACAAATCGATCTAATACCTTGTATGCTGAAATTTTGTTTTTAACAATATCATTGTCGATGTGTAATTTCGTCACTGTATCCAATTTAAAAAAGGCGTCGACAGCTCTTGCTAGTGGCACATGTTCAAATCTACGTTTCAGATTAACAATACATTACTTGGTAGTAAATGTTGATTTTCCAGTATTCTTCAGGTCTTGTATCGTTTGGTAAATCTAAAGCACTGCTTTTCCTACAGTTGATTCGGTGTAAAGGTTCACTCGTTCACGTCTCCTTTTGAAAACTTACAGATTCCAATGAAATTATTTGTTTTTTGGTAAACTGTTCAACATCTTTCCAAATTTTACACTAATTTCTTCATATTTCGAAAGTAGATATTGTGCTTGCTATAAGATAACTAACCTGACCAAGAGTTACGTTTTGAGTTGGAACAAATTTACTGAGCACATTAACTGTAGCAAGAACTGGTTTGGTCATAACTCATAGAAGACCGACTGCTTCTACTGCAAGGTTGTCCTAGTTCCCACCAATTTATTTTTCTAAAGTTATTTTAATAACGTCATAATTTGCATGTACTACCTTGCAGTTTTTGCTGGTCAAACATTGAAGATTAAGTTAGTGCGATAAACAGTGAATGTAAATTGCTTTAGGGTACACTTCTTTTATAACAGCTTTCAGGGCTTGATGTTTGCCGTATATGGCACTACCACTATCATTAATAGGTGGTAGGCATGTATACTCCATGCCAGCCGGGGAGGTACCACCACCCATACCATGGGATCTTTAATATTGGGTCTCCGATTTTCTGAGCTCGGTAAGGGCTGCCGGTTACCTTTTCCATCATCCTTAATCTATTCTCATCCTTATTATTCCTTCACGCCCTCACTGTCTTCCTATCGGATTAAAAGTCCCAAATTAAAAAATAAGATGGCTGTGGTTTCTAGGGTTATGTCCGGGAGGGCAGGGCCCAAGCGACCTCGGTCATCGAAAGTATCAACTTTCTGATTCACTACTGCAACATCCGCGGTAGCAGGTCTAATCTTAATGCTATTCACCAACATCTTGAACAATTACAACCTGATATATTGTTTCTACCTGAAACACAAGTCTCCTCTGAAAGCTCAGAGTCACCCGACTTGCAATTTCCTCAATACCACCTTCACTCTAACTTTCGATATAAAGGGGGCGTATGTGCGTACATCAAGGACAGAATTGCTTGCAAGAGGGTTTCTTCCTTAGAAAATAAAAATTTTGACGTGATTTGGTTTAAACATTCTGGTCCTAATGACAGCAACTTTCAAGACTTCTTCGATTACCTTAGTATGAAAGTTTCCGTCTTGTGATATCTAGTTTGTAGGCGATTTCAATGTTCATAACTCTAATTGGCTTCAATTTTCATCTACTACAAATCCCGCTGGTCATAGTGCAGAAACATTTGCTATTTCATGTGATCTCACACAAATGATCTCTGAACCCACAAGAATCCCTGATAACCCTAACCATACTCCACATCTTCTAGATCTCTTTCTTACATCAAACCCTCTTGTTTATAAAACTTCCGTTCTTTCGCCTTTAGGTCTTTCCGACCATTGCCTAATAAAAATCATTTCTACTGTACCTAATTCCACTGTTGTTCGCAAAACCGATAGAACCTTGTGGTGTTTTAAGTCAGCTCGATGGAGTGATTTACGGGATTTCTTTGCAACCTTTCCATGGCGTGAATATTGTTTTAAGTCGTCCTCTTCTTCGGACATCGCTCTTTCAGTATCTGAAGTCATCCTCATGGGAATGGAGTTATACATTCAGAAAAAACAGTACCGTGTAGGCCATTCACGTTCCCAACCCTGGTTCAATAAGGCTTGTTCTGATGCAATATCTTTAAAAAATAAATGTTACATTAAATGAAAATCTAATAAATCGGTTGACAGTCATGTAGAATACGTTGGTGCTAGAAATATCTGCAAAAGTGTCATCACTAAAAATAAAAAGTTGTTCGAACAACGAAAATGCAATAAACTAGCTACATCTCCTTTAGGCAGTCGTAAATTTTGGCAACTGCTCACGTTCCTTGAAACTAACCGACTCCTTAGTGACCACCAATATGGGTTTAGGCAAAGTCGTTCAACAGGCGATCTTCTTTCATATGTGACCCAAGTTTGGAAAAATACAGTAGAGCAGTCCGCTGAAACAATTGTAGTCGCTTTAGATATATCAAAGGCATTTGACCAAGTTTGGCATAAGTGTTTACTTGCCAAACTCACCTCGTTTGGGTTAAATGATACGCTCATCAACTGGGTTTCTAGTTTCCTTGATAAAAGACGAATACGTGTCGTAGTTGATGGCTTTTTTTCAAAAGAAGTTAGCATTAACGCGGGCGTACCACAAGATCCGTTATAGCGCCTACACTTTTTCTGCTGTACATAAACGACCTTATTTCTTCAACAACTAACCCCATCCATTGCATTGCTGACGATAGCACTCTTCACTGTAGTTCATCTCAGTCTACTCATAGTGATAATCCACCTTCTATGTCAAATCAAGAAATTAAAGCTGAAATGGCAAATTCAATCAACAAAGACATTCAACGTATTCTCAAATGGGGAAGCAATAATCTAGTTAAATTTAATGCTAACAAAACTCAGTGTTGCCTTATGTCCGCCTAAAAAGATCGATCATTTCCTGTTGTAAGTATGAATGGCTCAGTTCTTAAGTTTTCAGACTCTATTACTCTGTTGGGTATGACTGTATCTTCAAATGTCTCATGGGTTGACCATCTTCTGTCAGCTACCAAAACAGCTGCTCGTAAAATAGGCTTTTTGTACAGATCTAAGCAGTACTTTACCTCTCGACAACTCCTTCTGCTGTATAAGGCCCAAATTCGGCCTCATCTGGAATATAATTCTCACCTTTGGGTTAGTGCTCCCCAATACGCTCTCGATATCGTTGATCGTATTCAAAAGAGAGAGATTAGGCTTATAAATGACCCGTCCTTAACTTCTCACATACAGTCCCTTGAGCATAGAAGGATGGTTTCAGTTCTTTCTTTGTATTATCGTTATTACAATGGCTATTGTGCTGATGAATTACATTCTTTGATACCATCTCCGGCTATCTTTGCGAGAAACACTCGGTTCGCTCATTCACATCATCAGTATGCAGTACAAATCTCCACTTGTCGTACCAAACGGGCGCAATCTACATTTTTCTACACGGCTTCTAAACTCTGGAACGATCTCCCTAGTTCCTGTTTTCCTCTCACTTACGATATGAGAAAATTTAAGGTAGCTGTTCATAGGCATCTATTGGCAATTCATTATCCCTCTATCCATCCTCCTAAGTGTTCCTGAGTGCTTTAGCACGATAGGCCTTATTTAGCCTGTTCAGGTCCACAATCATAAAAAAAAAAAAATCATAAGCCTGTGCAAGAATTAGAACATCGCCCAACTGGTGTTTATTTAAAGTCTCGAAAATGGGGGTTGATAAGCTTGTTGCATCTATAGATGTGGAGCAATTAACAAAATCTATAGATCTTTCTACGATATCCCAGACGATTGTATATCAGATGATTATAGACAATTAGTCCTCTGTAAAACATCTGCCCTCGTCCACACTCAAACAAAAATCCATAGTTTCCTTCAGAACAAGGTTTGATATCAGCCCTATAGTGTCATTTTGCATATCTGGAGAAATTCTAGTGTGTTTGAAAGTAAGCTGAAAAGTTATTATAATATTTAGACAAGAGTTGAGCGATTTCAAAGAAATTACCCTCATTTTTGGAAGATGAGTCATCTCTGTGTCCTCTTAAAGGCAAACCCTGACGAATAATAATCAGTATAACGTCTATAAGTTTTGCTAAAGATTCTTTCACTATTTTGAACAATTTTTTTTAATTGATTTCGAGTAGGATACATACATTTGGTTGCACGCAGCGTACACCGATAATTCTGCACGGCTTTTAAAGTCTCTGCTAGTTTCTTCCAGCTGTTAAAACAATTTTTAACAAACTTTTCATGTTACCGTTGATTTTTTCTTGTTTTTTTTGCAGTATTTCAACCAGCTATTATATATCTCGAGGAAAACGATCAGAATTTTTTACAATGGGGTTGAGAAGGCCGTTATTTATATCCGCTCATTCAGAAGAAGATTATAATATTTGTGGATCAAGCATAATAGTCTTTGCTTCTACGGTTGGATTTGTGGGCTATGTAGTTATTCGGAGATAGTTTTCTAGGCATTTTGTTTCTCTAATATCTTTTTTTTATAGAAACAAGATCCTTTTGATGAGCTTGGTAATGGTTCAGGGCGCGCCAGGTTTTGTTATATGTACAACCTTATTATTTTCCCCTACTGTTGCAGTTTAGGTACCTTTAAAATATGACATTGAGTCCTTGCTTGGATTTTATACAATTGTACTCATGTGTATCTAAAAATACATACAGAAAGTTGACAATGACTTGCCTACAGTTCCACCACCATTTTCTGTACTACCATCACACGACTACTACTTAATCTATCAATTAATCATTTTATTTCATTGTGCATCTAATTTTGCTACTTTGCGTTTCAGTTTCAGTCCTGGAAAACGGAAAAAACGGCCTTGTCCTGTAAAGTGTTACTACGAAAACACAAAATTAACCAGCTGTTAAAGCAATATTTTATTCAAAAAAACAGCTACAATAGAAATTAAGAATTAAACTTAAATATTAATGTTCAGATTGATAGTACAATTTATATTGCCCTCAATAGTTACTCAAGGATAATTGTTGTTAGAAGAAATGGTGTTACTATGGCTAGTTTTATTAGTAACTTCTTTGTTGTGCTGCTGCAACACATCAACAAAGGTTTCTCCGTTCAGAATCATCCTGACAATTTTATTTTTGCTTTCTAAATAGCGTTCTATGTATTTTTCAGCCACCGACGCACTCTCAAAAGCGTTGCAGAACTTCGTCGAAATGAAGGACCAGTGTATCTGTCAGCATCTTGAGCCAAAAACCGCGCAATTTGTTTTGGAATTGCTCCAACTGTGTGGATTCCTACCCTCTGAACGGTACATTTTGAATTTCTGTATCCCAAAAACAGCATTCTGTGGTTAACACGTTTAGGTCTCAGTGACACGTATTTTCTGAATAACTGCAAATAGTTAATCCTCTCTACTTCGTTTATTACAGTGAAGGTTCTTCTTTGATTTGTCTTAGTGCAGGGAATCGTAATAACTAACTGCGTTTCAGTTCCTTGAATATCGTCTAGTGAAAAATTATATAATTCTTCTCGTCTTAAACCGCCCGCTATTCCAATCATAATTATAACCTGTAAATAAGAATAATCTTTAATTTTATTAAAAATTATTATTAATTTTATTAAATACATACATGTTTACCTCGAGTAGGATTTGAACCTACGGCCTGTACTTTGCTAGAGTACCGCGCTACCAACTGCGCTATCGAGATTGAAGCCCCAATCGATGTAAATTTTGTCTTTATGTATGTAGAGCTGATGTAAATTCTAAACGTAATGAGATTACAATCAAATTACTTATATTAATGGAATGTGAGCCTGCAATGTCGCAAGGATTCACACATACCAAGGCAACTTGACTACTATTAATTTATTATAAGTTTTTGTTATGAATTTTTAATTACCTTTGAACTTATTTGTTCATAACAAAAACTTATAATACGTTAATTTTATTGTTTTATTTGAAATTTTGTCTTACTTTTGCGAGGAGATTTTTTAATTACAAGCCTCTTTAGTAAATCGATAGATTTCTTCTCGGGTTAATGTTTTAGACTGTTTTTTTCAAGAGTGCTACCAGTCTAGTAAAGCGGGATACGTCCAGATTTTCATTCGCAATTAATGTTGATTTAATCATGGAGTATTTCAGCCACAAAGAGGATACACTTATTTTCTTAGACTAAAAACATTAATTAGAATTAAAACAGCCAATATAACCATTCGCATTCTTACCAGATTTAAAATATAAGCCAACATAGCCTCTTCCGTAATTTTCCCAACACTATTTTCAACTTTCCATTCACAAAAATGGCTGAATTATATTTGATACCTTTCCCCACTCTTTCTAGGTATTAATTTAGCACACGCTTCTGTAGATTTCCTTAAAATTTCTGAAGAATTTGCATCAGAATTCATTTTGACGTACGCACGGGAGAAATCGACAAAACAAATAAACAATGGAGAAACCGCCGTTGCTAATCATGTTTCGCAAATACAACTAGATTTAAATGGTTCTTTAAAATATCTTGAAATTTTTCGATCCAATGCTTTTAAATTTGGCAGTATGAAATACAATACATAACGACATTCGTCCGTGAACTCTTTCAACAGTACTCATTTCAAATTTCAGGACTCGGCTTGTTACGGTATAAACTGGCATTAAGACGAGGTAACAGATGAGCTTGGCTTTCGTACGACTAGCCAGTGGTTGGGTGTGAGTCAGACGTTAATTAATTTGTACATCGAAGAATAGGACACCAGACACAAGCCAAAGTAGGGAATCACCACCTCTAATAGCTTCTTCATATTTTACTTCACTAGGTGTAAGCCCACCTACATTTATTTTGTAACCCATCTTAAAATTAATACGTAAAAAAATCCTCAACTAAAACAATAAAAATGCGCAACTACGGTAATACTATGCTAAGGTGCTGGTGGTACCAACCAAGAAAATTTTACGAAAAACTGCCCTAAAAATGTCCAAGACGTTGAGGCGCCAACTTTTCCTGTTACAGTATGAACTGACTGTAACACGAGGTAACAGATAAACTTGGCTTTCGCACGACTAGCCAGAGGTCGGGTGTGAGTCAGTTGTTAATTAATTTGTACTCCGAAGGATAGTATACCAGATATAAGTCAAAATAGGGGTTGAAATCTTCATAAAACGTGAAATGAGCGTCAGTGTATTTGAAATGGCACAATAGGGGTTGAAATACCTAATTACGATAGTTTACAGCTCGCTCAAAATACCCAAATAACTTGCTTACCTATACGTATTCTCCACAGGCGGCTTCAGGACCAGCAGATCTTTCGCCTACCTGAAAGGCTTCAAAACCAATATTTGCACATTTAAATAAAGTAGTAGCGTGCCGAAAAGAAATCAATCACTTCTGTGATAAACAAACGCTAATCTCTTGTCACGTTACGTTAATCCAAATTTCTCAATGTGTAAAATAATTTCACCTCGCCAAACAAACATATAGTAATACATATAATAATAATAATAAACGCTTTAACTGTACACACAATTGTTTGAAATCGAATTCCTCAAATTACGTTTGATTAGGCTCAATTCATAAACAAAACAAGAAAGAAAAATGTAAAATTCATCGGCGCCTAAATGTACGTTCAAGTGAAATGGCCCTTTGAAAACTTTCGGACGTGTTTATTTCAGTCAAACTAAACTTGATATAATTACGTAAATTTAATGAGCAAATTAAACAATAGATACGGAAATTGCTTGTCCTTCGACGTTGTGTAATCATAGGTTCACAAAACAAAAATAACACAAGTCCAATAACCTAAATAAATATAATGTACATAAAATAAATAATAATACAAGAACATAAATTCGTATACAATGTAAATGTAAAAAAAAGGCATCAAACAACTTACTTAAATTTGTCTGGTCCTCTAGCTAAAGTATGCAACAAATCGCCTTTGTCAATTTTGTATAACATTACAAAAAATACACTTCAAATAAATTTGGCTAATTCTCTGCATGATAAATTTAACCAACAAAATCATCGAGAATGGCCCAGTAAAAGAAAAGCCGTGAGTTCATGAATTTATTTTATACCTGAATAACATCATAGTCATAAAAAAAAAGACCCAACACTTTATTTAAATGTCGTCAATCACCACATCCAAGGAAATTTTTCCGTAAAAAAAAAGCGAAGTCTTTTCCAGAGTAAAGCGTGAGCACTAGGTACTTAACACTCAGCATTATTCTGGATCTCGATACATATATCCCTAAGCACTAACTTAACGTCACAATAGTTTGGCGTCGTGAAGGTTGAATAATTATACGATCTTGTAAACTTTCAATAGTATAACACATAATAAAATACTGATCTACTTTGGGTTTTTTTAATGCTGTATTTTAAATTATACAATCTAAACTTTTCGATAACACTTACACTTATCTTCATCAGAGTAGTAATATCTATTAAAATTGTTAAAGATGTAAACAACTCTTAAAAAAAGGCAATTTCTGGAGGCGCCACTAACTTGTTGCATTTATTAAGCCGTAACTCCAAGTTAGAAGAATTCCTAGATGATAGAGTAGAACCGTGAAAGAAAAGAAGTGTATGGGTAGAAAATAGGTAATCATTAAAATAAAAAGCAGAGATAATAGTAACAAAAAAAAAAACGGTTAGGGTTTATCGTAACCAAATAATTTAAAAAAAAGGTGGTTGGTATAACAAAAACAATATATGCATTAATAAAAATTAAAGTACTTGCCCCGAGATCACGAGTTTACACTAGACTTAAATAAATAAAATTAATTAATACCTTAGATTAAATAAACGCCTGCTTTAACAGTAATAAAAGATATTCAAGATACTTTTGTTACAAATTAATTAGTGGGTGGGTTCTTTTATGTAACAAATGAATAAAAAGAAAATAATGGAAGGATGGTGGATGAATATTTCTATGTGAGATGAAAAATGGGAAGGAATGATTTTTTCCTCTTCTTTTTTTTTATTAGGTGATTATGGAATGTCAGAGGGTTTATTTAGGTGGTAGTGATCTCAGTGGACGATGAGAGACGATCACGAGGTAAAGATGAATTTCATTCAAACAGTACGAGAAAAAAAGGCCCTGGAGAAGGAATAAATGTAATTTAAAATTATTAATCATTGGCTGCTTACAAGATGTTGGGTGGCCTTGCAATAAACAATTGTAAGATTAAATAAATATGCTTGCTTCAACAAATATGCTCGTTTATTTTCAATTCGGGTGTGCGAAATCTAAAAGGTTATAAACAAAGGGATGTGGAAAATACTGTATTAAACCTACTTACAAAAAAAGTTACTTGGAATTATCAACTTGTGATTAGGTCTAGCAGCGCCGTTACCATGCAAATCCCAATTATGGATTGCTCTGGTCCTTATATGATAACAGTACCACTTATAGGTAGCGGGTTAAATCCCAAATTGTAGAAAAAAGGTACAATAAACCAACTAATAAGAATTTTTAGGCAAATTACGTAAAATTCCATGAATTAGAAAAAAAAAATCGTGTTTGAGTTTTGAAGTCAATTTAATTAGTTGACAAAGATGAAACTATAAGGAAGAAGAAGACGGATTCCAATGAGCGGGACAAATTATCGAAGATTTTGAGAATGTAGAAATAATGACAGAATAATAGTGGCGTAAATTTATTAAACAATGGTTAATACCAGAAAATATAGGTATAAACGTTAATAAGATGTAAGGGGTAAAATATAAACATAAAACACGATAAGATTAATAAATTAATTAAAAGGCAGATACAAATATATTAGGCGTGAGTAGGTATTTATTTGTAAAAGGAAATCAGTACGCCTATGGCGAAATTTAATCTAAATTCAAAATTAGCCAATGATAATTCGTAAATCACAATTCAAGGTGGAAGCATTTAAACTATTTAAAATATAATCATAAATATAACCTACACTTTTGATTGAAATATCATTGGATATTTTATTGATTAAAAGGGATCTTTAGAAAAAGGATTTATGATTCAAAGGATTATAAAGGTAGGGTATTAACAAAAGGACAAATATTAAGAATATATTATAATTTTAGGATGTACGTCAGGAGTTGAACAGAAGTAAGGGTGGGAAATATTAAGGAAGAAACGAGTTGTAACAAAATTAGGTGAAGTGAGTTTTAACATTAAAGTAGTATTGGAAGCCTGCTTTCAGAAAGTCCAAAGCTTCTGCATTTTATCATTTCTTTGTATTCATTATAAAATTCTGTGCAAAATGTATAATTTTTTGTGTGAAAATTACGGGCATTTATATCAATGAGTTTACTACACCAATACATTACTTGTACATATAAATGTTGAGTTTTTTCGTAATGTTATAATTTACATAATCTACAATGATGAAAATACAATTTTGTTACTTTACTACCTTCTATATATATATATATATATATATATATATATATATATATATATATATATATATATATAAAAAAAGAAATAAGACTACACCTTGTACTTCTCATGTAAAGCGAAAATATACAAAAAACGCTACATGGAAACGAGAAACTCATATACTGTCCACTTCAAATTTTTTTCTTGGTAATGGTACAAATTATTAAATAATATGTTATTATTACTTTTTAAAAACAATGAAATAGTAATATTCAAACACTGAAACTATGTTTATGCTTAAGGTTAAATATTGTATGTAGAACTGATGTAAATTCTAAACATAATGAGATTACAATCAAATTACTTAAAGACAAAATTTACATCGATTAGGGCTTGAACCTTGGTGGCGCAGTTGGTTAGCGCGGTACTCTAGCAAAGTACAGGTCGTAGGTTCGAATCCTACTCGAGGGAAACTTTTTATTTATGTATTTAATAAAATTAATAATAATTTTTAATTACATATTTACCTTTGAACTTATTCGTTCATAACAAAAACTTATAATATTTTCATATTTGTTCTGATGGGTCGTGACAACGTCGCTTACTTTAGTATGAAATATTTGAATTCACTCACAGATGTTTGAAATTTTGATATGTATAAATGGTTTTGATTGACTTAAACAGAAAGAAATTTACTACTGGTACAATTAAAGGAATGGCAGTGCTAAGCATTTTAAAAAAATTATAACTATTGAGAAAACACTACTGCATGAACATTATAATACTTTCAATGCATACATGTATTTATATTATATTTGTATAGTGGTAAACTAGATTTTGAGTTAAGTGCTAATTGCTATTGAAGTTTTATTTCTACCGTGTTGTTCTGATTTTGTTTTCTTAGAAGGAAAATATCTAGTGTGGAACTACGCACGAAATTCTAACATACAAAATGAAAATTAAAAGAAATTAAATAATTTTAATATTATTTTTAGGATAATCATGAAATCTCTATTTTAATACTTTCATAACGAAAATAGGCAACATTTTAAAAACAAAAACAATAATCTATGTCTGATGGACGTTTAAAGCCTCATTGAAAAAAAAGCAAAGCCGCCCACTTCTATAAAATATCGATAATATATTTTAAGCCTTTTTAATTCTATTTAATTAATTTTTAGACTTAATTCACTTTATACTAAGAAGCAAAATAAATTTATGTAAAATTAAATTTTCCTAAAAAACAGGTCTCCTCATTTTATCTTAATATTAATCGTTATTCATACATAAAAATTTGAATTAACACTTAAATTCTACCTTCGGAATTTATTTGCTGTTAAACTACGCGTCGTGTCAAAAGATTGTATATCACATAATTAATCGATATGTTTAAGATCTATTATTTATTCTTGAAATATAAATCTGTTTCAAAAGCATTTGATAGAAACCAAAAACTGCTCCTAATAAATCGCCCTCTCCCCACCGCTGAATTTCTCCCAAATTCTAATCAACTCCAGGAGAAATGAAAACAAGCGTAAAACGAAATTCAAAGTACGTATGTTTTGTCGTTCTGGAACTATCGTGTATACTAACATATATTCACACACATCCAAATACGAACACACACACGCACGCACGCACACACACGCGCACACGCACACACGCACAGACGCACGCACGCACACGCACGCGCACGCACACATACTCACACACACATGCACTCACACACACGCGCGCTCGTGCAGACCCGCAAACACGCACACCACACACACACCCACCCACGCACACACGCTCACACGCACACACACACACACACACACATACACACATACACACATACACACACACACTCACACACACGCACGTGCACGCACGCACACATACTCACACACACATGCACTCACACACACGCGCGCTCGTGCACACCCGCAACCACGCACACCACACACACACCCACCCACGCACACACGCTCACACGCACACACACACACACACACACACTCACACACACGGATTTCATAACTTTATATACCTACATATGTATATGTACGTTGGAAGGTAAAAGTTAGGTGTACACCTCCGTTGTAAATTAAAAGGTTTCATCAGTAAACGTTAACCTTCTGTGATATTATCCTCCCCGCATTCTTCTGGTTACCGAAGCTAAAAACACTTCCTAGTTAAATCGTCTGTATTTCGTCCGAAGCAGCTGGTGTTTTGAATAAACCCAGAGTATTGTGAATGAAATACGTAAACTTCTTATAGTCCAGTAATTTTAGCTTAAAAAGGGTGTCAGTGCAAAAAAAATGATGGCAGCAATTTTTTTAATGGCTTCATTTTGTTGCTTTAAACAACGTATTATAAATAGAGAACGATAGTACCCAGGCTTAAAGTCAAAAGTGACAAAAATCAGTTTTTTTTTCCAAAAATCTCGTTTTCTGTGACTCGGAGCTCAATTGTGGTCACACGAAAGAAAGTTAATGGAATTATTTACAACAATGGTCCTATTCATTGTTCACGTACCACGCACCGGTTGCGAAGTACAGAGTGACGAATGTGAACGTCGAGCGCTGTATCCGTTTCCGCACCACCATTGAGGTGGAATACAAGGTGCGTTTTTTTAATGTGTCCCCAGTATGATTAGTCCATATTGAGTGTAAAAAAATTACGTTTCGATGTGTTAATTATTGAAACTGCAATAGAAGAATCAATTGTTAACACTACTGTCATAGTAGGCGAAGACATCGATTTTTGCTTCTTCTCATCGGACGTGGTCATTTACAGCAACAATTATTTTTCATGAAACCGGGCAAAGGAAAGGTCAAGACACAGTTTTTCAAGCTTTTACAAATAACCTCAAAATATCAACATATTTTATTGCTACATGCAATAACGGAATATGATACCACTTCTGCTCTATTGAACAGAGGAAAACTAAATATATTAAAAATGTTCGAAAATCTTCTTTATTTGTATCAATCTGTCGAAATTTTTCAACATGAAAATTGTTCTCAATAACTTATATTTGAGAATGGAGTGGAAATTATATTGGCAATGTATGGAGCTCCTAAGTCGGAAACATCTCTTGATAGTTATCGGTATTTAAGTTTTGTAACGTCGATAAGATTCAACACTGCTGTAAAATTACTATCGCTTCTACCTACAACTGCAGCAGCTCAACACTTGTATCGTGTACATGACCAAGTCTAAACATGGCTGGGAAGAGACATAGAACAGTGGGGCTGGATCTTTAATAACATTTGTTTAGAGCCGATTACAACATTGTTATCACCTGCGCCAGATAATATTCTTAATACCATTTTTTTGTAATTGTACGAAAGGATGCGGTGCAAATTGTGGGTGTAGAAAAATTGCTTTATCTTGCTCCATTGTATGCGGCAACTGTCATGGACAATCATACCTCAATGCAATGTCTGAAGCTTCTGCTGTTGATTGTTCCGATAGTGTTTCTACTGAGAGTGATATTAATCTTTTTGTAACAAATATCAGCAAAGATGAGAAAGATAACGAAGATACAGACCCCCTAGAACCTGACAATGAAATAGTAATACACGAAATTTAGGAAGACGAGAACGAAACGTAATTTTTTTACACTCAACAGTAGGCTTGTAGGCCTACTGGGGTCACCATGTAAAAAAACGCGCGTTGTATTCTACCTCAATGGTGGTGCGGAAACGGATACAGCGCTCGACGTTCACATTCGTCACTATGTACTTCGCAAACGGTTCGTCGTACATGAAAAATGAATAGAACCATTTTTGTAGATAATTTCATGAACTTTCTCAATTGACCTCCGAGCCATAGAAAACGAGTTTTTTACAAAAAAAAACTGATATTTGTGACCTTTGACCTTGAATAATTTTTTAAGCCTGGCCGCTATCGTTCTCTATTTTTAATATGTTGTTTAAGACAACAAAATGAAGCGATTAAAACAAAAATTGCTGCCACCATTTTTTTTCCACTGAAAACCTAAAATGCTGGACTGCTATGTTAGGTAACAAATTAAGTTTTATGTAGAATAATGCTAAAAGCAATAATGTTTTAAAATTATGCTACTTGGATGCTTAATGTTCACCTATCGCGCTTTATGCTTGCCGTATATCGGCTGGACATAAATGTAACTTATTTATTATTGTTTTAGTGTAGTTACTTACACAAACAATTGACCAGTGTGTAGCCACCTCCTGTATGTTTCTGATGTTGTATATTTATTTCTGGTTCACTATTGTTCCTTAATTGACGCAATACTAATAATGTTTGTACTTATACATACTCTAGGTTAACAAGATGATACTAAATAATTTGATTAAAATGTGCGTTTGTGTCATCCAAAGGCATTGGAATGATATATTTTAAGTTAGCTGTTGAGTAGTATAACAATTTTTTTTGTTTAAAGTTTAATTTGGCCATTCCTAACCTCTTATTAATAATTAGTATTAATATCTTAGTAAATGGTATTTAATTTACATTTAGGTTCTCCCAGGAATTACCTCGTCCTTAACTTTCATGGGAACTTTATTGGCTTGCGCTTTTGGGTTAACAGTATAATTCTGGTTTACTTGCCGACTTGCTCATTATAGCTTTGATTAGAATACGTAATGTCCACGTCAAGATCGTGTAGAAACGTAGACACGTTTTGTTTATATTTTATATTTGCTATTTACATAGTTTTGCAATGGTGTTATTATGCAATGTGTGTTTTAATGGGAGCTCTATGTGAAACCACGTTTAACGTTTATGCTTTCAGTTATGTACTCTGTTACTACTGGGTCTGGCCAAGTTCCTTTTGTTTAAGATAAATTCATATAGGTGCTTTTGCGCGACCCTTTCCAGCTCATGGAGAGTGCAAATGTTCGTTTTGATCTATACCTACCTTTTCTTTTAAGAAAAAAGGGGATCTAATCTCACTTTTAAAATATAACAATCTTCGCACTCCAGGCTTTTTTTAGTGCTAATTATGTTTGCTTTCACCAAATATTCGGATTCACTGTGGCTTTATGTACCATATTATTTTCCGTCGGTTCTGTACATATTTGAAATGTAACAATCTGCCTGTTATAATTGATATTTGTTAATTTAAATTTGTTTTGCTTTAATGGTAATAATCATGCTCTATTTACTAATGATCTATATACAGCTAACCTAATTGTAATGTCTGTATGCGTACGTTTTCTGAATGTGGAACTTACACTTGTTCTATGTATTAATTTTTATGTTTAAATCTAGAAAATTGTATAAATGTATAAATTAAACTGCACCTATTATAATTCTGTTTCTATTGGACAAATAGGTAGGAACTTTTTTGATATTAGGCACAAATAACATACTAGATGAAATATAAACACACACACGCACACGAACACGCGCACGCAACCGCACACGCACGAACACACGCACACGCAACCGCACACGCACAAATAAAATTGTACCAAGCATTTAATAGTAAATATCATTTTGTGACTTCACAAAACAACATAACATTTTTACGTTTTTGGAAACATTCGAAATTTATAAACATAAACATAAGCAACAGTACCTTTAGTGAACGAACAGGTTGATTCTATAAACTCACTTTTAACAAATATATTAAATATAGAATTTTAATTTAAGTCAAGTTTGCTGTTTTACCGTAATGGCTTGTTACCATAACTTGCTGTTTGTTATTTTATTTATGAGTGTTCTTTTGATAATGATACATGTTGCATTGAAACCCGTAGATAAATTAATAATTGTATAAAAAAAATTGTTGAATTACATTGTATTTAAAACATTAGTGCTACTGTACCTTTCTAGCTCGCGTTTCTTTTTAACTATAAACATCGTTTATAAAACCAAAACAAGTAGTGCCCATTTCAAGCTTTCTCTCGTCCGCCACACACCCAAGCAGACAGATGATTTCTAAACAAGACTGAGCTACTGCCACCCTTTTTCTTTTTGGTGGTTCCAATACTTTGTGTACGTAACAGTAGATAACATTCAACGCATACCTTTACAATATCTATATATTTTATAACTTCCAGCTTAGTTTCCGTTATGCTCTAATTATATACTTTTAAATTTCAATACGGTTGTATGTAAAATAGGGTTTTTCAGAATTGAAAGCTGTTCAGTTAGGAAATTTAGTTTGCGCTGTGGTAATTCCCTACTTGCGATATTTCTATATTAGCCATTTTGTTTTATAAGTTGTGCAAACATAACACCATTTTGGAATAATTGGAAAAGGCGTTATTGGAAGAAGAGTATGTGCTTTTCCTATTTTATAGTGTGTACTGGGAATAGGATGCTGCGTTTTTCTAAATTTCAAAATTTTTAGTTCAAAACTGATGACAATTGTGAATTAAAATTTCATGTATCATTTCACTGATGAAAATTACTCTTCTAAGTTCTTACAAAAAGTGGTGCACCTTATACGATTGGTATCGAAACTGCATTGTTTGGCTTTCATATGCTTTAAATTTCTTCTTTTTCTGAAGCAACTTAGGTGTAGCAGCATCCACAACTAAAAACCTAGATGGACCAATTAATGATCTAGTAAAACACTTTTCTGAACTACTGCAATCTTACCAGTATTAAAATACATCGAAAATGGGACGTTTAGATTTAATTTTAGTTTGTGTGTTATGAGGATAATACATATCTTCAACTACAAGATACTAAAACCTATTTACATGAATATTTTCTTCTTGACTGTTGGGGTTATTTTGATGTTTATATTCATGTTTTAAGGGTTGCACAAATACAGAACATGTAGTGTTGATTTTACCTTCTTTCGTCTATCTTACCTCACAAATCCGAATGCCTCTCCGTCTGGTATCGATCTTTCTGAGCTACCGGAAGTTTCTAACAATTTGTGACATCAGCTTACGTTTGGAGTACCGCGACATTTTGCACATTACAAACATATTAATAACAAAATACAAAGGAGATGTAATACCTATGTCATATGTTCCTCTTATGTGGACTTTCATTAGTAACAATTTTAATAGTACTTCTAAATAATTAAACTACAAATTTTTAAATAATTTATATAACAGTACTAAGTACTCTCGTTTTATTACACTTTTCATATAGCCGAGAAGTTGGCGGTCCGGGATTATTGCATGTATATTCGCAGGTTGGTCTGGAAGTTGGATGGTTTCGAGAAGTCAAAGGTTCGGAGTCGAGCTATATCGTTTATACTCTGAGAGCGAACTCGTAGGTCTAGCAGTTGTAGGCTGTTGAGCATTAAGGTTTTTGAGCCTTTGTTGTGACAAATAATTATTTATAAAATCTTAACAAATAATAGCATTCGCTAATGATAAAATACGTAATTGATTTACCACATGTTGCCCGAATGTATCAAATTCATCTTGATGCATGTTTTGAACCAAAGATTCTAATCTACCGACTGTTTGTAAGACGGGTGGGTCCATTCTTCGATCACGCTTCGAATTTTTCTTTGGAGACACTTTTCTTTTATTTCGTGTATCCTCTATGTTAGATCCTTGTCCCATTCGTCAAAATATGATGACGACATGTCGCTGTTTGTGTTCACCGCTGAATCTTCGCTTTCCTTTGCCTGTAACAAAAAAATTAAAGCTTTGTTATTTCTTTCAGGTGCTATCTACAAGAGATGAATGGATGAAAATACAGAAACATTTTTTAGATCGCTCACAATTTCCTTTTTGGTGTGAGGCTATTGATGGAAACACGTCATAATACAGAATCCACACGGAGCTTCCGACTATTATAATTACAAAAGCACATATAGTGTGGTGTTGTTTGCTATAGTGGATGCATATATATATATATATATATATATATATATATATATATAATATTTATTTTATTTTAAAATTAACTTTTAAATTACATACAGAAAAAGATAAACTCGAGTGGGACTTAAACTGTATGTACTTCCCTAGCTACATTCATAAAAAGTTGACTGTGATCCTTCAATTTATGTATAAAAATTAGAATACATCGTAACTAGGGAAGTACATACAGTTTAAGTTTGAATCGATTGTGACTTGCCTCCTCGATGGCTCAGATGGAAGAGACCCACTCTAGCAAAGTGGAGGCCATGAGTTCAAGTCCCACTCGAGTTAATCTTTTACTGTATGTACCTTAAAAGTTAATTTTAAAATAAAATTAATGATTATTAAATTGAACTTCTGTTTGTTCGTTAAAAAACAATTTTTATAGTTATCTATTAGTGTTGCATACAGCAAATAAAAAATTAACAATCAGCCACGTGTTGTCATGTGCGAAACCTTAGTGAATTGCGGGCTCACATGACATTCACAAAAAGTTGGTTGTGATCCTTGGAAGAGTCCCACTCTAGCAAAGTGGAGGTCGTGGGTTTAAGTCCCACTCAAGTTAATCTTTTACTGTATGTACTTTAAAAGTTCATTTTAAAATAAAATACAATTAATGATTATTAAATTGAACTTCTGTTCGTTTGTTAAAAAACAATTTATATATATATATATATATATATATATATATATATATATATATATATATATATATATATATATACAGGGTCCGCCAATAGTGCGTGGACTAAGCTTTATGAGTGTATACAATATCGTTTTCAAAATTATTTATTGCAGGATTGTGTGGGATCTTTCGGGTTACAATTAGAAAATATTTTCGCAAAAATTACTACTCGTATACAGGGTGTTACAACACAAAGTTATATTTTTTTAAATGGAACATACCGTATATTATTATAAATTTGGATTCCCTGGTTAATTTTAAGGGCACTTTATTCACTATATGAGCGCAATTTAGGCGCTGCATTCCATTTTTTGAAAATTTAGAGGTTGAAAAGAAAAATTGTAACAACCGTATGGAGAAATGTGTAACACAAAAATTTTAATGGTTGATTAGTCATAGACTGTGCTACATAAAATCGTAAAAATAGTACTATTATCTTATTTAATTTTCGAGATATCGTAATGCAAAGTATAAGATTTTCAATCATAGATAACTTGATTTTTTTAAATGGAAAGGTATACATTGTTTTACATTGTTAGATAGGAAATTTAATTAAATTTTTTTATGATATAACATTGTTGGTATTTATGTTTTGCCGTTTTTTGATAATCCAGCTTTTTTACTGAATTTGCAAAGTTTAAGATTTTTAATCATAGATAACTTGATTTATTTAAATGGAAAGGTATATGTACATTGTGTTACATTGATAGATAGGTAATTTAATTACAATTTTTTTGATATAACATTGTTGGTATTTATTTTTTGCCGTTTTTTGATAACCCAGCTTTTTTACTGAATTTATCGATTTTGGAAGAAAATAATATTAAATTAAATGTTCAAATTGTCGACCACGCTGATTTAGACAATACTGAATTCTTTTAATAAAAGAAGCTTCAACCCGATCTAACATATTAGGAGTAATTGTAGCAAAAACATTTCTAATTCGCAATTTCATATTCTCAGCAGTTGTTGGTTCTTCCTCATATACTTTATTCTTCACAAAGCCCCAAAGAAAAAAATCCAATGGAGTTATATCGGGAGATCTAGCTGGCCAAGGTATCGGTCCTTATCTTCCTATTCAATTTTCGTGAAACGTCGAATTTAACCACTGGGTTACAATTCTGGCATGATGAGGAGGTGCCCTGTCTTGTTGGAAATACATACCTCTTCTTTGAGCCAAAGGTACATTCTCCAATAAATGATATAATTCGTTTTCTAGAAAATTATGATATTCTACCCCAGTGAGTGTGCCATTGAAAAAAAAAGGACCAACAATAGTTCCGCCGAATATACCTGCCCAAACATTCACTGACCATTTATTTTGGGAGACTAACCGAAATTGGTGTGGATTTTCATTTGAATAAAAATGAAAATTATGTCTGTTCACAAATCCATTTCGATGAAATGTACATTCGTCGGTAAATAATATCCCCGATATAAAATTTTCGTTCGCATTTAACTGTTGTTGAACCCACTGGCAAAATTAATTCGATTTTGAAAATCTTGTTCTTTCAGCTCTTGATGTAATTGTACATGATAGGGTGAAATTTATTTTCTTTAACATTCGTCTCACGGCAGTTTGACTGATTTCTAAATTGTCACTTGATTTCGGAATACTAACGTGGGGTTTTCAACTGTAGCTACAAGTACACGAAATTCATTTTCTTCATTTGTAACAACTTTAGCTCTTTCGTTTTAGGATATCCAACACTTCCAGTACTTTCAAATCTTTCTAAAAGATTGCGAAACGATTTTTCTCTTGGTTGTCTTCGATCAGGATAACGCTGCCCGTAGATTCGACGGGCCAATAAACAATTTTTGTTTGATTCTCCAAGCACAAATAACATGTCAACTAATTCATTTTGCAAAAAATTACTCATTATAATTCTTAAATAAACGTATTACGTATATGATGTTCGTAAAGTTAAGCGTCAAACATTCACACTGCAATAAAGTAATTAACTCAGTTACGTTTGAACATACACGCGAAATGACAAAACAGATACTATTGCTGAATTTTGTTTCTAATATTCTTTTGTTTTCATAGCTTGATGTGATTTAAACAATTATACATACATATGTAAACCTACGAAAATGGACAAATTCAGTAAACAATCTGGATTATCAAAAAACGGCAAAAAATAAGTACCAACAATGTTATATCAAAAAAATTTTAATTAAATTTCCTATCTATCAATGTAACACAATGTATACCTTTCCATTTAAATAAATCAAGTTATCTATGATTAAAACTCTTAAACTTTGCAAATTCAGTAAAAAAGCTGGATTATCAAAAAACGGCAAAACATAAATACCAACAATGTTATATCAAAAAAAATGTAATTAAATTTCCTATCTAACAATGTAAAACAATGTATACCTTTCCATTTAAAAAAATCAATTTATCTATTACTGAAAATCTTAAACTTTGAATTACGATATCTCGAAAATTAAAAAAGATAATATTACTATTTTTACGATTTTATGTAGCACAGTCTATGACTAATCAACCATTAAAATTTTAATGTTACACATTTCTCAATACGGTTGTTACAATTTTTCTTTTCAACCTCTAAATTTTCAAAAAATTGAATGCAGCGCCTAAATTGCGCTCATATAGTGAATAAAGTGCCCTTAAAATTAACCAGGGAATCCAAATTTATAATAATATACTGTATGTTCCATTTAAAAAAATATAACTTTGTGTTGTAATACCCTGTATACGAGTAGTAATTTTTGCGAAAATATTTTCTAATTGTAACCCGAAAGATCCCACACCATCCTGCAATAAATAATTTTGAAAACGATATTGTATAAACTCATAAAGCTTCGTCCACGCACTATTGGCGGACCCTGTATGTATATATATATATATATATATATAATATATATATATATATATATATATATATATATATATATATATATATATATATATATATATATATATATATATATATATATCATATAAGTTTAGACTATATAATGTAGGGATATTAAAAATAAGACGAGTTTAATGACATGAATTCATTAAGCAATTATATTTCCAGAAAAATAGTTCAGGAACAAAATACATTGTAAAATTTCATATACAGACTATGATTTCTTCCCAATTTTGATTCTTCAAAATATCCCCTTTGCTTTTACTACAGCGCATATTTTCGGCATTCTCAAATCAATTTTGCAGAGTTGTGCTGGATTTTATTCCAACAAACTTGCAAGGAGTCCCAAAGTACCTTGTGATTGGTTGGTTGCATTCTTCGCACATTCCGGTCTAATTCGTCCCATAACAGTTCAATAGGATTGAGATCAGATTGAGACCACTCCATGTATTTTAGCATTTTTCCTTCTTTGTTCTATGTAGTTCCTGCACAATTTTGACGAGTGTTTAGGATCATTATCTTGCTGGAAAATGAACTTTACCCACGATTCTCTGCCCACATGGAAAAGCATGATATTGAAAATGGCGTGATATTTCTTTTGATCCATAGTGGCGTCAATTTTAAGATTCCAATTTTACTTCGGCAAAACAGCCAAACCATGACGGATCCCACCATGCTTCACTGTTGGTATTATACATTGACTCGTCATACGTTCGCCAACAAACGACGAACATATTGCCTGCGTTTTCCTCGAAAATCTCAAACTTTGACTCATCCGTAAACAATACTTTGGACCATTGTTCTACTGACCAATCTTTATGTTTTTTGCCCATTGCAATCTTTTCACTTTATTTTGTTTTCGTAAAGTGGTTTCTTAGCAGCTACAAGCCTTTCAAGCCGTAATCTGAAGCCGGCGTTTAACAGTAGTTACAGATATAGGCGTCTGCCGGGTAAATTTAATTCCTCACGAATTTCTGGTGCAGTTCGAGTTCGTAGACGCTTATTAGAACACAGATGAATTGTCTTCCTCTGTGAAGTTACACGAGGTCTCCCAGATCGTCGCCGACTCACGTTTTCCCAGTTTCTTTCTTTTCTTCAAGGTTCTTGACACTGCCTGACTAACCTTAGTCTTAGATGCAATTTGTCTAGTAGAAGCCTTCCTCGTGCAATGAAACAATGACTGCTCGTGTTTCAAACTCAATTCGGAATTCGACCCATATTTTATGAGAGTAGTATGTACTGTATAACGAAATGATTGCAAACTGCACTGTACAATGTTTTAGGTTATGTTTCGTTCGTGACATCGCCCTGGGGTAATTTATTATTGTAATGTTGCCTATAGCTATACAGAATACTCGGTAGTCACTATTACTATAAGTAATAACTAAATATTTAATAAATGAGCCGAAAATATCGCGCTGTAGTAAAAGCAAAACAGGGATATTTTTAAGAATCAAAATTGGGAAGAAATCATAGTCTGTATATGAAATTTTACATTGTATTTTGTCCCTGAACTATTTTTTCTGGAAATATAATTGCTTAATGAATTCATGTCATTAAACTGTTTATTTATTAATATCCCTACATATAAAGTGAGTCTAAATTATATAGTATATATATATATATATATATATATATATATATATATATATATATATATATATATATATATATATAAAGAGAGAGAGAGAGAGAGAGAGAGAGGAGATGACGGAATTAGTGGACGCATAATGACTCGCATATATGAAAAACGTCAACGTTCTACAATGCTCCTGAAACTAATAATGTGGTGACGCTTTCCCTTTGACAACAAACCTACTGGAACCCTATTCAAGACATGAAGGTTTGGTATAGAAAGAAAAAAAAGTGAGGTTAGTCGCCGCACGGCAAAAGTCGGATGCCGCCCTACTTTGGGGCTTCCGATTTTATTTACCCGTGTAAATCCCTCTTTAAAGATGTAGAATTCACGATTCGTTTTGACTGTGTATTCCTGACTGTATTTTTACTTTTCCTAATGCCAACTGAATCTGAACACACTTTGTTATGACTTGCAGTGCACAGTTTAGTGTTATGATTTGGTATTATTTGATCTAACAATTCAAATAGTGTTAAATTGTCTTCTTTCAGTAAATCGTATTTAATTTTATATACTTTCAATTGTTCCATTATGGTAGTTTCAGTGTATTCCTGGTTACTCTCTTTGTCCTTTTTTGAAAGTTGTAACTGGTATTTAACATCGGCTCTTATTTATGGGATGCGTAAGTCTCCATTAAAATGGTTACGGGATATACGGGTAATAGTTGAAAGAAATTTGGGATGGGATTCTGAAACTGTGTACATTTACAATACTATATAAGTTCTCCATACCTGCAAGTGGTAAACAACTACATTCCAACAATTAAAATAAAATAAAACAACAAATGCTGTTTTGTACATTTGCACATACGAAAATATTTTATGTTTGGTTTGGTTAACGTGTGGTTTGATTTGCGAACGTTTTAATATCCATGACATAAAGGTATAAGAATTTCAGAATATAAGTACCACGTATATATCAATGAAAGTACAAATTAAATTAAAAAATTATCTTTTTAAGAAGCTACTTTCTTTAAAGGACATGAGTCCTATGTAATAAATACCATGAAGCTTAAATGGTATACCAAAAGAGATTTAAATTTTTGTTTGAATAAATATACGTATATTGCTCAATGCGTTAATATAAAAAATAATTTTTGCAAAGTTCAAAAAAGTGTAAAAAAGTAACCATCCCGCCTATGCCTTTCTAAGTTTCAATACCTAAAGTTTTGCATTTCTATATGTGTTCACTAATAGATACTACGAAAACTGAAGATCTTCCGCTTTCTTCGCGTACGCGTGTATAGTATGTAATGATAATCGTAAAAATTCAGGAATTCAGACAATATATTTTTGAAGCTTCTGACATGATTATCAACATGAAAAATGGTATTAGTAAATTCCGTCGGTTTATTGGGACCTCAAAGGCCACACCCACCCATTTAATTCCTGTCCATGCCTATACTGAATTTCAGCCTGACTTTACAGTACACGAAAGATAGCCAATGTTGAGCTTTATGGCCAGTGTTGCCAGTTTTGTATGGGGAGAGAGAGAGAGCGGCGTCTTAAGACTCGTACATAACACCAGTTCTCAAACCAATTTTCCCCTAAATCTTGGATATTGCTGTATTATATACTGATTTTACTTTTTCTAATATTGGATAATTTGGTAAATAATACAAGGTTTAAATAAACTAATTAATTGTGAAAGTTCACCATCATGGAAACGTTAAGAATTGCACATTGATCTGTTTTATTTTTGATATTAAGTTTTCTTAATTAACAACAGCATTGAACATAGTGAGATTGATTCGATATTTTGAACAATAAAGTTCGGTTTTATACATTAAGACTCCAAATGTAAATTAAATTCTCCTGTTACATATACATATTAAATACAACTCTCAACCAGTGCAGTTTTACTCTTCTGAACAAACACAACATAATTTTGGCGCAGTCGGTAGGATCTTCCCACAATCGATTGGTAATTTAGGACAACGCAGAATTCTATGAAAAAAAAAAGAAAATCATCAAACTGCATCAGATCCGAGGTTTGAAATTAATCGGTGAATTTTCATTCCAAAGAAGAAAAAGGACGTTTTAAAGAAGAGGTGAGTGAATTTTTCTGGCTTCACTAGTTGCTCGGTAAAATGTATTACTTATAATGAGTGCTCCAAATAATCCTAATTCTCAAAATCATAACGAAACTACTCTTTTAAATGTGAGATCATCAAGTCGAAATTCTAATAGCAATTGGAAATTCTCAATTGATTTTTTATGTAGTTTAATACCTAACGAATTTACGGCCAATAGATATGAAATAGGGCTGTTTATAGCCAATTGTAACAACGCTAACGAGTTAGCTTCTGACGATCACAAAACTCCCTTATTATACTTTATTTTAGCAAAGATTTCTGGTCGAGCGAAGGAGCAATTAACTTGTCGAACCTTCTCCGATTGGGATTCTTTAAAAGCAAAACTTAAAGATTTATATCAAGATAAAAAACATTATTCACAAGTAATGGAAGAATGAAATACTTGTAAACAACGAGTCGGTTCATGATTTTTTCCAAAGATTAGAAATATTAAATTCTAGAGCCCTTGCTTCAGTTAAATTTCAAAATCAGGATATTTCTCTATTACAAGGTAAAATACAAGCCATTGAAGAAATTACATTAAATCGTTTTGTATTCATTCTATACCGGCAATATCCCAAATGTTGAGATGGAAAGATTTCGATAGTTTAAATGCAGCCTTCACTGCGGCAATTTCAGAAGAACGTGCTATAAATTTAAATAAATTCAATAAACCAAAATTTTGTAAAAAGAATAATCATTATGCTTCGGAATGCAAGTCCCAATACTAGAATAAAGATTCACATAAAACGAGTAATATAGTACAAAACAAAAGTTCATTCAGTAACAATAATAATGCACGGTGAACACCACGTCGATGGATAAAATTTCCCAACTTTCGGTGTTCGAGAATTAAAAATTTTCATCTCTAATGATAATTTAAACTTCATAAAAACTGTATTTCCCAACTCTAAAAATTATGATAAATCTTTCAAATTTTTAATTGATACTGGTGCAAGTGCTTCGTTAATAAAAGCAAATAGACTTATACCAGATACATATTTTAATTCTGAGGAAAATGTTGTTTTACATCAACTTTCTCCTGTAGAAACGGTGGGAAGTTCCAGTATTCCTTTAGAATTTAATAATCAAACATTGATTGCTAAATTTCATGTTTTAAACCAAGCAACAAACGTCCCTTTTGACGGCTTGCTAGGACAAGACTTTTTGCAGCAACAATTTACAAAAATGAATTTTGAAAGTAAGGAAATTGTATTAAAATCTATCTTTGAACCTATCAAATTATTTACAGAACATTCAGAAAATTCGACGTTAAACAAAAATCCAGCTATTAATTATAATAAAATTAAACTTAAAGCTAGAACAGAAACTATTATAGAATTGAATGTAGAGAACCCTGAAATAAAAGACGGTATCATTCCTAATATTGAATTACAGAAGGGCGTGTATTTATCAATGGCAATTGAAAAAGTTAACGAAAATAACAAGGTATTCGCAACTGTATTGAATACCAGAATAATAGATCAAGAAGATGAACCAATTTCGTTAGTCTTGGACGTTAATAGAATTTCATCAAATTCAAATCGGATTGAACTATTAAGGCAAAATCTCAGATTAAATCATCTGAATAATGAGGAACAAAATTCAATTCTAGATGTTTGTTTTCAATATAATGATATATTTTATTTACCTAATGATCAGCTAACTTGTACGTCAGCTATTGAATATGAAATTAATGTAAACAATCCAACTTCTATCTTTACAAAAACTTATCGTTATCCAGAGGTGCGTAAACTAGATGTGAATAAGCAAGTAAAGAAAATGTTAGATCAAGGAATTATTAAACCCTCTACCTCTCCTTGGTCCTCTCCTTTATGGGTGGTTCCTAAAAAAGTTGATGCTTCTGGGGAACGGAAATGGAGACTAGTCATAGATTATAGGAAACTTAATAATGTTACCATAGGGATGCTTATCCTTTACCAAATATAGATAACATTTTAGATCAATTGGGACATTCGAATTATTTTACAACGTTAGATTTAACAACAGGGTATCATCAGATTGCTGTAAAAAAGGATGATCAACCTAAAACAGCATTTACAATCCCGTTGGGACACTATGAGTTTGCTCGGTTACCCTTTGGAATGAAAACAGCACCTGCTGTATTTCAAAGACTTATGAATTCTGTTTTATGTGGGTTACAAGGGTTAGAATGTTTTGTTTATCTTGACGATATAGTTATATATGCATCCCCATGACAACAACATGCACCCAGAATAAAAAAAGTCTTTAATAGATTAAAAATGAATAACCTTAAGTTACAACCAGACAAATGTGAATTCTTAAAACGTGAAGTTTCCTATTAGGTCACGTTTTCAGTAACACAGGGGTAAGTCCAAATCCAGACAAGGCTAAGGCAATAGAAAATTTTCCAGTTCAAATAGATCAAAAATCTATTAAAATATTTTTTGGCTTAATTGGTTATTATAGGCAATTTATTCAGGGATTTGCAGATTTAGCTAATCCTCTAACTTTACTCTTAAAAAAAGATACACCTTTCATTTGGACAACAGCAACAATCATTTGATACCTTTAGAAATGTTTTAACTAAAGAACCTATATTGAGGTATCCAGATTTCACTGAAGAATTCATTTTGCCAACTGACGTTTCTAATGTCGCGATAGATTCAGTGTTGTCAAAGAAAGATTGGTTCTGACTTACTTATAGCGTTTGCTTCTCGAGCATGAGTTAGCATATCCCGTCATTGAAAAGGAACTCTTTAGTATTGTATGGAGTCTCAAACATTTCAGGCCTTATCTATATGGTAGGAAATTTATAATTGTCACAGATCACAGACCACTTACATTTTTATTTAAAAGCAAGGATGCAGGTAGCAGATTGGTTATTATTGGAACATGACTACGAAATTATTAAAATGCGGATGCTTTAAGTAGAGTTCAAATTGATGAAAAAGAAAAAACGTATTATTACATATCCTAAAATTACTGAAATTAACGAAAATTTGCTCAAATTCTGTCATTTTCCCAATATTCTTTCATATTCTAAAGATTTACATGAATCAAATCCATTAAGTCAGTCCTTAAAAGACTCTTATGATTTTTCAAATGTTCCAGAACCTAATGATTTACATTCATTTATTAAATTAAAAGGTGACAACAGATCCACTTACATTAGCATTGTTAAATAATTTTATTTTGACAGAATGAAATATAAGGATATATTATATAGTTTAAGGAACATTAGAACAGATTTAATTGGAAACTCCAACACTGATAAAATTTCTATTCACGACCCAACCGTAGATAATAAAAATATAAAAAAGGAAATGGTATGTGAAATGATATATTATTTGTTCAAAGATACAAATTTTCATCCGATACTTTTAGTTAGGGGAAGGATAAATCCTAAAAATCAAGATGAAACATTACAGATTCTTAAGGATAACCACGATTCCAAATTAGCAGGTCATCCCGTGTTTATAAGAACTTACAGAAGAATAAAGGAGTTTTATGAATGGGAATCCATGAAAAATGATATAAAATCTTGTCAAGTGATGAAAACAAATTTTAAACCATCTAAAGCACCAATGTAAGTTACTTCAACGTCTACATTACCTTTTGAAAGATTAGCTATATATATCGTGAGTCCTCTTCCACAAACCTTAAATAATAATAGGTTCACTCTTACAATGCAAGATGATCTTACAAAATTTTCCTATGCAGTAGCAATGTAGAATCATAAAGCTGGAACTGTTGTACAAGAATTATCAACATTTATAACTTTATTTGGAATTTCTAAAAAACTCTTGTCTGATCAAGGCGCTGATTTTACTTCGAACTTAATTAAAAATTTAATGAAACTATTCCAAACAAAACACGTATTTTCATCTCCTTATCACCCCCAAAGCAACGGAGCATTTAACATTAAAAAAACATTAAAAGACTATTTAAAACATTATATAAATGGCAAACAAAATAATTGGGATGAATTTATACCATTTGCCATGTTTTCTTATAATACACATATCCACAAATCAACAGGTTTTTCGTTTCACGAAGTATTATTTGGATATAAACACTTTTTACCAAACCGTATAACTCAGGAACCAACTTTAAATAATAATCTTTGATAAGTATCAGATTTCCGTTACTATTAAACAGATAAAGCAAACAACGCTTTTTGTTAAATAATAATATAATGAGACTTAAGAAACAATTACTTGCAAATGATGTAAAATTGGTGGTTCTAATAACACATAATTCAAATATATGAAAGGGAGATGATAATTTTGCAAAAATATGCAGGTTTCGATTTTGCATTTAGTAGTTTTTCGCGTGCCTTACGATTAATTAAATTGCGTTTACAATGATACGTTCAATTTGCAACAGGGAAAAATATGAACACAATGGATACCTGTATTGTTTCGATAAATTAGTTGCTAATGGTACGAAAAAATCATGGCGGTGTGTTGTTGAACTAAATAAAAATATACGATGTAAATGTCGTATTTATACAGACGCTGTAAGTGACGAGTTTGTTCGGATTGTCAGTACGTATTGTCATGGTAGTGATGCTGCGCGGGTCCAAGTGGTGCATACAATTAACGCAATTAAACGGAGAGCTATCGAAACTCGAGAAATCCCAAATCAAATCCGTACCAATATCACTCAAACCATGTCGGGTAGAGCTATGGGTAATTTTCCAAGTCAAAATGCTGCGCGTGCGACAAATAGTTCAACGTTCCGAAAGTTGGTTAATGCAGCGCCAGCACAACATCTAGATCGCGCATCTATTGTAATACCTAACGATTACAAGAATTATGGAGAAGACAATTTTTTACTTGCTGATTCTGGATTTGGTGACGACATGAGAATTATCATTTTTGGTAAAGCCAGTGTTCAAACGTAGATTATGCACGTAAGAAAAATTTACATTGATGGGACTTTTCGACTTACCCGCAACTTATTTGAGTATCCTTCAGTGATATAATCTGTTATTCTTATAAAGAATGACACGTTAAAAGTTTCATTATGCTTTAATTTTATTATTCGATGATACGTAAAATTAAAATTAAATACATATTAGGTTTTTTTATTCATACGATAAATTCAAAACATTAATTTGATTGATACATATGAATTTTTGAGTTGTGTAAGTTGTTTTTTCAATCTTTCTTATAATGGCAGAATGTGGTGGTTTCGTTTTACCCATTTTATATGCACTGTTGCCAAACAAAACAGAAGAGACGTACACGCGCATGATACATTTAATTTGTAATACTTGGCCAAATTTCCAACCGTCTCAGATATCTCTGGATTTTGAACTGACTGTAATTAATGCTTTCAAATCTAATTTTCCTCATGCGGAGTTGAATGAGTGTTTATCCCACTTAGTGAAGAATTTAAAGAGAAAATTGATACAAGAACTCCTCATAAGTCGGTACAATGATAATGCAGATTTTGTACTTCATGCTCGCATTATTACTGCTCTTGCGTTTGTCCCAATTAATGACCTGGAAAACGGATTGCAAGCGTTAAATAATTCATTGCCGAATGAATTGGAACCAATTTTGGACTATTTTGAGGACACGTATATTGGTAGAATGCAGCGTAACAATAGCCGACGTCGACCTCTATTCGATTCTAGAATTTGGTCCTGTTATACGAGAACCTTAAATAATGAATCACGCACAAATAATTATGCTGAAGCGGCTCATAGACGCTTGCAATCTGAATTTGGTGTAGATCATCCAACCTTATGGAAATTTATTGATGGGATTCGCGGTGTTCAGAAATCTATTGACCAAGTTTATGAGCGCTCTGTTCGCGGTAATGGTGCACCAAGAAAACGTTTTGGGTATGCGCTGGCAGATCGACGTATTTTGGCATTAGCTCAAGACAACGAAAATCGCGAAATCACAGAATACCTAAGAGGAATAGCACACAATTTTCTTATGGATTAAGGTTTTTTATATATTTTTTTTACTTTTAAGTCATTTTGTAAACAGGAATATAATGCAAATAATTCCTCAACTGTTGGCATTTATGATTAAATTGATATAATACAAGTGTTTCTTTTTCATTTTAATTACGACTTATTTACAAAAATGTGAAATGGTATTTTAGACCAGACGGTATGTTTTAAAATGCCCATGTTTGGATGTTTTCCATACCGAATTTTTTTCTTTAATGGCTCCAAAATGGTACTAGTAATAATAATTTCACTATGCGCGGGTCCAAAAACGTGCTCATTTTTTATTAAACAAAATGTTAAAAAAACGTGAATAATTTTGTTTTTTTTTCTTTGAACTCAAAAGCTATTTATTTCAGAGAAAAGTTGCAAAGGAAAAAGATTCGTAATTCAATTTTACACAAGAAGCAGCTAATTTAAAATTGAAGAATACATTCTTCGTATTGCAAAAATAGCAAAAAACAATGAAAAAATGTATCTTTGACATTTTTTTTTCCCGCACTCATATAACAGGTATAAATAAAATCGGTCTGATAGTTTTTGAACAATAATTTAGCAATCTATATTTTGAAAAAAAGAGCCTAAACTAAGACCTCTAGATACTTGATTTTAATTTAATGACATAATAAAGAGCACTCAAACTCTCAAATGTCTTTTGAAAAATTGAAATCCATTAATTAGGAGAACCGTGGCAATTTGTTAAACATTTGAGTAAATTTTGGGCTTATAAACAATTAGAATAACTTTGCGAAATATACATTTTTTTTTATATTTAACCTTATATTGAAAGTATACAGAAATTCTTAAAATATAAAAATAAGAAAAAATTAAAAATATAATTCGTATGAAAAAAAAATTTAGGTAAAATGATTACATTTTCTATGGTGTTAACATAAAACGCTTAAAAAATAAATAAAATAAAAAATATTCTTAATTTGTATTTATTTTTATAACTTATATAACATTAAATACTGAGCCTATTTTACTAATTTTTTAGATTTTTCAATTTTGGAACTTTTAAACAGATAATTCCGAATACTTTCAATATAAGTTTAAATATAAAAAAAAATATGTAATTCGCAAAGTTATTTTAATTGTTTATAAGCCCAAAATTTACACAAATGTCTAAAAAATTGCTACGGCTCTCCTAATTGATGGATTTCAATTTTTCAAAACACATTTGAGAGTTTGAGTGCTCTTTTATACGTCAATAAATTTTCAAGTATCTAAAGGTCTTAGTTTAGGCTGTGTTTATTTTTAAAGAATTGTAATTTTTTTTCCAAAATATAGATTGCAAAACTATTGTTCAAAAACTATCAGACCGATCAAATTTGGTGTGGTGATGTACCATACCAAAAAGTTTCTTTTGCCAAGTATATGAGTATTCGGAAAAGAAATTTCAGAAATACTTGTTTTTTACATTTTTTCATTGTTTTTTTGCTATTTTTGCAATAATAAAAATGAATTTTTCGATTTTAAATTACGTGGTTCTTGTTTAAAATGAAATTACGGAGTTTTTTTCCTTTGTAACTATTCTGAAATGAATAGCTTTTGAGATATTCTAGTTCAAAGAATAAAAAAAAGCAAAATTGTTCGTTTTTTTAACATTTTGTTTAATAAAAATCTGAGCACAGGTTTTTGGACTCGCGCATAGTGAAATTATTATTACTAGTACCATTTTGGAGCGATTAAAGCAAAAAAATTCCATCATATGGAAAACATCCCACCTAGAACAGATACCGCTCAGTCTATTAATTATAATAATAATCGTATATGTGAGTCTGATGGGGAGAGATAAGTTCGCGTCGAAATAGTGGTGTCGAAACAGGAGCGTCGATGTGACCGCGTCGAAATAAGAAGGTCCGATTTATATTATACCGTTTAATGAATCAATAATACAAAACGTGATTATTTAAAGGATGATTTCACGTCGAGATGATGTCGCGTCAAAACGATCTCGTGTCGATGCGTCGGTATCGAAGTGGAAGCATCGAAGTGGCCGCCTCGAAATAAGGGGACAGGTATTTCCAAAGCTGTACTGAAGTCAGCTAATTTTAAGAGTAATCTCACGTCTGTGTAATAAAAGTGGCCGATAAAGGCTATATATTATCCTTTATATGTATTTAAAGCGTAATCATCATCAGAGATATTAGATGTTTTACGGATTGTTAATAAACTATTACAATATAATCGTTCAGGGTGAAGACAATGAGATGAATGTACATCAAAATTTTGACAGTAGTAATGCTCTCTATGAAGCTTCAAAATAATAAGCTAAAATACCTCACCCTTATTTCAAATTAGAAATTTAAAGTGATTTAACTAGCATAGGTATTAATTAAACATACAGATAGATCAGGTATAATTTGGAACCTATAAGTGTTGACTGCTTAGAAAGATAATCTGTTTATATAAAAAACACCAGGGTTGAAATTATTATTTCACCTAATATCTGGGGTCTTAATGTTTTTTGCAGCAGCAAATTTTTAAAAATATTTGTAAGTACGTAATGAGTGAGTAATTGTCACTTTCCAAATTATGTTAATGAAAGTTGTATAACTGTTTAATAATAATTACATTCCATAAAAATAGCTTATCCTATATGTAAATTTTACAATCTCAAGGCTCAAACCGTTTAAAAGTAATTTTGTAGTCATTGAAGGTTGACTGGTTTTGCTGTGTAATCATTTTTTTAAAACGCATTTTTTGTACTAATTTGCATGTTTAAGGTGTTTAATTAAAGACTATTGTTTTATTTTTAGATTAGGACTATTATTATCTTCATGAACTGTACATATCAGTTTAAGTTAGAGCGTATTTATTTATATATCGGATTCGTCAACATAGACGCTTATTTATCACTATTTTTACAACAACTTTTTCACATAATCTGATGCACGAAGCCGCGTGTTCACAGTGCCTCTAGGTCATGTCATTTTATTATTGTAAATATCATTTTCACGCTATATACTGTACTTAGATTTTGAATATTATAAGCACTTATACGATTGCTCTAGAGAAAACATTTATTAGTCTGTATACCACCAGCTGACATCACAAACAAAACCGCATACCTGAAATACACCGCTATAGTGGAAGAACACTGAAATTGCAGAGTGGCTAAGCATAGATAATATATTTCAAATAGCACAACGACACACAATGATGACATGTTGACTCTGCGAGAGCGATACCAGAGTCGAACTCGGTCCGTTTTAACAGATACAGCTGCATACATAAACACATTGCGGCTTCATTTTTCATGATGTTAAAATATTATTATTGTCATTTATTAAAAATTAGTCATAATTATCTTAAGTACAGGTAAAAAAAATGTAGTATTGAATAATTGATAAGGGTAATAGTTAATGAGATTTCTTAAGGCGATCTGAAAGAAAATAAAGACTGTACCTAAAATTTTTATTCACTTCAATTTTATATGCAATCTTTTACGCGCAACAAACAACTCAGGTTTCAAGACATCACATGTTTGTTTATTGATAGATGACGCATTTGAACGTGTCACTGAACAAATGGACAAATATTTTTACTTGATTGTAAAATGTACGATTTACCAGCCTTTTTATTATAGTAATAATTTCATTTACAAAATGTAAAGTCTAACCTGTAAATTCTGCCTAGAAAAAGTTAAAAATTGAAATACGTAAGCAGTTTGTTTAAATTTGTATCTATGTGAAATCTCTTATCCGTAACGTGGAGTGAGGAATCGTTTTAATTAAGAGTTCCGTAACAAGAGAGACGAAACGATCAACCTCTATTACAAAATCATTCATTAGACCAAACAACTAATGACACCACAAATTCAAATTTCACACCAAGGGTCCACGACAAGAGCAAGATGAGGTCCAGTAGATAGTTCCTACACCTGTCTTACAAGAACCTCTTTATTATTAATAGACTTTCAAATTTCCCCGCGCATGTCCAGGTGCTAGGCCAACCACTTTCTCAAGGTAAACAACTTTCTCAAGGTCAGCCAGTTTCTAAAGGTGAACAATCTTCTCAAGGCAAACAATTTTCTCAAAGTAAACAACTTTCTCAAGGTTATAGAAAACATTCATTAGTCCATACAACACTAGTTGTCACCACAGACAAAAACAAACAGGTCCAAGAGATAGTCCCCATACTTGTCTTACAAGAACCTCCTTATTATTAAAACAATTCCAAATTTCCAGGACAAGACCAGGTCCATGAGATAGATCCTATACCCGTCTTACAAGAACCTCCTTATTTTAAAAACAATTTTAAATTTCCTGCGCTGGTCCAGATTCAAGGCCAACCACTTTCTCGAAGTAAACCAGTTTCTCAAGGTAAACAACTTTCTCAAGGTCAAAAGTAAAAGGCAGATCGAATTACGTCATCGGAAATTCCCAAGGCTGAATTACGTTATTGGAAATTCCCAAGGTAAAATGACGTCATCGGAAATTCCAAGGTCAAATGACGTCACAAAAAGTGAAAGGCGAGGTGTCCGTACTCAACTTGTACTTTTACATAGGAAGTAAGGATTTACTCCATCACCCTGTTTAACTACTCACGTACGCTCAGGATTCAAATAATACTCGATAGAGTAAAACTTACTTACTCCATTAGCAATATAGTGATTTCTCTATGCGTGGAAATCGATTTCTAATCATTATTTACAGATTGGAAAAATTTTCATGTTACAGTCTTTTTCATGTTAGAGTCTAATTAATTGGCAAGAACGTGATTATTGATGAGTGAAATACAATTTCCGATCGTTATTTCAAGATAAGGAATTTCTGGAAACGATAGTTTAGAAAATTACATGGCTTTCGATGACATTGATAACAACAACAATAAAAATTTTACAAGATCTTGCGAGAGCACGAGTTATATCAACGAAAATGTATTGAAGGGAGTGTTGCTTTGGAGAGGTACTAGTCAAGTATACGACAGCATCTAAAATCCACGGAAGAAATCCGAGACCCTTGGTAGACATCACCACAGCTTGCACCGGTAAAAAAACAAGATTGGGTGGTAGTGTGAAAGGTGAAGTCATCATTATTGAGTCCGATACAGAAGAAGGGGGATATTACCAAAAGGAAAAGAGGCAGTCGCCATCGACACACGGCAGGGTGACGGAAATAAAAACTACACTAAGAAGAAGAATAAAGGTTCACCATCTGACAACAGGTCAATTATGAAAGCGTTCCTCAGATCGCCAGCATCGCACCTCTCGTAAGTAGTTAAAGTCGATGGTTTCAAAAAAGAGGAGCGGCTACGAACACCACCATAATCAGTATCTACAGGGGTAGATGGAGATGCAGCAGCAGATGCATCAAAATCGGAATCGATACTGGATGCACTCCTACGAATGCCATCTATAGCTTCTTGGGAAATAAAACCCTTGGAAAAGAAAAAAAGGGACACCACAGCCATCAACAACAGCAGCAGCATCAGCCGTAACAGAAGCAGCAGCAACTATCAGTACCTGCAGCGGAGGTAACAGTAGCACCGGTAGGTGACATGATGTTTGAGGTGCTTCTCCAGACACCATCAATGCCCTTTCTCGATTGATATCCTGAAGTGGAGCTGGATCTGCTTCTCAAAGAGTTTGAGAGTTTAAAATAAAAACATATTTTCTTTTTATTTGGTTTTATCTCTTATACCTAAACAGTAATGTGTTAAAAGTTTTAAATCCTAGAGAACGAAGAAACAGCTAATTTTTAAGAATAAACCCATGTCCGTGTGATACTAGTGGTAAATAAAATACTATAATTGCCTACTGTTTAACAATTTTTACCCGCATTTAATTCATTTTTTATACAAATTTTGCTCAAATTAGGTACTAATGATATATTTATCTTTGAAGGTGATGAGATCTAACTCCCGATCTTGATTCGGGTTAGCGAATTTTCACTCTATTACAGAAAAACGTTCAAATAGGGGCGCAGACCCTAACACAGGATCGAAGGCCTACATGGTAGATCCTACACTTGTCTTACAAGAAGTTCAGGTTCAAGGCCAACCACTTTCTCAAGGTAGCCTGTTTCTCAAGGTAAACAACTTTGTCAAGGTCAACCCCAAGGTCAAGCCGATGTGAGCCACGTGGCCAACTCTGGGGATCCAAGGTCAAATGCCGTCACAAAAAGTGAAAGCAGTGCCCCTATTCTACTTACACATTTAAGTTTAGTTAATTAAGTTCTGTCTGGAAGAGCATATCATCATCATCGTTATGGAATATTCAAATGTTAATCACATTTTGGGGTTGTTCCGTGATGGAGTATTATTAACCCACGAGCTAGTGATAAACGCTGACAGTATAATTAATCATAAGGTAGCGTTTGAGAATACTATCGATTTGATGGAGGTTTACGAAGAGCTGGCTGAATGTAAGTATATGTTTCTTTATTTCAAGTTTGAATTATTTTTTAATACATAAAGGCACGAAATCGATAATTGCAAGGCATATTGTGAAGTCGCCTGTTATCAGCCTACGCACGACGATTATCAAGATTTTCAACATGTAACGAAAAATCATTATGGGATCACATTTCCTGAAGAAGAAGAAGCGAAAGAAGGAGAAGGGTCAATAGATAAGACCTGTAATGATGACAAATGTTTCTCATAGTAAAATAAAAAAATAAGATTTTCATTTTAACTTTATTTATTAATACTCGTCATATACCTCTGAAATAGATACATATTTCTTAAAAAATACTCTAACATAGATTCTTTCGATTAATTATGTTCTACACAATTTTGTTACGCTACATAATGTGGTCGCAAAAATTTAAGAGATAGAGTTTAAGTGTCAGCACAATTTTTTCAATATCTGCTTCTGAATCTGCATTCTAATAATAATAAGGGCCTTAGTCCTGTAAGACAGGTGTAGGAACTAACTCTTTGGCCTTAACTCCTGTCATCTTTACTCTGAACGAGCAGGATGAAAACTCAGGCAGATTACCACTAGGGTATAAGGAATAAAGTAGACAAAGCAAATAAAAAACGAAAAAATATATTTCTAAAAATAGTTGCATGTTTAAAAAATTAAAAAATTATTACATATCTTTTAAGGCGTATTTGTGACCACATATATACAAATTATGTTTTAAAAATTATTATTTCACTCCAGCTCCAACAACCTTGAAGTTAGCCTTGCGAATTTCAACGACTTGATTCGACCATAAAAGATTACTATAAAAATAGTAAGTTGTTAAGATTGAGCTTCGGTGACCAACGAAATTTGGCCTATTTGGTGCAAGATTTATTAATCACTAAACCACAGGGAAATGAATCATACTTAAATTTTTGTCAAAAAATCCAAAAATGCCGTAGTGCAATAGCATCTAAACTAATGTGTGAGAATTTAACCAAAGAACAAAGAAAATTCCAAATGAAAATTAGGATCAGTTGGCATTAAAACTTTCATTAGGAGATTACATGGTAAAATACAAGATATGGTACGGTTAAGAAATCCAAACTCACTAGAATTACCTTTATCATACGTGATAGAGGAAGAAAATTTCATTCACTACCAAAGACAGAATTATAATAATTATAATAATTTTAAACCTGTAAGGTCAAACTCTAATTTTTCAAGAAACCAAAATATTCAGTTTAGACCGAATACCTTTCAGAATTCTTCCCTTTCAAGCACAAACTCAAGACACGATAATTATAAACCATCATTCCCCTCACAACCTATAAACATTCGACTGAATCAAAATTACACACCTAGAAAATATTTTTCTAATCAACAAGTGTTTCGCAAACCACAAAATGTATTTCAACCTTTGAAAAATTTTGTACAACAACACGCTGAACCAATGTCTATATAATCACAAAATTTGAATTTCCCACAACCAATGTCACTTAAAAAAAAAACACGCATTTTTCTAGACCACGTCAAAATCATTTGCATAATTTAGATGAACATGAATCTTTTACTGAAGATGAAAATCCAGTTGTAGGGCCAAGTAATATTGGGAACCCTATTGAAAATCGATATGAATCGAATTCAGATGTAAATTTTTTCGAGACATCCGCAAGATCCGGCAACGTAATTAACTTAAATAATCTTTCTAATGACCTACCTCACATACCTATATTAAATGCGATATTCTTAATAGATACTGGTAGTTCTAGGGGTATAATTAACCCTGAAATATGTTACAAAAACTATGCCCATAATATTTTTTCTAAAAATTTCAATATCCAAACCTTTCATGATGAGGTTGCTATTATACATATTTGTGAAATATTTAAAACAGACGGAAATCATAAATTTCATCTCCTTAAGTTTAGTAATAAATACGATGGACTGATAGAAATCGACCTTTTGTACCATTTAAAAGCAAATTTAAATATATGTAACAAACAAATAAGTACACCCCTAACTCAAGTACCATTAATATTTAATGAAAGTTCACCGCGAACTAAGGAAAATTTTAATTATTCTATTACCATACCGGCGCAAACGGTAAAGGTTGTAAAATCCCAACAAACCAAAAAGAAGGAATAGGAATAATCGATTATTGTAAATTTAATGATTTTTTAGAAACACCTTTTGCCGTAGTTAACGTTTAAAATTATTTTACTTTGACAACAATTTTGAATTCAAATGAAGATGATATCAAATTAAATCTTCACAAACCACTTACAATTGAAACTGTTAATAAGAATTATTTCCTTCAATAGAAGATAACAATCAAAACCAGATTTTTAATAAACACTATCTTCTTAAACAAATCTAAATAATATTAAATTAGATCATTGTAATGAAGAGGAATGTAAAGAAATTGAAAAACTATGTTATAATTATAGAGATACCTTTTATCATGAAGATATCCCACTTAGTTTCACAAATCAAATAACACATAAGATAAAAATTTCGGACGAAAAACCCGTTTTTACAAAATCTTATAGATTTCCCGAAGTACATAAAGAGGAAGTTAGATCTCAAATGAATAAAATGTTAAACCAAGGGATAATTCAACCATCTACTTCCCCGTGGAGTAGCCCTATATGGATCGTCCCAAAGAAATTAGATAAACAAGGAAAGCAAAAGTGGAGAATAGTAATAGACTACAGGAAGTTAAATAAAAAAATGATCGACGACAAATATCCTCTGCCTAATATTACGGATATCTTAGACAAATTAGGTAGGGAAAATTACTTTTCCACGCTAGACTTAACATCAGGATTCCATTAAATCGAAATAGACAAAATAGATATACCGAAAACAGCTTTCTCTACCCTGAACGGACTCTACGAGTTTGTAAGTATACAATTCGGACTTAAAAACGCCCCAAGCACATTCCAAAGGGTTATGGATAATGTATTAAGGGGATTAAACAATGAAATTTGTTTAATTTATTTAGATATCATTATTTTCAGTATATCCGTACAAGAACATGTAACAAGATTTAAGTCGGTGTTTAATAGGCTTAGAGAAGCAAATTTTAAAATACAATTGGACAAATCCGAATTTTTACAAAAAAGAGTAGCTTACCTAGGTCATCTTATTACTCCAGATGGTGTCAAATCGAATCCAGATAAAATTTCGGCAATTCAAAAATTTCCTATTCTAAATACCCAGAAAGAAATTAACCTCTTAACGCCGGGTGTATCATATATGTGACATACCAAAATACTTTGCGTAAATAATGACACTTTTAATTTTACATAAATTTTGTGCTCTAGTGGTGGTTTAACGAACCTCTCTCTCAATTCTAGTCACCAGCTGCACTCTGGTGTTAGTCTTACTAATTATTTAGAAAATAAACAGCAACTATTTTGTATGTGAGCAGCTGATACAACAATTACTGAGTATCTAATTTTCTACAAAAGATGTCAGGTAAGATATTACTTTATAAAATATTTTTTATGAATACTTTATATTTATATATTTAATTCATAAAAAAAAGGTACTGAAAAAAATGTGTACTGTTTGAAAAAACTATAAAAATAGCTGTGTTTCATATTTGATACATTAGGTCATTATGCATTTTTGTTGTAAGGTTAGATGTTTATGGTTCGTATCGTATATGTGACATTAGGTTATTGAGTAAGATAATTTAAAATTAGTCAAAGTGATTTTTTCTTTCTATTTCAGCATTTTTGTTTTTGGTTTCAGATGGATCGAAGACCGCCACGGAAACACACTGGCCCAGTTCAGGGAATAGTGACGATTCTGATTTGAATGACAGTGATGAAGATCCGGACTACTTGCCAAATAGGGTATAATAATTTTAGTCTACTCAAATAGGACTGTGTAGTCTTCAACAACATACATATATAAAACTAAATAGGTTTACTGCATTAAATTTTGGATAATATATCGTTTTAGGATATGTAAATGAACAAACTTATTCCAACTTCTACAATTATCTAGAAATCATCTGCTTCCAGGTACTCCTGTAAGCAGTTCAGAAATGATGACCATGAGGTAGAAGAGGAGCAGCAAGTTCAAAAATTCTAAAAAGAAAGTACCTACTTTGCAATGGAATAACATCAGTGGCCTGGACACACAAAAATTATACCTGCTTGGGTTGTAAATGAACCTTATAGTGAAGTTGAGGAACTAGTATTTTATTTTAGACAATTAATTTTTGATCATGATATTCTAAAAAAATAATAGATCAATCCAATCTTTATGCTACTCAATAAAATCCAAATAAGCAATTGAATTTGGACAAAAGTGAACTGGAACAGTTCATGGGTTGTTGCATCTACATGTCCATATATGGTTTACCTCGTTCACGCATATATTGAATGATAAACACTCGCGTTGAAAAAGTTGCAAATGTCATGGGAGTTTATAAAAAAAATCTTCATTTCAATAACAGTGAAATTATTCCTCTTGATGACCCAAACCGAGACAGATTATTTAAGGTTCGTCCTCTTGTTGATCATATGACAAACAAGTACAGATCTTTACCAGTGACTGAGTAGATGCTCTGCGTAGACCAGCAAATTGTATCCTTCAAAGGAAGAAGCTCCTTGAAGCAGTACAATCCCAAGAAGCCTAAGAAGTGGGGATACAAGTTGTTTGTACTTTGTGACGTCAGTGGGCTGGTTCATGATTTTGATATACACACTGGCTCAATATTGCCTGCACCTGGTTTACTAGATTAAGGTGCTAGTTCAAATATTGTTCTAAAACTGGTACAGAACATACCACAACATCAAGGGTTTCGACTGTACTTTGATAATTGGTTTGCGTCGCTAAAATTATTTTTGACATTGGCGGATATGGGAATGCACGCCTTGGGGACTATAAGGGTCAATCGATTTCCAGGACTTGAATTTAAAAATGACAATGAAATGAAAAAGAAGGGTCGAGGGACTTTTCAGGAAAAAACAGTGTCAGTAGACGGTAAAGAAGTCAGAGCAGTAAAATGGTTTGATAATTGCACCGTTTCACTTGCTTCAACTTTTGATAGCGCAGAACCTGTCTCTGATATTAAACGATACGATAAAAGGAGTAAAACTGGCGTAATAATTCCCTGTCCCAGAATTGAAAATACTTACAATGCTTTTATGGGAGGATGGACCTGCTAGACGGACTCATTTCTTAGTACAGAATTTCAGTCCGATCAAAAAAATATTACCACAGAATATTTTTCCACATGATAGACATGGCAATAGTAAATGGGTGGCTGTTGTACCGAAAATATTGCAAAGTTCATAATTTTACAAAAAAAAAATACAATGGATCTTCTGGAATTCCGTTCCCAAGTAGCTGCTGCTTTATGCTATGAAGAAAAGAGTACCGAAAAAAGCTGATTCAGTAGGAGCAAAAATAGAGAAGAAAAACCGCAAGGGTCCAACAGCTCCAATGCCACTGCACATTGTAAGAGGAGAGCAGACAGGGTATTGGCCTGTACACGACAGAGATAGCCAGCGGTGTAAAAAGCCAGGCTGTAAAGGCCAAACTTCAGTAAAATATGTCAAATGTGTGGTGCATCTGTGTTTTACTACAAACAGGAACTGTTATAGTAAATTCTACCAGTGAATAAATTATTTTCATAATTCAAAAATTTTCACTTATTTTTTCCATTAGCGCCTGTTGTAACATATATGATACGAAGCTGAAATTTTTAGCCTAGACTTAAATTAGCCGTTTTTATTGTTTAAATATACTATTAGTGTTGAAATAAACCAAAATTTAAAAGAAAAGATTTTTGTTTTTTCAATTTCATAATTTAGGTGTTAAGAGGTTAAATCATTTCTTGGCTTATTAGGTTACTACAGGAAATTTATTAAGGATTTTGCACAAATTACCAAACCAATGACGGTATGTTTAAAAAAGAACGCGAAAATTATTCACAACCAGGACTTCATAAACTGTTTTAATTTACGTAAAAACATTATTTGCAATGACCCTATTCTACAGTACCCTGATTCTAATCGAGACTTTATTTTAACGACAGGCGCATCTAATGTTGTCTTAGGTAGTGTTTTATCACAAGGCCTCTCTCACACGCCTCTAGAACCCTAAGCGAAACCGAACAAAAATACGGTACTGTAGTAAAAGAGTTGCTAGCTATAGTCTGGTAATGTAAATATTTCAGGCCATATCTTTTCGGCAGAAAATTCACAATAGTGACGGAGCATTGCCCTCTCATTTGGCTATTTAATCTAAAAGAACCCAACTCTAAACTAACGAGATGGGGACTAAAATTACAAGAATTTGACTTCAACATAATTTATAAAAAAGGAACCCTAAATAGTAACGCTGACGCAATTTCTAGAATTAATATTAATACTATGAACGATATAGACTCATTAATTAACCATCCTGGAGACATCGACAATGACATATCCGATTTCATGGACCAACTAACAAGTACATCAAATGAAACTGAGACCACTTCACGTACGGATGAAAGTGCTGATAATGTTAACATTACGAAAATAAACCTAAATTTATTTGAAATGGCTGAAGATTTCAGCCTGGTGCAGTGCGGACTTAAAACTTAGTAAGGATTAGCCGAATCAAATAAAAATAAATTTAGAAACATTGACAAATTAAAATTACAGAAACCTAAAAACCATACAGTTCTATACGATTTCGTAAATAATCATTATTTAATTTATTCAGTTACAAAAATTTATACTTCCATAAACCCACATATGATGACGTTTTCGTGGCGCTGACGAATTTAAAACAATTTTGCTTTGATTATAATATTTTAAAATTAACAATGCCGAAGATATGTAGTAGACTTGATAAATTAGAATGGGCAAAGATCAAGCAAATGATACACAACGTATTCAAAAACAGTAATATGGAAATTGTAATATGTAACCTTCCTGATCCACACTTAAATAATTACTCGGATTAAGAAGAACAAAATTAACTCTTATATAAAATTAAATCTGGTAACTGATGACACGTCACATTCACTATCGAGAGACACCTTGAATGACTGCATACCAATATGTAAAAGAACTAAATATGATAGGAACTCACCATATGTACCATAAGTCTTAACCGAAACACCTTCTAAACCTTTTGAAATCTGTTACATCGACCTATTATTTTATGACTCAAAAAACTACTTGACTGTAATAGTTTGCACAAGGAATGCCCATCTCAGAAAAATCAGCAATTAACGTTTCTGAAGCATTAATCGATCATTTTTCAAAATTTGGAGTGCCAAAAATTTTCAACAGTGGGAAAGAGTTCAAAAACGAAACAGTTAGGGAACTACTTAAAATGCACAAGACATCCATTTCACGACCCCTGGTCATCATGAATCCAATGCAGCTGTAGAAAGACTGCACTCAACACTCATAGAGCACCTTAGAATTTTAAAAGAAATGTATCCAACCGAAAAACTTAATATAAACTATGCAATATTAGGATATAACAGTTCAATTCACAGCGCAACTAATTTCACACCCTTCGAACTTGTATAGGGACATACTGATTTAAGAGACCCTAGAATTTTTTACTCAAATACATTTTATACAGATTACGTAGAAAACCATAAAAGGAAAATAACCTTTGTATACGATCAAATAAAACAGAAACTGGGAACTCAGAAAGAACGTGTAAAAGACAAAATAAACGCTCATGGTGAAACCAACAACCAATTTAAATTAAATAAATTAGTATATAAGAAAAACCCATTAACAGAAACAAAAAGAATAATACATTTAAAGGTCCTTATAAAATAGTAGAAATATTAGAGAATAACAAAGTTAAACTAGAAAATAAAAAGAATAAATTTTAAATAGTGCATATGAAAGAATTAAAAGGTCATTCTTTGTTTCAGGATGAGGACCTTAATGATAATCCTAAGTGTAGTAACATGGGCATACATGGAAAAGATAATCAAAATTAATAATTCTCCCGGTATTTTACCATTCAAATTAGGTATAAGTCGGATAATAACCAGTAAACACGTCTTCGTATATGATATTAATTTAGAAACCTTAAATCCAGAAATTTCCGCTCTTATTAACAGTTACAAAACTATTAATTTTACCATATTTGCCAACAATAATACTATCGTTAACAGTTTTAAGGAATAATTGTGAAAATTTAAACCCAATTATTCTAGAAATTCAACAAAAATACGAAAATATGTAACTTAAGAAAGTAAATAAGAAAAATAAACGAGGATTATTAAACATAGGGGGAACAATTTCAAAATGGTTGTTCGGTACATTAGATTCCGAAGAGGGAGAAAAATATAACAATGACATGAAAAATTTAAAACAAAATCAATTAAAACTAATAAAAAATGTAAATTCCCAATTGTCGATTTCTAAAGAATTATTAAATAAATATTCCTCGATTGTGGACACTATCGTTTCAAACCAAAAGAAAATATTCAATTTCATAAACCAATATGAACAAACGTTAGTAGATATCAATAACGAATTTCACCAGTACGTGATAATGCAATCTATAATCAACCAAATTCACATAAATTCAAATATTATAATTACATTTCTTGACAATTTAGAAACACCATAACTTTCTCAAAACTACACGTGACTCACCCGGATATTTTAACGTCCAACAATTTGCAAAAAATTCTCATAGAATTGTCAAACTTATACGAACAAAATGAAATATTAAATATTAAACCTGATTCATGGTACTCAATATTTAAATCAAATTGTCACATAACGAAAGGTAATATACTCTTTAGCCTCGAATTCCCAATAGTATATCTCAAATCACTCCAATATTATAATCTATTCCTCATACCTACGAAAAGGAATACAATTATAATTCCACCAAAACCCTACCTGGCTCTAAAACAAAACATCATTCAATACATGGATCAACAGTGTGTACAAATAGAACAAATCTTTTTATGCGATGGAGAAGACTTATGGTTCGATGACGAAGATTGGTAACAAAGTTAATGCAAAATGGACAGCAAACGTGTAATGAACCAGTAATCGAAAGACCCAAATTAATAATACATGTGATAAGTAATGAATATCTAATAATAGTAACAGAAACCGAAATTCAATTAAAAAAACACTGTCCAAAAGAAGAATTCATGACTATCAAAGACAATAATCTAATAAAAATCCCATTAAATTGTAGTGTAATTTATCAAAATTTAGTTTACTAACAGACAAAACTCTAAAGGTGGTACCCCCTTCACACTACCAAAGATAAAACAAAACTATTCACAAAGTGCGACCAACGTAAATCCAATTAAAACAGAAAGTATCCCACTAGAAGACATTTACATAATAAAGAAACCATTGCATGCTATTCAATTAATAAAACCTACTTACGAAGTGAAACGGTCTATAAATTGGTCACCATACGTTACCCTCTTTGTTTTATTATAATAAATGCTTATATTTCATATAACTATAGGAACAAATTATATAATCAATGTAAGAAGAAAGATCAATCGCCTTCAGTCTTCTTCAACCCTGAAGCTTCAATTTAAGATGGGAGGAGCTATAGGATCGTCATATAGATAGTTTGTAAACCAAATTAGTCATAAGTTGTTATTCAATACCGAAATACTTTATTATATATTTAAGATATAATTGTAAGGATAATTTATCATGTGTAAATAACGTTCGACATATATATATATATATATATATATATATATATATATATATATATATATATATATATATATATATATATTATTAATTATTAATCTTTAATTAACAAATACGATAGAGACCTATAGACTTCCATTCTCAGGAGCTTACATTTTAATATATATATATATATATATATATATATATATATATATATATATATATATATATATAAAGGAAACAGAAATTTTATTTAATATTAGTGAATTAGGAACGAATCATTACAAAATCTTACACAATATAGTAATCCTAGAATCAAAGAAAGTTTTAAACCTGGTATAATACAAAATCAAATTAGCATGTTGAAAGAAAATTGTAGACTGATTGACTGAAGACAAATTACAAAAGTTTAAACATAGTAACCTTTCTAAAAGAGCCTTAATAAATGTTACAGGTTAGGTACAGCTATTAAATACATAAAAGGCAACCCTGATGATAATCGACTAATAACCTAACAGAAATCAATAAAAATTTAAGTAGACACCTTATTTAAATATCAATACAAAGTCGTTAATCAAATCAGTTAATGTACTTCATTTGCTAATCGTATAACCAAAAGATATTCCGATGATCAGAAATTAATATAATATTAATGCTTCAATAACAGCAATGGAAAACTTAGCAACATTTCTGACATCCAAACTAATGTACAATATAATAACCTTTTATGCACAAATGTTTTAAATATCTCCAAAAAGATAAACTAAACATTTATATTAGCGCTTTCTGACATAAAAACCCTACTAATAACCTCCCATATAGAACAATAAATCATTTCAACTTTATTTATAGCAAATCTGAATTGATTGAAGTGTACATATCTTTAATATATTAGAATTTACATGGTTTCGAGTTATATCTGTACAAGATATGATCACATGCATTTTATACCAATATAATATAAGAAGTATAAACGAAGAGCTATGGACCGATGAAAAATGTCAATCCGTAAAAGCCGGACACTACGTCTTCAGTAACCTCAAATCAGCGAGTGCAAGTCAATTTGTATACGACATAGTGAATAATGATTATAAACAAATGGAAACATTTTAATGTCGTGGAAAACTAATATTCAAGTTGTATAAGAATGTAATGGGAAGTAGACTATTTTTCAGGAATTAAGTGTTCTATCATCTAAAGATAATGAATGTGAATTAATAATCGAAAAACAAACCTTTGTGTCGCAAGTATGAATAATTATCGATAAGGTATATGTACGAAAACAGTTGACTAACGTGATTCATTTATCAGCGGTCGACTCAAGATTATATAAACAATTTTTGTTTCCTTTATGTTTAGAATCTAGAATATACCTGATATACTTTAATAGAAAAACATGCATTCATTCCCGTTCTGATATCTGTAATAGATAGATATATTCCGAAAATATAAAATATTATTACTTGAATTGAAACTACGGGTGTTTTTGTGAGTCTACCTTTACAAAATACCTTCTGCCGACATCAGAAGTGGTTAAGAGCCCGGTGCTATTAGGTGTTTATAGCAAGTAGTGTTTTTGTGTTGACAGAGGCTACAGAGAGTTCAACGTCAAGCGATGAGGGGTATAGTAGAGATTTAAAGAAAAGAACAAAAAGAGTGAAACGAAGCCGAGGTACCGTAAGTTTTACACCTCCACCTCAACCAATTAAGGCACAGCCCTTAGTAGAATCAAACCTAAAGTGCAATATAACAACAATAATCCCAGATTATGACCCAAAAACAACCTTTCACTTTTGTGACGTCATTTGACCTTGGGAATTTCCCAAATGCCTGCCACGTCGTTGACCACTGTTTGACCTTGAGTGAGTTGTTTACCATGAGAAAGTTGTTTATCTTAAGAAAGTTGTTTACCTTGAGAGACCAGGCTCACATTGAGAAGGAAGACTAGGATTAGCATGGCAAATTTGGAATTATTTTAATGGAGGTTCTTGTAAGACGAGAGCTGCCTCACGGCCCTGGCCTTGCGCTGAGAAATTGTTTTAATGGGTTTCTTGTGAGACGAGAGTTATTACCTGGACCTGGTCTAGCATCGGGAATTATTTTTAATGGAGGTTCTTGTAAGACGGGAGCTATCTCATGGTCTTGGTCTTATGCTGAAGGTTGTTTTTAATAATAAAGAGGTTCTCGTAAGACAAGAGCTATCTCTAGGACCTGGTCTTATGCGGGGCAATGTTTCTTAGTAATAAAGAGGTTCTTGTAAGACGAGAGCTATTACTCGGACCAGGTCTTGTGCTGGAGTTGTTTTAATAATAATAAAGAGGTTCTTGTAAGACGGGAGCTATCTCATGATCCTGGTCTTATGCTGAAGGTTGTTTTTAATAATAAAGAGGTTCTTGTAAGACAAGAGCTATCTCTAGGACCTGGTCTTATGCAGGGAAATGTTTCTTAGCAATAAAGAGGTTCTTGTAAGATTAGAGCTATTACTCGGACCAGGCCTTGCGCTGGAGTTGTTTTTTTAATAATAAAGAGGTTGTTGTAAGACAAGTGTAGAAACTACCATGTAGACCTTTGAGCCTATCGTGATCCATGGCTGAAAATAGTGGCATACTTAATTAATAGACATAAATAAACACGTGTCAACTTTTCCAAAACCGACTGCTTCTATAGATATCAATAACCTTGAGAGAAAATACTGCTCTCAACATTATACATACTTAAACGTGTAACATGATCTTGTTTTTATCATTAACATTCTTCATATTTCCATGAACTACATAGATTCGTATGAAATGATTATCGTTATTAAAATCTAATAAGAACTGTTTAACTTAAAACATGTCGATTATGTTCTATGCATTTGAATTTTATGAATGTCTGAGATACAGTGTGTTAATGAATTAATTTGAAGTTTAAAACATCACAGCTATTAAGAGTGCTTTATTACATACACTGCACTCTTTCGTAAAAAGTATTCTAGTAAATAAGAATTAAGAGCTAAAGACAAATGTTTTTCATAATAAGATATTACAAAAAAAATTATTAAGGTCAGCCTGATTTATCAAATGTTTTCGATGTCCCTGTCATATATGCCATGTTATATGTAATTTAATTGATTTTATACAAACTTTTTCAATACCGATATTAACAAGCAGTGATTAATTAATTTTTACCTAATACGAGTCGTAATTCTGATATAGACGGCTGTTTGTTTTACAATGTAATTTGTTTACACATTTATTTTTTATTTTCACTTGTTTGTTACAACCTTCTGAATGCAATTAAGACGACCTTCACTGCATACTTTAACAGTTGACCTTTCAATAGTTTATAACACTATTGCTTGGTAGCACATTTTTATTTACGTTGTATCCACATAAAGTTATTAACACTTCATAGTAAGGGGTCTATCAACTATTGAAAGGCCAACCGTTACATTACATTTTGCAAGGTTGTTTTAAAACCGTCCTTGTATTATTCGTATACAGATGATATTTCAAAAATGTATGTATAAACCGTGTTTACATAACATTTTTTTTTTCGTTAACAAGGTATATAGCAAAGATGGTCAGTATGTTTTAATATTTATTAGAGTTGTTTTGACAAGACGATTAGAATATACCACTGCATTTTTCAATGTTAGTAAAAGCAGCATAATCAAGCAATATAAATCTGTCTTATTTTCATCAACAGCTTCATTCTGAGTAGCTATATCGTAATAACTTGTTAATAATATATAAGGTATGCATCATATGTATGCAATATCTTAGGTGAATTACATCCATCAAAGGGTATACAATTAAGATAAGTATGTTGGTCTCTTATTAGAAACACCATCCTTTTAAACATAACGAAATTCTACTTGTAAGGGGAGGACCATGCTATTACATAAGATGACTTTACACGCATACATTCAGATTCTATTTTACTTTGAAATGCATCAATCCAAAAAGGTTTTTTAGAATTATAAACATACTCTCAGGTGTATATTACAGTGATGTTATAGAAAAAAGGCTTTAAGATAGCATTTTCTTCAACAGATTCATTCTGCATAGCTATATCGTAATAGCTTGTTAATCAGTCAAAACATATAACACAGGCATCATATGTATGCAATATCTTAGTTGAATTACCTGTATCAAAAAGAGGTGTATAATTAAGTATATTAGAAACGTCATCTTTTTTAAAACACATCCAAAGCATATATTAGAGTTTGCTATAGAAACCATGCGTAAAACTACAATGAGAAATTTACTCCATATTGATACACTGTGAACTGTGAGTAACCTTTAGGTATTGATGCAGGCGGTTCTTTTGTGATATGCGAGAATTTAGGTAAAACACAATAGAGATGCAACTACATACTAACTAGGCTTGTTTTTTTAGCACGAGGATTTAGATGTGAGCTTCTTAAAACGAAGATAGAAAACGTTCACGGATACTTTAAGAAAAACGATAAAACTTTCTTTTTCAATAATCAAGACATCGATATCTATATGACAAATAATCTGGTATAAAAAACATCTATGGCTGAAAGTTTTAATAAAACATTAAATCCAAGAATATGACGATACTTTACGGTTGGTAATGATAAGGTAATCCTCATGAGCGGAATGCATTTTCTAGCCATTATTTTCATATTGAGCAAATTCCGAGCAAGCAACCTTTTTACTAATCGATAGTTTAGAATAATTCTCGACACTTGGAATGCCTTTTCTAACTATTATTTATGTACATATATATATATATATATATATATATATATATATATATATATATATATATATATTATATATAACACACACACACAAAAGTTACTATCATTATTAGAGACGGCAAATGCATATTTGCATGTTTTTTGTTATTGGGCATAAACATAATAGTAACCCATATGTATACGTTTTTTATAAAGTTTAGCCCTAAAAAACGCATTTTATTTTGCATATAATGCATATATTGGGGGGTTACGGCATATTGCACATGTTCAAGAATATACAGCATGCTATCGGCATAAAAAACGCATATATTATAGAAATTTTAAAATTATAAAATTTTATTTGTTTCAATTTTAATTTTTTTTATATAAATTTTTCAAAAGAGAAATAAATACACAGGAAAGTAATATATACAGTTTTTACTTTCTCTAAAATCCCGTACATTAAAAGCCCATTATAAATGTTTGTGCATAATCCTATTAAAGCAATTTACCTAATGGGTGTGCATTTTGGATATTTTATAATATAGATGATTTTTTCTCGGAAAATGCATGTTTATTTAAATATTGTCCAATTTCATCCGCGGACGTTGAAAGAAGTTTTTCGAATTATAAGTATATATTAAGCGAAAAAAGACAAAACTTTTTAGTAGAGAATGTTTAAAAACATTTGGTTATTTATTCTAATAAATAAATATAATTGTATATATTGTAAAACTGTGTGTATTGTAAATAATATAATTTCTTAAAGTGTATGTATAAGTGACTATATATTTTTTGAATAAATGTTATTAGACTTGTGTAATGTATATATTATATCAATGAAATGCACCGAATGTATGTGAGTCTTTGTTCTTTTCCCGTATAAAGTATAATATACAGCATGGTTTATTTTGCATATAAGTGCATATTTGTGCGCAATACAGCATATTTAGAGCATATATTGAACTAGTTTAGCTGCATATTTGACAGCATATCTGCCACATCTTTATAGCATATTTTCCCGACTCTTAATCATTATCAACGGTGTATATATTCAGCAGAGGCGTTTTGTGGAAGGCGACGTAGCTCTTGAGAGGCACGAAATGGGGGTACGTCGCTATTTAGGGCCTACAGGAAAAAGAAGAGTGCCGAATGAGCGCAGAACGACAGTAGCCGGTGGTTCTGGTACACCTCCGAAGAGGATGAAGAAAACCGTGTAGACGAACGTGATTGTTGTAGACAGTGACGTCGACGACGGAGAGGCAGCAATCCAACGCCAAGCACCACAACCCTCGACGTCACGGGGATTACCTGTGTGTGACGGCAGTAGTATGGATGTTAAATCCAAGCGTCGGTTTGAAGACCAATCAGGTGCATCATCAGGTAGGATGATAGAAGAGACGACGATACACATGCAATCACCATCGCAATTACCATCGCAACCTACAGTATCGGATGAGGAAAGGAGGTCGTCGATACTGGAAGACCTCCTTAGAGTTCCACCTGGACCTCTTCCGACACAGTATCAGACGTTTAATTACGGGGACGATGATCTGGATGACATCCTCGCGAGATTAACGTATATTAAGTAATTAAATAAATACAGCAAAATGTAATTTAACGGTTGGCCTTTCAATAGTTGATAGACCCCTTAATATGAAGTGTTAATAACTTTATATGGATACAACGTAAATAAAAATGTGCTACCAAGCAATAGTGTTATAAACTATTGAAAGTATAGTGAAGGTGGTCTTAATTGCATTCAGAAGGTTATAACATACAAGTGAAAATTAAAAAATAAAAGTGTAATAACATTTTTAAGCAAATTATACAATTGTTTTATAATAAAAATCCTATTACAAATTACATTGTAAAACAAACAGCCGTCTATATCAGAATTACGACTCGTATTAGGTAAAAAATAATTAATCACTGCTTGTTAATATCGGTATTGAAAAGGTTTGTATAAAATCAATTAAATTATATATAACATGGCATATATGAAAGGGACATCGAAAACATTTGATAAATCAGGCTGACCCTAATAATATATTTTTTTTTAATATCTTATTATGAAAAACATTTGTCCTTAGCTCTTAATTCTTATTTACTAGAATACTTTTTACGAAAGAGTGGAGTGTATGTAATTAAGCACTCTTAATAGCTGTGATATTTTAAACTTCAAATTAATTCATTAACACACTGTATCTCAGACATCGATAAAATTCAAATGCATAGAACATAATCGACATGTTTTAAGTTAAACAGTTCTTATTAGATATTAATAACGACAATCATTTCATACGAATCTATGTAGCTCATGGAAATATGAAGAATGTTAATGATAAAAACAAGATCAAGTTAGACGTTTAAGTATGTATAATGTTGAGAGCAGTATTTTCTCTCAAGGTTATTGATATCTATAGAAGCAGTGGGCCTTGGAAAAGTTGACACGTGTTTATTTATGTCTATTAATTAATTATGCCACTATTTTCAGCCATGGATCACGATAGGGTCAAAGGTCTACATGGTAGTTTCTACACTTGTCTTACAACAACCTATTTATTATTAAAAAAACAACTCCAGCGTAAGACCTGGTCCGAGTAATAGTTCTTGTCTTACAAGAACCTCTTTATTGCTAAGAAACATTTCCCCGCATAAGACCAGGTCCTAGAGATAGCTCTTGTCTTAAAGAACCTCTTTATTATTAAAAACAACCTGCAGCATAAAACCAGGACCATGAGATAGCTCCCATCTTACAAGAACGTCCATTAAAAATAATTCCCGACGCCAGACCAGGTCCAGGTAATAGCTCTCTTCTCACAAGAACCCCATTAAAACAATTTCTCAGCGCAAGACCAGGGCCGTGAGGCAGCTCTCGTCTTACAAGAACCTCCATTAAAATAATTCCAAATTTCCCATGCTAATCCTAGTCGTCCCCCTTCTCAAGGTAAGCCTGTCTCTCAAGGTAAACAACAACTTTCTTAAGGTAAACTACTTTCTCAAGGTAAACAACTCACTCAAGGTCAAACGGTGGTCAACCACGTAGAAGGCGTTTGGGAAATTCCCAAGGTCAAATGACGTCACAAAAGTGAAAGGTGAGGTGCCTCGGTTCTACTATTAACGATTGGATCAAAATTATCGAATACAATGCCAAGACTTACCAGTGACATGACAATGTAATAATTTTTCAAGCACTAAATACGTTAAATGGCGCTGCTAAAATGTGATATAAAAACTTCATAGAGAGTGAACTGGGATGGTCTCAGGATACTTGGGAAATTTGGAAGGGCATTTGGAAATCGACATTTAAATCCACTAGAAATAATTTTAAACTATTAATGGATCTTGTAAATCACAGAACCTTCTGAAGGCTGTTCTTTATATGACTTTTATTTTGCACACTCTCAAAAATTAATAAACAAACTTAACTTTTCGGACACTGATAAAATTTCTTTAATTTGTGATACAATTGACGACAATAATATTACATCCGCGGATGAAGCTTGTAACATGGAAGATGTCAATGCGTTAGGCACGTATCTCAAAAATAAAACTTATCTTAAAAATAATATTCCGCAACCAAGCGAAAAAAAATTAAATTACCGTACAGCATAAAAAACAATTTTTCCGAATCTAAAAATGATATGAATCAAATAGACCCTCTACAAGGAAACCGGTCTTTACGGATAACAAATTAAAACAATGTATTGCTTCTGGGAAAATGGGACATGACCGCTCAATTTGTAGGCACAACGTCTGTAACTTTTGCAATGTAAAAGGCCATATCGAAACCAATTTTTTTTACAAACAATATAATTATAATCAATCTAAAAAGCACAATAATGAAACAACAGTAAAATTGTCTAAACCATCTACCGAAAGGAATGAAAATATAAATTTTATTAAAGACTCCGATCCACAGTCAAAATTTTATAAAAATATTTGCCTGGGTGGTAACACGTATTAGGCATTTATAGATTTTGGCAGTGAGTGTTCAATAATAAAAAACTTAATTGCTCAAAAATGTTCTTTTCAAATATACGAGCTTGAAACCCCAGTGACACTAACAGGGTTTTTAGGGAAATACCACAACAGTTACACAATATATTTCTGAAAAAAATAAGTAAATGATGTAAATATTGAAATTAAATATTGTCATCGATAATTCACAGTTTAAATTCAATGTTTTAATAGGAAGTAACTTCACCGACAATTCACAAATAGTTTATTATAGGGTAGATAATACAATTTATTTTAAAATGAAAGCAGAAACTTTCTCAAACATTAACTGTGGTGAAATGTCCTTAAATGATTTAAATAGTTTGCATAACCTTTTACAGTCTACGAATCATGTATGTTTGTATCATTAAACAAAATAGAAAAGCTCATAATATTTCACTATCAATTGAATTAACAACAAACAAACCCATAATCCATAGGGCTTATCGTTCGTCCGAAAAAGATAAAATGATTTTTAAAAAAATAATTAAAATCTTTTGGAAGCTAATATAATCAGAACAAGTAGATCCCATTATTCTAGTCCGGCATTACTGGTTGCAAAAAAAGGTGAGGAGAAAAGATTAGTAGTAGATTATAGGGCTCTAAATAAAGTGACCATCAAAAATAAATTCCCGATGACTGTTATTGAGGAAATAATAGATACTTTATCCGAATTGAAATACTTTATCAGCCTCACCCTAGCCTCAGGATATCACCAAATTCCGATGGAAGAAAAATCGATCCCGTTTACTGCATTTGAGACACCGGAGGGACATTACGAGTATCTCCGGGCCCCATTTGATTATATAATGCCCCTTCGGTGTTTCAACAATTCATGAATGCAATATTTTTACCACTGCGTCATTATAAAATTATCCCGTATTTAGATGATCTGTTAATATCATCTAGAACTGTATCAGAAGGTATTGAAATATTAAATGAAGTCTTTAAAATAATTAAAGATTATGGTCTCACTATAAATCTAAAAAATCTTATTTTATGGTGACGAAAATAACGTATCTTGGCCATGAATTGTCCTTTAATAAAATTACGCCCTCGGACTTAAAGATAGAAGCAGTTAAAAATTTCCATTATCCCAAAAGTCAACACCATCTGCGACAATTTTTGGGTTATTTTCGTAAATTTATTAAAGACTCTGCCCGCAAATCGGCACCACTTATCAAATTATTAAAAAAAATGTTAAATGGAAATGGTCCGACAACCATTAAGCAATAGTTGATTTTCTAAAACATCAAATTTGTTCGAAACCAGCCTTGAAAATTTTAACCCAACTTTACGTACAAGAGTATATACCGATGCAAGTCGAGAGGGATACGCGGCTATTTTAACTCAGTTTGAGAATAATATCGAAAGCCCTATAGCGTTTTTAGTAAGTAAACAACCGATTAGGAAAAAACTACCATTTATTCGAACTAGGGCTACTCGCAATTGTCAAAACTCTTGATAGACTTCGTTTTTATTTATTAGGTAACGAGTTTATAAGATTTACGGATTGAAATGCAGTGAAAAATGCGTGGGATTAGCAAACTATTATTCCTCGTATCGGCCGCTCGATTTTATTTTTGCAAGATTTTTCTTTCAACATATAACATAAAGCAGGATGCCAAATGCAACACGTAGGTGCTTTGAGTAGGAATTTTGACAATTCAGATGAGTTACAGACCAACGACTCTTATTACCGAAAATGATTATTTTCGCGAAGCTCAATCTCTCGATGAAAATACCACAAAAATTAAGGAAATTTTACTCAGCGGTGATCGTGATAACAATAAAGATATTTTCAATAATTATGACCTGCGCAGAAATAAGATATATAAAATAACTTCATTTTGTAATAGATTAGTCACTCCAAAAGCTTGTAGGTGGCAAACCGTTAAAGCCAATCATGATGATATGGATCATTTTGTGATAGATAAAACTATCGACAGAATTAAACGTTCATTTTGGTTTCCGACACTGAATCGGTTCGTAAGAAAATATATAAAGTCGTGTCTTCATTGCCTTTATCATAAACAACACAGTGGTAAAACCTGATACTATCATACCCAAGTATGCTAAGCCACAGGTACAATGAACCTGGATACTAGGCCCTTTCATCGAAACAGTAAATGGATAAATATCTACTAGTCATTGTGATGGTTTTCAATAGTCACCTACATCAACCTGGCCCTTTACATCGTCAAAACATGTTGTTAGCAAATTAGAAGAAATATTCTGAAATCTACCCAGCATAGTCACTGATGCTGGATTTCTTTTACGTCTCAGAATTTAAGAAGTATATCGAAAACAAGTTATCAGCTGTTTACATCAGATCCGGAATGCCCGACACATCGGTCAAAACGCATGTATGAATAAGCACAATTAAAGCGCACAGAAAACACAACTGGAATCAGTGGGAACCTCAAGTCAAGCATGGGCTAACTAGCACTCGCCATGGAATTATTCTTTTACAACTCAAGAATTTACAGAAGTATATCGAAAACGAAAGTTATCCTAGGCTGTTTACAACAGAGACCGGAATGCCCAGAGGAAACGGTCAAGTCGCACGTATGAAAGACAATTAAAGCGCTTACAGCAAGGTGCAATTTAACAAGAAACAGTGTGACTCAAGATTTTATACAGTTGGAGACTTAAGTAGCTACTCGCCATCAGAATTATTCTTTGGTTTTCAACTCAGAACAGATACTGGTCTGCTAGAAAAATTTCCAGGCCCATTTAGGATTATAGAAGTTCTGCCTAACGATAGATATCGTATAAAAGAAGATATCGAGACACAACGGTCAATAAGACCATATGAAGGAGTCGTAGGATTAGAACATATTAAATCGTTTCAAATACAAAAATGTTAAGGTAAATCGAAATGAGTATCTTAGGAAATACAGTTCGCCATTTTAGACACTACAGTTCGCCATCTTAGGCAATACAGTTCGCCATCCTAGGCACTACAGCTAGCCATCTTATGCACTACAGTTCGGCATCTTAGGCAATACAGTTCGCCATCGTAGGCCATACAGCTCACCGTCTTAGGCAATACAAGTTTGTCATTTTAGACAAACGCAAAGGTCGTCATCTTATATGACGAATACCCTCTCACCAATGTATTATGGAAATCACATAACTATTTTTTGTTGTACAGGATGGCCGTGTAGCAAGTATGAATAATTATCGACAAGGGCGATGTACGAAAACTGTTGACTAACGTGATTCATTTATCAGCGGTCAAGATTATATAAACAGTTTTTGTTTCCTTTATGTTTAGAGTCTAGAATATACCTGATATATTTGCCCAATAGCAAACATGCATTCATCGTTCTGGATATCTGTAATAAAGATTAAATCCAGAAAATATAAAAATTATTTTAAATTAATAATGCGCAGGGTGAACCTAAAAATAGAGACATTTTTAATAACTAGTTTAATGTTAGTACGCACTTTCGATATCTCAACTGCTCAAATCGGGTTTTAGTACTCAAAACTTAGATTCGCTTAACGTCGAATATTGAGGTCAAGCTGATAATTTATAAGACCGTTTACTCTGCTCGTATTCGCTTCGCTATGGTTGTCGTCGACCACTGAGGCAACTGAAGGTTAAAATAAGTAAATGCCTTTACTTGTCAAAGTTTCAAAAATATTGTGCTACATTTAGTTTGAATAAATAGAGAGATTAAATTCAAATATTTAACTAGTTTGCTGTTTGACGCCTCGGTTCTCAACTGCTCTCTTACTCTTATGCTTTGAGGTCGTGTTCAGTGACCGTTCTCTGTCGTATTCGCTATGGTGTCGTTGAATTGTGGAATAAATAAGTAAATGCCTACCAGTTTCAGCAAATACTAGCTCTTTAGTTTAGATTAACGATTCATTGACGAACGTTTTATTAACAATTAGAAATATTTTGGTGCTAAGACATATTAAATTTTCATACAGTTTTAACTTAATAATTTTATCAATATTTGTATATAATATACATAAATAATATTTTTAAGTTAAACTACTACTTTAAATAAAATCTGGTGCACTAAAAACCGGAAAATAATTATTAGGACACATTATGAGACTTTCTAAAGATTCTAACCTCTTTAAAAATTAACAATTAATTTAAAATGTGGGATGTAGGTTAAAATATTTTTTAGTGAACTTGCTCCCCCACGTTTTTGTTTTTAATTGTTAAATGTTCAGGATATCTGAAATATTTTTACCTATACTTTCTATTTTTTGGTTCTTAGTTTTTCACTTGACTACTCTACGACTGCAACATTAAATTCAGGATAAAAAGACCTTTAAGACGAGGTATCATTTGATCTCCTTCTACTTTAAAATTTTTAAGGGCAGCTCTCACCCTCGCTCAGGGGTTAATACTGTGGGGTTAAACATAAAATATGATAATATAATATTTTCACGGAAACCTAAAATACGTGCGGAATGTTTTGTAAGAATCGGTTCAGTAGAAGTAGTTCAAAAAGCTATTGCAAGATTAAAAACAAACAATAAACATCTGTACAGGTCGAGCGATATTAAATAAAATCGTTTATTAACAATTAAACCCTTATTTTAAATTATTGTTAATATTTAACATTTTTTTTGTAAATAAAGAATTGCATTTGTTTAAACCAAATCCGAATATTGTGCAGTATTCGTAAACCGCCAAGCTTGTCTATAAACGTGAAAACTTGTCCAGACATCCTTTTTTCCAGTTCGGACTCGAAAGGTTCACGGGTATAAATTAAAACAACGAAAGGCGTTAGCTAATCAGTTCTTGATATTCACACAAGAAAACGGAAGATAAATTATAAATTAAACGTGTTTTAAAGTGGTAGAAAGAAAATATTCGATCCGATCAAGTGTTTTATATTTTTTGTTATTGTGTTTGGTGTGGAAATTAAATTAAGGGTGAAATGGTAAGTATTATATTAATAATTGGACATATTCTAATAAAGTAATAAAATCCAAAATTAGTGCTTTTAAGGCATATCAAAGTTTATATTAAAAATTTTGTCAATGTAAATAGTCACCCTTTATGTTATTATACAATAGTTACATAGTTAGATTCTACGTAAAACTCGAGGATAATCTCTTAAGATTTAATAGCTTTTGGGATATTTTAAATTTCATTATTTCAAATAATATAGCTTTTAACTATTAAAATTTAAATCAAATATTATACAAATTTTGTTATGACAAGTCATTGCCTATAAAAATTCAAATTAAATAATAAATGTCTTGTTTATAGGAAAAAAATGCAAATGTAATTTCTGAAATAAAAATTAAAATTTCTTAAAAACCATTTAAAATAGGTATAGGATATTAAATATACAAAAATCTAGGTAATTAGACTTTTACGTGTTACCTTAATAGGTAATCATATACAGGGTGTTTCATTCAAATTACCGAAGTTGACATCTCTTTCCGGTATAGCTGGTAGTGCCAAAACTGTCAAAATATTTTATTCGTCTATCATCCAACGATCTCACCACGTTTCTTTTTTAAATGTTTTCTGAGCCTAGTACATCTTAATACATTTTATATTGATCTAGCATATTAGCTTATATTAGCTTCACTTGCTTAATTCTAGGAACCACAGAAGAGAAAACGACCTTCCCGCGCAAAATTTCGGGAGCAAAAAAAAGTTAGAGCCCAAGAAAGGGAGAAGATGACTGGCAAAATGAAAGATTTCTTGGCAAAAACTCCAGTTTCCAATGCAGAAACAGAAGCTTTAGAGAGTCAATGTTCTGAAGCGGTCGCTGCTTCACCTGTTCCTGCACTTGAACCATCTACGAGTACATCAACTCTCAGTGAAAACGTAGAGTCGGTCGAACCCACCGGCTCAAAAATAGAGACTACAAGTGAGGCTGAAACCGAAGCCTTGACTGAAATGGGCCCCGAGATGACAAGTACCATTCTTCTATCGGAGGATCCTGGTCTGTGGCCTAGAACCATTAACAACGAGGAAGTCAGAAGGTTGGTTGAGCGAGGACCTCCTTTGATAGGACGCAATTATCAATTTCCTACAAATCAAGACAATAGAAAATTTTCAAGTACGTACTTTGTCAGAAAACTGGAGAATGGTGAAACAACAGAGAGAATTTGGCTTATTTATTCAGTTTCAAACAACTCTATATTTTGCTTTTGTTGTAGGTTTTCGATAAAACTATCAATACTTTTTCTGATTCAAATGGTTTTTCTGATTGGCAACATTTATCGTTGGCTATAAAAAGACATGAAACATCAATTGTACATAATGTTCATATGAATACATGGATGAGTTTGAAAAAAATGTTAAAATTATCTACTACTGTAAACGATCATCATTTACGGGTTTTAGAAACCGAAAAAAAATATTGGCATGACGTTCTGGAAAGAATTGTTGCAGTCGTAAAATTTTTGTCCCGACAATGTCTAGCATTTCAGAGTTCTTCTAAAATACTTTTTCAACATGATAACGGAAATTTTTTTAAGGCTGTCGAGATGATTTCCTAATTTGACCCTATAATGAGAGAACATCTCAGTAGAGTGCAAAACTCCCAGGAAAATTATTTAAAAAAAACTCATTATTTAGGCTACCAAATTCAAAACCAAATTGTAGAATTAATGTCTTCTAAAGTAAAAATAATATTTTAAATCATGATTGTAAAAAAGTTCAAATACAAGAGAGTTTTTTAGCTTTATTCGATTCTACAGGAAAGGACTATTTAATTTTGTAGTTGATCTTTTACGAAATTTAAATTTGGATATTAGAGACATGAGAGTTCAAGGGTATGATAACGGTGCCAATATGCGTGGAAAGCATATTGGCTTACAAAAACGTATACTGGACGCTAATCCTCGAGATTTTTTTGTGCCATGCGCTGCACATAGCTTAAATTTAGCAGTAAATGATGCTGCTAAAGTATCAAATGAAACAGTAAACTCTTTTAATATAGTACAAGAACTCTACGTTTTTTCTCTTCCTCCACAACAAGATGGGATATTATTAAAAAAAATGTTCCTAAATTAAATCTAAAACCCCTAAGTGATACTAGATGGTCAAGTAGGGTAGGTGGTATAAAGCCATTAAAATTTCATTTAACTAAAATTTGTGAGAGTCTTCTAGAAATAGCGGATAACGATACTTTTAACATAGAAAGTAGGCATAAAGCAAGTTCTTTACTATTAAATATCCAATCATTTAAATTTATTTGTAGTGTAATTATTTGGTATGATGTTTTATTTCAGATTAATATTGTAAGCAAAATGAAGCAAAGTGTAACAATTGACATTAAAGTGTGTCAAAACTATTTAAAGAATTTAGTCGATCATTTCAAAAATTATAGAAATGATAATTTCTTTGAGGAAATAATTGCTCAAGCGGCAAAATTAGCCGCCGATGTTGAAATACAGCAAGATTTTCCCGCAATCAATACTACTAGACGAAAATATAAACCAAAGTTTTTTGATTATGAACATAGGGATGAAGCACCTCAAAATGCCAAAACCGCGTTTTAAGTTATTTTTTTTTTTAAGAATAATTGATCAAGTACTAAGTTCTTTAAATAGTAGATTTGATATGATCTCTAACATTTTTACATTATGTGACGATGATCTCCTAAGGAACTGCCAAGCTCTACAACAGAAGCTTACTGATGCGGTAAAGATGGAGGCTGATATTGAGGCAGATGTTTTGTTTAATGAGATTAAAGATTTAAAGTTATTTTAAATTCCTCATTCTTCAAATCCTCTGGATATATTGCAATATATATTTGAACACAATTTAACCTCATCTCTGCCAAATGTTACAATTTCCTTAAGAATACTCTTAACTTTACCAGTATCTGTGGCTTCTGGGGAGAGGTCATTTTCAAAATTAAAAATAATACAAAATTTTCTTCGATCAACTATCCATCAAGAGAGACTATCTGGGCTAGCAATATTAGCTACAGAGCAGGAGATGGTTGACAAAATCGATTTTGATGAAGTAATAAAATAATTTGCTGCCGTTAAATCAAGAAAAACACCTATTTAACCTAATAAAGGTTGTAGTTTTAAGTGACTGATTAAAGATGTTTTTTTTTGTTATTAATTAATAATTTATTACTTATTATTTCCAATAAAAATTTATTATAAAATAAAAAAAAATATTTTTTTTTATAACTGGATTTCGTACATTAATAAAGGGCGCCAAAATAATGTCCCGCACGCGGACACCGCTCAGCCTTGCGGGGGCCCTGATAAGAATGACTTTTATACACCTAATCCGGTTTCAACCATATTAACTTTTAATTAGTGATTTCTCATACTTGTTGCTTGTATAATATTTACGGTAACGCAGTTATAAGCAGATTTGTGACTTATGACAAATATGGATATAGCTTTCATTTCTTTTAAGATTACATACGTCTGCGTAGTTGGTAAAGCTATTTATTTCACCGAGTCAATCGATCCATGGAATAAAAAAGTTAAAAAAAACTCAACCCGTCATTTCACCCCCTTAGAGATGGAATTTCGAAAAATCCCTTTCTTAGTGGATACCTACACTTCAAAAAAACACACCCGCTGTAAAATATGTAGGACCAGCGGTTTAGACTGTGCGTTGATATATCAGTCAGTCATTGGGTCAGTCAGGACTTTGAATTTTATATACACATATTACCCATTAAGATTGCTACAAAAATTACTAATCAATAACCTAAAGTTAATAATACCTAAAGTTAAAGTTAAATCGCTCTCTAACTTGATTTGAGTCTAGATTGATTTCTTTGTTTTGGTACTTCACACAAAAACTGCTGCATTAACTGAACATTTAACCAATTTGGTGTATTCACAGTTCATTAGACATTACAACTCCCGTTGTAGTACATGGTTACTGAAACTGGATACACCATTACGTCACTTTTGTTTCATGTAGACAGAATGAACTGAAATAATTGGTTATTCTCTTATTGTGCTTAACGCTAAAATAGTCATATAAGCGATATTAGCGAATGGAAGAATAAAAAATTATTCCAACACCATGCACAGATACCAGTGGCTTAATAATAACAAATAAATGCACTCTCAAATTCGCGGTGAGATAAATGGTCGGTGTGTGAGAGAGAAAGTATGAGGGCTTGAGCGCGCGCCGTGTTACAATAATTAAAACGAAAAATTAGGTCATCACGTTTTTCCGGGAGATTTTACCCATTTTTCTCTTCATAAAAACCTTCCACAGACTTCAACCATTACTCGAAAAAAAAATTGGCAGAATTGGTCCAGCCGTTCTCGAGTTTTGCGCTTAGCAACACATTTGGCGATTAATTTTTATTTATATCGATTTACAGCGTGCGCTGTTTATTTTTAAAGTTTTAATATTCATTCAACAAATACTAATTTTTACTGTATAGCATTAGAATGGTGGTTTATTTATCGTCCGAGGAAATATGAAACAATGGTTTCTACTGGCATTTCTGCACAGCATTGCTGAAATTAGTACTTGTAAATAAAAGCTACGATATCTAACACATCTAAAAAATATTTCTCCTACTATTTTAATTTTACAAATCCTGATTTTTATAACAGTAAATAATATAGAAGACGGTTAAAATAAGTAACGAATAGAATCGGTCACGATTTTGGGTTGAATTCAATATGTTTAAGTGCAAAAGAAAATGAACTCTGTAGTACTAAATTTTATTTTATCAACAATTTTTATTTTATACCGTTTCTGCAAATACATTAAATTAAAACGTATGCAGTAAATAAAAATGTATTATTAAATTTCACAAAAAAAAACACGCTGTTCTTATCACAAAACTGGTTACTGGAAACAAATTGTGCAAATCTAAAAAAATTCGGTCATGAAAAGTTTTCCTATACTTGTATATTATTTATAGGTACAAAGGAACATAAAAATTAGGAAAATTGCAGTCTAGGTTCCTTCTTCTTCTTTGCACTTGACGTATTTACTACCTCTAACATCTTGTTTACAGTATTGTTTGATTATCATTAACACATAATAATGCACAGATCTTTAGTGGCGAAACTAGAGGGGGTGCAAGGTGTGCTAGGCACACCCCAGGCAAGCCGTGACACACCCCAGAAATACGGAGCACTTCCCCATTTTTCATTCTTATCTTAAATTCCATCTAACAACTTAATTCGATAAATCTTAAACCATTGCGATAAACAAACGAGTAGTAATAGTGACATAGTGATAAGTACAATTATTAATTATTATTTATTATGTAAGGACATTAGAATATTCGTCATTCGAGCATAAGTTGTATCGGTGAAATAATATTTGTTTGGCTAAGCGGCGCGGCGGCGGTAGACTACTGACTGCGACTGTGCTACTCTTGGAATTGTTTTGGTTCATGATACTGATATGCGTTGAGTGTTGATGCATAAACAATAGCGTGTATAGTTCCTCTTTCACGATGTAGTAAACCCAGCAAGCATAAAGACGCCGCAAAGATTAGTAGATTAGATTAGTTTACATACAGTTTACATTAACGTTCTAAAAGATAACTTTTTATAAAGGAAGCGAGACTTGAAACTTAAAAATAGTGTAACATACCGGAAATGGTGACTCATCATACCGAACAATCTAGATGTATGAATCATAATTACGATGCCTCGGTAGACGCAGACAGCAGCTTGCGTAAATTATTAGTCATCGAACCTCTAGAAGATTCGAGAAGGGTTGCTTGCGTCATCGGTACCTATATAAGCAACGCTGCAACGCACGATGAATTCATGGGGTTATTACTTGTTATAGTTATGTTTAATGTTTTATGTAATATTATTAATTATTATTATTATTATTATTATTATTATTATTATTATTACATTGAACAAAAAAATGGAACACAAACAGATAAACGAGAAATGTGGAGACAATAAATCGACAAGAAGATATGAAACAGGCACGATGAAATCCGATAATAAAGGAAACATAAAAGAATGAAGAATGGTAATATAGAAAACAATGGCGAGGAAAAATGGTATATAAAGATACGAAGACTAAAATTAAAAAAAACGAGCAAAATTTTGAAAATGGTGATACCTAAATGGAAAAAATGGAAAAATGCAAAATTATATTGTGAAATACAATGGTATGGAGTCAATATATGGAAGTAGATGAAAGAAAAATGGGTGACGACATGGTAGGGATTCAAAGTATGGACACTGTGGAAGTATTGAGAATGGAATTGGTTAACGATTGGTAATTATGGTAGATATGTTACATTATGATTGCACTTCTCAGTGTAAATGCGACAGACTAATAATATAAAATGTACATTTATGTGAAATAGTACTGTAATTGAATATTAAATTGTAATTTTGGGTACCAATCGATAAGTTTCATAACTTGGTTGGACCCCCATAATGTATCTACTTGGCAAATAAACACATTCCAACATTATGAGCCAAGTGCCAATATAACCTGTGTTCGGTGTTCCATGTTCTGAGTCTTCTGTGCTGACAGCACAGTGCTGTGTGAAATAAAACATCAAAGCAAACAAATAGCCACTGCCAAGGCCAACTGCCACAAACAACTAAGGACTAAGGTAATTTTACTTATTTGTATGTTTGTTTTAGAGTATTATAAGATGTTAAAATTTTGATGGGTGAAAAAAAAGGAAAGATTGCGTCACAAGTTTCAGCTAATAATAATAATAATAATAGTTTAAAGTTAAAACTGCAAAGGGATTTTGATTTGTACTTTCTTTCACGCCTTTTACTTGTTTCCCCATCAGTGTCCGAGCAGTTAGCTTCAGTGTTTATAAATTTGTTTTTATTTGCGTTGCAGATTGCAGATTGTGGGCGGTTTGAACATGAAGAAATTCAAAGACATAAGATCGTTTTTCAAATCTGCCACAAATCAACCCGACAAGGATGAGACTGAGACAAGGCAAACATCTACTCCAGTATGTGACTCAACAACAAATATTGAGATAGCTTGTGATTTAACACAATCTTCAACTTCAAATATAGAAAATGTTGGTGAAGGCATACGAGAAGATGTAAATAAAGCCGCTAAAGAAGGGCAAGGTAGCAAAACATCCGATGTTTTTACATCTGCAGAAACAAATCAAAGAGGACGAAATGACCGAGAAGATCAAGATCTGGGAACTCTTGATTAGTGGTCCTTCGCCGCCAAGGGGCCCAAGGGTTGTTCATTTGAAGATAGACGGAGATCGTTTTCGTCTCAATTCTTTGATACTTATCAGTGGCTTGAATATAGTGTGAAGTTAGATAAAGCGTTCTGCTTTGTCTGCAGACATTTTCGGCATTCTGCAAACGTTCGAGATCAAAATGAAAAGTTTTCGATTAATGGGTTCAGTAATTGGAGGAAACTAAGTGAGTCGCTGAAAAAACATGACACCTCTTTGGTTCACAGTGACTGTATGCAAAGGTTTGTAGGCTACAAGCATTCCTTGAAGGCCAGAGATGTTTATAAGAAGCTAACCATACAACCTGAAGAAATGATAATACAGAACCGAGATTATATGATAAAATTAATCGACATGATTTTATACTTGACACGTCAAGGGCTGCCACTCTGAGGACACCGAGAAGACGCAACATCTACTAACCGAGGAAATTTTCTGGAGTTGGGTGAACTTATGGCAAAACATGACACGAATTTTTCGATGCATCTAGACCGACATATCAGTTATTGCAGTTCCAAAATACAAAATGAAATAATAAGCATCGCATCTCAACTTGTTATTGAACAGATTGTAGAAGAAGTGCGGCAATGTGGTTTTTTTTTCGATAATGGTTGATGAAGCTAGGTGCTACAAATAAGAACAATTGTCCGTGGCAATCAGATATACCGTAGGCTTGGAACTTGAGGAACGTTTTCTTGGTTTCGTAGATTGTTCTTCTTCTAGAGATGCCGAGAGTTTAAAAATACTTATTAAAAACTATCTAAGTAAATGCAGTTTGTTGAATAACGCCATATTAATTGGTCAATCTTATGATGGAGCCAGTATTATGTCTGGGAAACACCAAGGACTGCAAGCCAAAATAAGGGAGGATCATCCACAAGCCATTTACTTTCATTGGTTGGCACACAGGATGAACTTAGTAATTGTCGACAGTTGTGCTAAGGTGTCTACTGCAGCTGCATTTTTCAACACTCTGGAGGCAATATACGTCCACTTTTCTCAACCCGGTCATCACTCTCATCTCATAAACGCCCGTGATGCTCTAGGTATAAAGTCGGGGGGCCAAATGGGAAGGTCTTAGTAGTACCAGGTGGAGTTGTCGATATGAAAATTGCAAATCCCTTTTGAAAAATTTCCAAGCAATTCGAAATGCTCTGGATGAGGAAATTGAACAAGGGCGAGACAAAAATTCTGTAGAAGCACTTGGAATACAGGCATCAATGATAAAGCCACAATTTATCGTTTGTTTGTTCGTCTTCCATTCAGTGTTAATGGTCGCAAATGTACTGAGTAAATACTTTCAGAGAAAAGATGCCACACTAGGTCAGGCTAGTGATACCATAGATAGCACTATAAGTAGCTTTGAAGAGAAGAGGAACAAATTTGAGGACCTGTGGAGTGAAATAGAAAAATTCTCAGGAGAACAAGACATTTGTTTGGAGCCTTTAAGGATTTAAAAAAAATGGAAGCAACCACAAAGGCTTAATGAACATCTATCTGACAACCCTGGGTAAATCATCTCTGATCGACATACCTGCAGGAACTACAGCTCCCGAATACTGGAAAGTCAACATTTACTACCAAGTCATGGACAACGTAATTGGCAATACGAAAAAAAGAATTGAAAATCTTCGCCTTGCAAGATCGATTGATTCCTTTATGAAGCTAGATTTGGATCAAGCATTTGAGTTCGTCGCCAATTATCAGAGGGCCTTCAATATCGAAATCTCAATACTTCAAGCTGAAGTTTTAGTGATACGAAATATATTCAAAAATAAAAATCTTGAAATCACGTTGGAAAATCTAAAAGTTCAAGTGAAGGGGGATCTGACTCCAAATCTTTACAAATTACTACAAATTGCTGTAGGCCTTCCGATCAGTTCAGCTGGTTGCGAAAGAAGTTTCTCCGCTATGAGGCGGATAAAAACATGGCTGAGAACCACAATGGTACAAGATAGATTTTCAAATTTATCACTTCTCTGTATCGAAAATGCTTTAGTTAAGCAGAAATTGTCGGCTGAACAAGTTCTCTCTGTTTTTATAAAAACAGATAGAAAACGAAAATTAGTTTGAAGTTTTTTTATTCATACTTATGTTATATTTCCTAAATAAAATGTGAAAACAAGAAAGTCTTTTACTTAAAGTAGGTATATGACAAACCATGATGATGAAAACCAAAACTGTTTAAAATTGAGAGTGAAAACAAGATTGACGTAGTTTTCATGCGCATGCATCTATAAAAAAGTGGTGTGTATGCCCCAACAAAATTTTTATACGCACCCCTCCCCAAAAAGAGCCCGTGGGGCCTCGCCCCCCCCCCCAGAAAAATTTTGTAGTTTCGCCACTGCAGATCTTGACATTATATGTGCCTCATGTTGTGGGAAAGAAATGTAACAATTTTCAGACATTGTCAAATACATAAACACAACATATAAGATAAATATAGACAATTACGTTGTGCGGATACTCTGTTTTACTATCGTAATTAACAATTCTTTGGTTCTTTAATGGTTATATTGTTACATTAATACATCACCACTATAGATAAAATATCTACATTTATCGTACGTTGTGCGGTATACTCATCTTTAACTATTCGTAACAATTAATAATACTTTGACTTAACTTGGTTACTTTTAAATGTTTTATATTAAATATTAATATAATCTATACCATTAGAGAACCCACAACTTTATCGTCAATAACTGGTAATTAACATCTTAAAATTCTTAAACAATTACCAAACGACGCTATTGAATTACTTTCCACGAAATTAGATCTGTATGTAAAATATAATATATAGTTAATTGTTGTCAATATAGAAACTGTTCTCACTAAAAGCTAGGTTATGTTAATAATGGTAAAAGTTCATTTTTACCAAATTTTGGTGCTTACAAATTTTGAAGCGCTATATGTATTTGTGTCCACGAAATTGTGTATGTAAATAATTAATTTAAGTACTTACGTAGTTAATTGTAAATGTCAACTATAGAAACATGTATCTACTTCAATGTAAATATCAGAATTATGATCATTTGAATAAAAGAGATTCCGATTTATTACCAGATAAGATAAAATTTAAAACAAGTCGTACATCTGTAACTGTTTATAAATTTTAGAGAAGCGTAAATGTCCTTTGGTAAGGTAACATGCAACGCACGTATGTTAGTGCAAAGTGAGGGCGATTTAATTTAATTTCGTAATCAAAGTTTAAAAATGAACTTATAGGAAATATTTATTATTCAATGTAAATATCAAATTAGCTCTTGAAGTTTGCAAATAACTAATTAATGGAGATTTGTTTATTCTTTAGATAAGATCAAAAGTTTCCGAAAAAACGAAGTCGTACATCTGTAACTGTTTGATCATTTTCAAAGATATAATGCAAGTATTAACGACAATTTCAATTAAAACTCATGATTTCAAACGTTTACATATTTACAAAAATGTTTAGTAGCCGATACACATTATGTTTGTTTAATAAAACATCTACTGGTCTAAGAATAATTGGCTTAATTATTATTCAGTATTAATAAAACAAGACTTTGTTTAATTTCTTAGAAGAAGTAACATTTTAAAATACAAATTATAAGTTAGAAATAAGAAAAACAACCATCAGAATAATAAGCATTCAATAGAACAATACATAATTACAATAACATTTCCTAAATGTCCAAATTAGTAAGTACTGAAACAGAATTATGTTATCAGGACTATTATGTTAAATATTTCTAGAATTTACAATATTAGTCTAATTACAATCAACATTTATTGTTATTCCTGTTTATATCTAAGTTTGTGATATAGTTTTTCTACTCGTTAATTTATCAATTTATTTGATGAGTTTGTACCTAGAAATCACAAACGTAACAAGATGTAAACTTTCACCATTGTTATACATAATTAAAGTACTTAGCTTTTTGGTTTTTAATGGTGAATTTTCCTATTTATACTTTATTTAATTCGCCCCATTATACCCGCTGCTCTAGTGGTGACGTTAGTAAGTTATGAGGATGAATGACATCAGTTCCCGTTTTATCTTTAGAAGTGTAATGTTCTTGTTAATGGATATTCTAAATCAGTCTTAAAGTTTCCGTTTAATTTTCAAGTATTTTATTCACCATTTGCTGAAATTCAGTTGCACACCGATGCAAGCTCATTAGAGTTTAGTTTAGTGGTATTATATTACAGAAACTAAATGATGGCTTATATTACCCAGTGTTTTATTACAGTCAGCGTACGACAGAATCTGAATCAAAACTTCAAGCTTTGAAAATTATTATTAATTTTATTAAATACATAAATAAAAAGTTTACCTCGAGTAGGATTCGAACCTACGCCCTGTACTTTGAACTTATTCGTTCATTACAAAAACTTATAATAATTCAAGCTTTGAGTTTTTAACGTTATCTGAAGTAAATAAACGATTTGGAATTTATTTGCAAAGAATTACATAGTTGCTGATTGCACTGTTTAAATTTAGCGTTAAAGAAGTATATAAATCCTAAGATTTTAGAATGGAGCTTAAATTTACAGAATTATGATTATATCCTGCAACACAGGTGTAATTTGCGAATACGACATTTAGGAAGCATCTTTGAAACCAATTTATGTATAAAGGACACGCAAAACGAACAAATTAAAGGTCTGGTGTGGATCAACACACGACTTTCTAACCTACCAAGTGGAAATTCAAAGAAATGAAATAATTTTAATGACGATTTTTTTAGGATATTAATGCAACCCGTATTATAATGTCCATTAAGAAAATGGGCAATATTGTAAAAACCAAAACATTAATCTATGACGTTTAAAACTTCATGTCAAATAGAGGTTAATAAACATCTAGATGCTAACTCAAAAAAAACTCCAAAGCCGCCCGCTTATACAGGGTGTTTAAAAAAGATGCGGCAATATTAAAGGGGGTGATTGCCCAGGTCATTTTATACAATAAAGTTCCTATAAACATAGGTTCGTAAACGCTTCGTTACCAATCTACAGCGTGGTGAAGTTTAATTTAAAAAAACAGTCAAAATTAGATTTTTCCAAAACGGCTTGAGATATCATAATGAAATTTTACGCGTGTCAATAGCTGTGGGAGACGCATACTTTGCAATACAACACGATTTTTCAGTCGTACCATTGGCTCGCGTATTGGCACCTCACAGGCTACTTTTCAAGAAAAAAGTAGGATGCCGCTGATTTCTCTAACAATAAAGAAATATTTTTTAATTCTTTGTTCAATTGTGAAGAAAAAAGCTCCCTTGACTTTTTATCGCATGACGTACCGTTTTTGAGTAAAAAAAACATTTTAGTGCATGTCCATTTATTACAGAAAAAAGGTTTTAAAAATCAAGGGTTTCATTCAAGGGCAAAAACAAATATTTCATCAAACCAAAAATTTTACCAACCAAAAATTACAAAAACTGTTCATTGACTGGCGAACTCTCTCAAAAACACCAGTATCTGTTTTAATTGAGTTGCACCCAGCAATGAGTCGATTTCTTAAGTCTTCTACGTTTTCCAATGGAGTAGCGTACACCAAGGAGTTCAAATGGCCCACAGGAAAAAATCAAGTGGACTTAAGTCTGGGAATCGTGCAGGCCATAAGTGAGGTCCACCCCGGCCAATCCAACGATTTCCGTATGCTTGTGTTAAGAAATCACGAACTACTTGACTAAAGTGGGCTGATGCGCCATCGAGCATATACCACATTGCATCTCTAATTGCTAATGGTACGTCCTCAAGAAATCCAGGGAGCGTGTTTTCCAAAAAGTTGCGATACACCTCTCTGGTAAGTCTCCCGGGTAGAAATATCGGTCCAATTAGGCAGTCACCCACAATCCCAATCCAAACGTTTAAAGAAAACTGATGTTGAAAACGATCTTCAACAATTTCATTTGGATTTTCTTCACACCATACATGGTTATTATGGAAATTCCGTATTGCATTTCTTGAAAAACTCGCTTCATCGGTGAACAAAATCAACATCAGGAGTTGAGGGATTTGAACCATTTTGTGCAAAAACCATTTACAGAATGCAATGCGAGGAGGAAAATCAGCAGGAAGAAGTGCTTGAACGCGTTGTATATGGAATGGATACAACAAATTTTCCTTAAGAATGTGCCAAATAGTCCCATTACTTACATCCAAAGCGTCAGCAATTTTTCGAGTAGAAGTACCTCGATCTTCTTGAATCATGTCCAGCACATCCTCTTCCAGCTCTACCGTTCTTGCTGTCCTTGGCCTTCCTGCTCCTCCATTTCGCCTTAATGTGTCTGTTTCATAAAGACGATGAATACATTCCAAAGTTTTTCTATCAGGAGCAATACGGCCCGGAAATCTTTAAGTATACAACCGTCTAATGCATTCCCATCATAAATGTAGTGCATGTCGGTCATCTCGGCATTCGTGTAGCGATTCATGATAAGGAACTTCAACAAATTCGACACATACAACATTATTAATCACGAGACTCATTCAATATGTCAGTGATATGCCAGTGAATAATACAGGAATGTTTAAAAATATTTTTGTACGTTTGATAAATGGACATGCACTAAAATGTTTTTGTTACTCAAAAACGGTACGTCGTACGATAAAAAGTCAAGAAAGCTTTTTTCTTCACAATTGATTAACAAATCAAAAAATATTTTTTATTTTTAGAGAAATCAGCGGTATCCTACCTTTTTCTTGAAAAATAGCCTGTGACGTGCCATTACGCGCGCCAATGGTACGACTGAAACATCGTGTTGTATTGCAAAGTATGCGTTTCCCACAGCTATTGACACGCGTAAAATTTCATTATGATGTCTCAAGCCGTTTTGGAAAAATCTAATTTTGACTGTTTTTTTTAAATTAAACTTCAACACGCTGTAGATCGGTAACGAAGCGTTTGCGGACCTATGTTTATAGGAACTTTATTGTGTAAAATAAACTGGGCAGTCACCTCCTTTAATATTGCCGCATCTTTTTTAAACACCCTGTACAAAAGTATCGATAATACAGTTTAAGCATTTTCAATCTCATTGATTTAATTTTTACGCTTATTTTGCTTTTGCTTTATATTTAGCTACTTTATAAATAAAAGTTGTGTAAAATAAATTTTCAGTAAAAATATGTCTTGTTACGGTAAAAATGTTCACTAGGACAAGGTAAAAGATAAACCTGGTTTTTGCACGGCTAGCTCGGCGTGCGGTTGAGGGTCTATTGGGACAAAGCAGTCTCGTCTCCGTAGTCTACGCTATCTACCAAAGTCGAAATCGGGAAAATGACACAATAGGTTCCGGTAGGCGCCAGGATATTCTAAAAGAACACACCAGGGTGTTTTAAAATGCGAATTAAACGACGGTACGTAGTGGTCCGAACACCCAACTTACCACACTTACCAAATCGTAACGCTCGTAGCTCCATGTTCCGCAATACTGCTTCACCTGAAAAGGCTTCAAAATCTGCACCTTAATCTGATCAACTTACCCCCGTGCAGCTATATTCAAATTCAATACAAATCTCTAATGTTCCCCTTACGTTAAATTACTAAACTCCCTTAAACTAATCCAAATAACACATACTAAACTGACTTCAATTCAGTTACAAATCTTGTCCAAACTTGTTAATTACGTTACGTTAACTTAATCTGGCAACAAAACAAAACAAAAAAAAAACCAAAACTCCAACTTCTCTTAATAGAACTCGGCGACGCTTTTCTCTTTGAGCAATAGTAACTAAGTTAAACATCTATTAATTCAAAATAATTAAATAAAACAATTAAAATTTAAACATGTCAATTTGGATATAATGGTAATCGTATCTTCTTAACTTTTACCTCATTGAATTCTGGCCAGTAGCAAAACTATCTTGAGCTAAATTGCATTCAAAGAAATTCTATAAACTTGAATTACATCAGCACGTAAATCCTATATAAACTGAATAATGAAGGTAAGATTTTATTTACCTCCCGGCATAAAATAATAATGGTATCAAGAACACCTTAAATAGCTACTAAATAGACAAAGGAAACTGTCTGAGAACGTTAACAAAATGAAACACTAAATTAAAAAAAATAATTGCTTCCAACAGGTTCCTTCGTTAACACACATTACATAAAATATTCCATATAAAACACAACCAAATTTTATTTTCAAAAGTCGCAAGATCAACAAACAAAATGTAAATTACATTACCTAGATTACACAGGCAAATAGGAGATAATCCTTGCTCGGCGAAAGCGTCGGGTACGGCTCGTGCCGCCCACGGTGTTACTGCTTGTCGACGACACGAAGCTGCCTTCCCCCAGGTCTCTACCACGTATTCAACTTGCTTTTTGAATCAATTTACAATGCTGCCTCGAAATTTATTGCAGCAGCAAAAACTAGCTTATATCACTTTAATAACTTCTTTTAACTCGAGGTTGTCAAGGTTCGACAAACAAAAGAAAGCACTCAACAAATCGTTTTACGCAGCTTACATTAATAGGTTTAACTACGAACAGAACAATCCTAAACAGTATGTGCGTGGTTGGGCGATCGTCACTACGTTCACTAAATCTTAGGAAAGGGGTTCTCTAATTATATCTCGTTACTAACGAAAATTCAATAGTCTTCAGTTTCGCACTACAATAAACACGAACCAAATTTCTATCATCAACGCACTCGAAGATGCCGTTCTTCTCCACTAAACTAACTTTATGAGCGAGCCCGGTTGAAATGTTACTTCACAAAAAAATATCCCAAACTTGGTTATAATCGACTATTCTTTCAAGTCTTCACCGCTCCTTAACTAAATTTCACTAGGAGGTCGCACAATGATGAAACCCCAATTCCAATAATTCGAACGACTTCACCTACACGCACGACTTCACGCTTCAAAGGCTTAGGACCGAGTTACTTTCCATTCAAAATTACTTTCTCGCCATATTAAAAAACGCTCCCTTCCATACAAATTCATTCAAACAAACCAATCAACCATTTTAATTTTAAAATTTCTACCCCTCTAAATTTACGATGATCTCCTGACTTAAGGCGAAGAAACTGCCTCGTTTGCATTTTCCTTCGACCCGATATCGAAATGTTATTGCAAAGGTACAATCAATCGCCCACCCATATTACTTACACGGATGAAAACCAACATTCCGACTCTCCAACTGTTCCTCTACACGAATGCGACAGTACGGCACCAATGCGATAACAACGCTTCTTTGTAACGAAACTAGGTAACAAAACTAAACGAATTTATCTTAAAAAACTCCACATATGATTCGGGCAATAAACTGAAGATTGTACTTAAAATTCCAAAAACTACACTGACTTTTCTCAATGAAAATTACGTAATTACACCAAAAAAAAAAACGAAATTCCTTAATGCACATTACACATTCCTAAAATTCCTTTACATACAGCGTGACCCATTCAAGCAAAACATACATTATCTACAGTAAGCTCTTACACAAAATATATATATACGGAATCTAACTAAGTGAATAAAATTACAAACAAAATTACCCAATACGTATACAGGGGGTTCAAAATACCCTGACAGTCTACACATTTTATTATAAAATTAATCTAACGCTCAAATTCTACCATGGGAATTTTATTGCTGCTAAATTACGCGTCGTATCAAACAATTTCATAGAATTTAACTAATCGGTATGTTTAAGGTCTGTATTTATGCCTTTTTAAATCTTTGAATTATGAAGCTGTTTTAGAAATGCTTGATAAAAACCAAAATCTGCCTCTAATATCCCCCCTCGCCGCCGCTGGATAACACCCAAAATTTCAGCTCCAAGCGAAATGAAAACAAGCTTCGTTCTAGAGCTATCGTGGATACTAACATACATCTACACAGAGACACATGCACACACGTATGCACGCACGCACACACACACCACACGCATACACGCACGCACGCACCCGCACATGTACACACGCACGCGCGCGCACACGCACCTATCTACACACACACACACACACACACACACACACACACACACACACACACACACGCACACACGCACACACACACACACACACACACACACACACACACACACACACACACACACACACTCGCGCGCGCACACACATTCACACACACACACACACAAACATACACGCACACACACACACAAAAGCACACACACGTGCACACGCATACACACATACGCACGCAGGCACATACACACACACACACACTCACACACACACACACACAAACACACACACACACACACACACACACACACACACACACACACACACACACACACACACACAAACATCCTGACATCATGGCCCATCTTGGCGATACTTGGTCAAACGTTGTAAAGTGAGCTAAAAATCGATTTAGCGATAGTGAAAAAAAATTCGATTGAATAAGCTTCTCGGAAGGTTGGAAGGCAAACACAACGAAATATCTGGAAATAAGGAAGTGGCTTCCTTTTAATTCGAGATCGCAAACATGTATTTGCATTACCTTCATACATGACTTTTAACTTATCAATCAAAGCAAATTGCTTCCCAGATATTTATAAAATTAGTAAAATCTACACTGTTTTAAAGAACGGCGACCCAATACAGATATTTAATTATATATAGTCCGCCAAGTATTTTATCCAATTTTTCAAAAGCGTTTGAAATAGTCCTTTATGATCCTCTACACCTCAGGTAAAAATTATATGTCTTGTCAGCATGGTTGTATGCAGAATACGTCAACTGTAGCTAACTTTGCATGCTTTACAGACTATGCGCCGCGTGTCTTAGATAACCATAGCCAAGTCGATGTCATTTATGCTGATATTTGTAAAACATTTGACAAGATTGATCATTCCCTCATAATTAATAAACTATGAAATTTTGGTTTCAGTGAACTGCATCCTTCTCTCTTTTTCTCGTACTTATTGATCGATTACAGTATGTGTGTGTTAATAATTTTGCCTTACATTCATTTTCTGCATCGTCAGGGGCACCCCAAAGATCAAACCTAGGTCCCCTTTATTTTTATTGTTCAATAATGATATCACTAGTATAATCTCAGCCAATCAACTTCTATTTGCTAATGACCTTAAAATATATTCTGAAATCACCTCGTTGATGGACTGCCTAACCATACAAAAACAATTAAAGGCCATGTATAATTGATGCTTACTGAATTGTTTGAATTTGAATATTTCCAAATGCAAAATATTATCGTATACTAAAAGGGGAACTTACTTCACTACGACAATTCCATAAATTTTTTCCTTTATCTCGGGCGGCAAATAATAAAGACGTTTGATCAACGTCTAAGTTTTTCAGTTATATTCCATGCACATGCTTAGATGCAAAAAGAATGCTTGTATAAAAGTAGTAAGACACTAAAATAGTTACATTTCTAAATTAAATAGTGTTTAAAAATGAGTGAACAAAATTTATTCTAAAATTTTTAAATTGACCACCCTTTACATGTTTTAAACTTTGAAATCTATCGTGTATAGGCTTTATAACCATATTTTATTTTTGGAAATCGAATGCCGAGTTACAAAGTTATTCAATTTTTTAAACTAATTTTATGAAAAATCAGTTGCACAAAAATTGTTACTCCTATTTTGGCTCACTTTGAACTTACTAATATTTATAAAATGGGTTGTTATTCAAATTGCTTTATGTGCCAAATATATTTGGTATACACAGGGTCTTGACATCCATTCTTAAAATATTCCACATTCCAATGACCAGATTTTCCAAATTGAGCTCTCTACCGTTAAAGACCCAAAAAATTATAACACAATTCGTCAAAAACGGATCTATTTAAATAATAAAGAAAGCAGAAAAATTAGTTATAAAGAATTAATGAAAAAACGTTTAAGTAGCCATTCTTCAGTTTATTAAATATGTTTAATTACTAAACGTTTTTATATTTATACTTCCAATCACTTTCCTTCTATCTTTGATCCGTCATCCTATCTCACTATACATTGAACATCTGCGGTGAACGTTCTACTTAGATATACGAACTCGTCCATTTTTTCCACAATTTCATCATGCAGGGTAAATACTCTAGTCTCCTTTTCATCTTCCGGATTGTACACTGCAATCCTTGTTTTGTTACATTTACCTTTAGGTCCGTGCTTTCACAGACTATATCAAACTTCCTCAGAGCACTTTGTAGCTCATCCTTATTCTCACTTAATAAGACTGTCATCCGCATACACCTGGACTCGTACATTTACGTCATCAACCGTTACACCATTTCTATCTTATACTTTTTTAAATGGAACACCTTATATATTATTACATTTTAGGAGAGCCCATAAAATATGCTTTCCTTTGGTTTAAAAGATATTCGATTGTTTTTTAAAACAAATATCCCACTTGTGGCCGCCACTGATTTGTGAGGCGACTTTTGTTTATTTTAAAATGTAGTATTTTGAAATTTCTTAATTTTCAGATTTTTTTTAATATCTTTTTTTTTAAAGGACGTAGTTGGCGCCCATGTAAAATGTGTTAACCAAACAAGTGGCCTCTGAATTCTACAGGTATGGTACCTTTAGTTTAAAACCATACCGTTATTTGCCCATTTCTATTTATTATATATAATACCCCAAGCTTTGTTACTACATTTTTAATTTGACATCAGAGTTTTAGACATGCTCTCGGGATGCCTTTCTTACTACTCTACATAATGTCCTTATTCTACTATTTCTGCATGCTGTGTGTCAGTTAGTTTATTTTGTTTGATTTGAATCTTTCTACTTTGATTTGTTAGATTGTTTGCATGCAGTTTCTATACTAATTCTAACTACTAAACTACTTGCAACACTACTAACTACTCACTACGCTACTGTCATTGTTCGCTCACCTTTGAACTTCTTACTATTTTGTCTTTTCGGGTTTAATGTCTTTATCGGTTTGTTTCGATGCTCTCCGGTCTCAGGAATTCGCATTCCTGGAATGTCGGTGCTCTAGTTTGAGTTTGGTTTTGTTCTATTTGTTTTGCATACTTTTCCCTGGCGACATTGCTCACTGTCTGTGCTAGATTGGTTTAAGTCTGCAAACGTCTGTGGCGTTGTTACTAGGGATTTTATGCTTCTGCGGGTTATACTGTGTCTGTGCGCTCTTAGTCTGGTGTCATCTACTTCGCAGTCGTCCTAGTTTCCACGAATTAATTTTTTCTAAAGTTATTTTAATAGCGTCATAATTTGAATGTACTACATTGCAGTTTTCATAAGGACAACTCCATTTGGTGGTGCTCAGACTTGCTATTTCACGGTTAGATTTTATTCCGAGAGCATCTTGTCGTTTTTGGAGATATTCATGGCGTCCAAATTGGGAAAAGCGCATGTATAAAGCTTATATTCCATTAAAAAACGTTTTTGCTGATGAAACCTTTGAGTATAAAGATTAAGTTGGTGGGATTGACAGTGGATGTAAATTGCTTCAGGGTGCACTTCTCTTATAAGAGCTTGCAGGGTGTTGATGTTTGCTGTATATGACACTGGCACCATCATAAGCCTTTGCAAGAATTGGAACATCGCCCAACTGGTGTTTATCTAAAGTCTCCAAAATATGGGTTTATAAGCTCTTTGCACCTCTAGATGTGGAGCAATTAACAAAATCTACAAATCTTTCTACGATATACCAGACGATTGTATATCTGATGATTATAGGCAACTGCTCCTCTGTAAAACATCCGCCCTCGTCTACACTCAAAGAAAAAATCCACAGTTTCCTTCAGTACAAGGTTTGATATTATCCATATAGCTTCATTTTGCATATCTGGGGAAATTCTAGTGTTTTTGAAAGTGAAGTGAAAAGTTCTTATCATAAAAAGAGTTGAGCGATTTCCTAAAAATTACCCTTATTAAAGGCAAACCCTGGCGAATAATAATCAGTATAACGTCGACAAGTTTTGCTAATGATTCTTTCACTATTTTGAACAATTTCTTTAAGTGATTTCGAGTAAAATACGTACATTTGGTTGCACGCAGCGTAGACTGATAATTCTGCATTGTTGTTAAAGTATCTGGTAGTTTCTTCCAGTTGTTAAATGCACTTTTAACAAACTTTTCATGTTGCCATAGATGTTTTCTTGTTTTTTTTTACTGTAGGTATTTCAACCAGCTATTATATATCTCGAGGAAAACGATCTAAATTTTTCTCTAAATTTAGTCTTCGAAAAATCTATAAAGGGGTTGACAAGGCCGTCATTTATATCCGCTCACTAAGAAGAAGAGTTTAGTATTGAATGGATCAAGCATAAGTCTTTGCTTCTACGGTTGGATTTGTGGGGTGTGTATCTTTTTTTTTTATAGAAACAAGATCCTTTTGATGAGCTTGGTAATGATTCAGGGCGTGCCAGGTTTTATTATTCCTACAACTTTATTATTTTCACCTACTATTGCAGTTTCGATACCTTTAAAAAGTGACGTTTTATACAATTGTATATGTTGTATATGTGTATATGAAAATGTAAACATTCAGGATTATCACACATAATAAAGTACTTATCTTTTTTGGGGTTTTTTAATGGTATATTTTGAATTATACAATCTAAACGTTTCGATAACACTTACAGTTATCTTCGTCAGAAGTAATATCTGTTAAAATTGTTAAAGATGTTGTAAACAATTTTGTCAAAGTTGAAAAATTAAAACATAAACATCAGCCTGCTACCAACAGAACAGTTTGAGAAACTTATAAAGTCAACTATAAAATTAAATTTTAGTAAAGAATAACTAGGTCACTAAAAATTAAATATTGTTAAACTGTCTTAAAGATGACAAATCAGAACAATCTCTAACGGAGAAGGCTAACAATGAAAAGAAACACATTTAACAATATTTAATCAAGTTACGATCTAAGTGTAAAGTTGTGAAAAACTTCAATTTCAAAATGATAGAAGCATTCACAAATATAAACATGACATCAAATAAAATAATCCAGTTAAATCTAACAAATCTTTATCAAGAATTGCAAGTGTTATTAACAATGAAAAGCATAATGCAGAACGTTTTTTGTAATTTTTAATTTTAATCTTAATTTCAACTACTTATCTTAAATTATAATGCTGTGGTAATTTAACATGTAATTGGTAAAGTATTTGCTTCTACAGAACTAAATTTTTGTAAAGAATAACTAGGTCATTAAAAATTAAATATTATTAAACTGTCTTAACGCAGACAAATCATAACACTCTCTAACGGCGAAAGCTAACAATGACAAAAAACGCATTTAACAAAATTTAATCAAGTTATGATGTAATTGTAAAGTTGTGAAAAACTTTAGTTTCAAAATGATAGAAGCATTCACAAATATAAACATAACATCAAATAAAATAATCCAATTAAATCTAACAAAGAGATATCCTTATCAATAAGTGCAAGTGTTATTAACAATGAAAAACATAATGCAGAACGTTTTTTGTAATTCTTAATTTTAATCTTAATTTCAACTACTTATGTTAAATTGTAGTGCTGTGGTAATTTAACATATAATTGGTAAAGTATTTGCTTCAAGGTCTAGGAATTTTTCAACTTTAACAAAATTGTTCTCAACATCTTTAACAATTTTAACAAATATTACTATTGACGAAGATAAGTGTTATCGAAACGTTTAGATTGTATAATTTAAAATACACCATTTAAAAAAGCCAAAAAAGATAAGTATTTTATTATGTGTGATAATGGTGAAAGTTTAAATTCTCATATTTCAGTCCTTTATGGGGAGGAAACTTATGGTTCTATCAGAAAATTTGAAAACCTAATATTCCTTTAAGGCCTATTGTTAGTGCAATTGGTTCTCCTACATATAGCCTTGCAAAACATCTTACATTTTTATTACAACCTCATATAGAAAAAACACCTCATTACATTAAAAATTCCGCCGACTTTGTTGAAAAAATGCATAGTTTAAAAATTGAACAGGGTGATATAATGGTTAGTTTTGATGTTGTTTCACTTTTTACAAAAGTGCCTCTAAAAGAAACTATTGAATACATTGACCATCTTTTTTCAAAGGACAAACCATTCTTTTTCAGCGCTGTATTACTACAACTTATTTTCAGTGGAATAGCAAATTTTATGAACAGATTGAAGGTGTAGTAATGGGTAGTACCCTTAGTCTTGTTATCGCTAATTTTTACATAAAAAATTTGAAACATTAGCGTTACAAAATACTCCTAAAAAACCTTCAGTTTGGTATAGATATGTAGACACATTTGTTATTTGGAGACATGGAGAAGAAGCACTGCGTCAGTTTTTGGTTTTTATAAATGGTATACATCCTAGTATTCAGTTTATCATGGAAAAAGAAACTAATGGAAGTTTACCATTTCTTGACATATTAATATCTAAAAAAAAATAATAATTCACTATCTTTTAAGGTTTACAGAAAGCCGACACACACTAATAGATACCTCTATAAATTATTTAACTACCATCCACGTCAAAAAATTGGTGTAATTAAATCTTTAGTAGATTGAGCAAAACGAATTTATGATCCTGAATTTTTGATGGATGAATATAAATATTTAACAAAATCCTTACAAGATATTCACTTACAGATATTAATAATGTTATTGCACCTTCCGACGTAATCTTAAAGAAAAGCCAGTTCTTAATGTTGGTACTGCTTTTCTTCCTTTTATAGCTAATGTTGCCGGTAGAATTGAAAAAATCCTAATTAAATATGGCATTAGGCCTATTTTTAAACCTACAAGAAAAATTGAAGAACATTTAAGATCACCTAAAGATGTATCAAACCCTTGATCATCTTCTGGAGTGTATCTTGTTCATGTAGAAAAATATACATCGGAACCACAAAACGTAGCTTTGATACAAGACGCAAAGAACATATGAGATTTATACGTTTCTGAAACTGTTATGTTGGTAGCAGGCTGATGTTTATGTTATAATTTTTCAACTTTGACAAAATTGTTTACAACATCTTTAACAATTTTAATAGATATTACTACTGACGAAGATAACTGTAAACGTTTAGATTGTATAATTTAAAATACACCATTAAAAAAAAACAAAAAAGATAAGTGTTTTATTATGTATTCATGTGTATCTAAAAATAAATATCTTAAGTATTTTCTCGAAACCGTCAAGCAGTTAGAAATTACTTAGACATTGTATATACAGAAAGTTAACAATGACTTGCCTATAGTTCCACGACTATTTTCTGTACTACCATCACACGACTAGTAGTCGTAATCTATCAATTAATCATTTTATTTCATTCTGCATCTAATTTTACTACTTTACGTCCTAGTTTCAGTCCGGAAAAACGGAAAATACGGCCTTGCCCTGTAAAGGGAAACGCAAAATTAACCATCGCAACAACAGTTAAAGCAATATTTTATTCAAAAAAGCATCTACAATAGAAATTAAGAATTAAACTTAAATATTAATGTTCATATTGATAGTACAATTTCTATTGCCCCCAATAGTTACTGGAGGATAATTGCTGTTAGAAGAAATAGTGTTACTATGACCAGTTTTATTAGTAACTTCTTTGGTGTGCTGCTGAAACACATCAACAAAGGTTTCTCCGTTCAGAATCATCCTGGCAATTTTATTTTCGCTTTCTAAATAGTGTTCTATGTATTTTTCAGCCACCGGCGCACTCTCAAAGGCGTTGCAGAACTTCGTCGAAATGAATGACCAGTGTATCTGTGCCTTTTGAATGTCTGTATCCCAAAAACAACATTCTGTGGTTAACTCTTTTTGGTCTCAGTGACACGTATTTTCTGGATAACTGCAAATAGTTAATCCCCTCTACTTCGTTTATTACACTGAACGTGCTTCTTTAATTTGCCTTAGTGTAGGGAACCGTAATAACTAACTGCGTTTCAGTTACTTTCAATATCGTCTACTGATATATTATACAATTCTTCTCGTCTTAAGCCGCCCGCTATTCCAATCATAACTTTAACCTGTAAATAAAAAAAAACTCGTTAGTTTTATTGTTGTATTTGAAATTTTGTCTTACTTTTGCCAGAAGATATTTGTCATTACAAGCCTCTTTAATAAATCGATAGATTTGTTTTCGGGTTAATGTTTTAAATTGTTTGGGTTCATAACAAGCTGACTGTTTTTTCAACTACCAGTCTAGGAAAGCGGGATAAGTCCAGATTTTCATTCGCAATTAATCATGTAGTATTTCGGCCACAAAGAGGATTCACTTAATTAGAATTAAAAGAGCAAATATAACCATTCGCATTCTTACTAGATTTAAAATATAAGCCAACATAGCCTCTTCCGTAATTTTCTCAACATTATTTTCAACTTTCCATTCACAAAAATGGATGAATTGTGTTTGATACCTTTCTCCACTTTTTCTAGGTATTAATTTAGCACACGCTTCTGTAGATTTCCCTAAAAGTTCTGAAGAATCTGCATCAGAATTCATTTTGACGTACGCACGGGAGAAATCGACAAATCAAATGAACAATAGAGAAACCGCCGTTGCTAATCATGTTTCGCAAATACAGTTAGATTTAAAGGGTTCTTTAAAATATAATGAGATTTTTCAATTCAATGTTTTTAAATTTGGCAGAATGAAATAAACAGATAAACTTGGGTTTCGTACGACTAGCCAGTGGTCGGGTGTGAGTCAGATGTTAATTAATTTGTACTCCGAAGAATAGTATACCAGATATAAGTCAAAAGAGGGGTTGAAATCTTCATAAAACCGGAAATGGGTGCCAGCATATTTGAAATGCCACAATAGGGGATAAAATAACTTGCTTACCTATACGTAATCCCCACAAGCGAACCCAGGATCAGCAGGTCATTTGCAAACCTGAAAGGTTTGGCTTCAAAACCAATGTTTGCACATCTAATTAAGTAGTAGCGTGCCACAAAAAAGAAATCAATCACTTCTGTGATAAACAAACACTAAACTCAGGTTAGGTCAATCCAAATTCTGAATGTGTAAAATAATTTCACCTTGCCAAACAAAAGTAAAGCAATATAATAATAATAATAATAAACGCTTTACCTGTATACACAATCGTTGGAAATCGAATTCCTCAAATTACGTTTGATTAGGCTCAATTCATAAACAAAACAAGAAAGAAAAGTGCAAAATTCATCGGCCTCTAAATATACGTTCAAGTTAGGTCGCTCTTTGAAAACTTTCGGACGTGTTTATTTCATTCAAACCAAACTCGATATAATTACGTTAATTCAATGAGAAAATTAAACAATAAATATGCAAATTGCTTGTCCTTCGATGCTGTGTAATGATAGGTTCACGAAACAAAATAACCTAAATAAATATAATGTATATAAAATAAATGATAATATAAGAACATAAGAAATTCGTAGACAATGTAAATGTAAAAAACGGCATCAAATAACTTATTTAAATTTGGCTGGTCCTCTAGCTAGAGTATGCAACAAATCGCCTTCTAATAGCCCTACTCTAATTTCAATATAAATGTTTGTCAATTTTGTATAACAAATACGCTTCAGATAAATTTGGCTAATTCTCTGCATGAACGCACTGGCCTTATACATTTAATCAACAAAATCATCAATAGTGACCCACTAAAAGAAAAGCCGTGAGTTCATGCATTTATTTTATACCTAAATAACATCATAATCAAAAAACACCCAAAATGTTATTTAAATCTCGTCAACCGCCACATCCAGGAATAACACATAAGTCACCATAGTTGCAGAGGCCCTTGGTTACACAGAATCTGGGACGGACTATAACCTCGACGATACGGTTGCTGCTGGGGGATGTTCGTGATATTATGCAGCGGCGGACGGCTGCCTTTTGCTCCTGGCGTTGCTTGATTCTATTTTCAATTGATCGTGTACATTAATTTTGACATTGACACGCAATTCGTTCACTTAACTTTATTTGCTTTAACTATGCTCCTCAAGCGAAACTATTTACATACTTATTCACCCTATATCAGTACTATACAAGCTCGGGTTAATTCTTATAATTTTAAATTACAAAAAAATTATTTATTCAGCAGCAGGTTATTTGTTTACGATCCTTCTCCAGAGGAAAACGTGAGCACTAAATACTCAGTACTATTCTGGACCTCGATACACATAGCCCCAAGGACTAACGTAACGTTAGGTTGGCGTCGTGAAGGTTGAACAATTATATGATCCCTTAATGGAATTTTGGAAGGTGAAGAGCACCTCTAACGGGAGTTCTTTCTACACGAGCCTAGTCAACGTTGTTTCGCGGTACCATCTACGTCACCGTAGCGAAAAAAAACTGTACGCCTCAAGGCCTGTACTACTATTGCTAACGTAAAACTTTACTTTCGGCCACATTGGTTTTCTAACCACCTCCACTCTAATTTGCCCAACAATATACCTCTCCGCGCATACAAGAAGTCTAACTCGAAGATCACCGGAAGGATTGATTTACCAGCAAGCCTAACTATACTCGAAATCTTATCTGAGAAATTTAATATTTAATTGGAATTTTCATTCAAGATAGCCTTTAATGCTATGTACCTAAAGACAATTTCTTTATCTTAAAACCAAACTCTTATCAATCGAAAAGGTACATATCTGGCGGCTAACTAGAACTTTTGCAAAAGATGTACCTTAGAATATAATATCTGAATACGTTGTTTCATTAAATATTTTATATGAATCAATCCCAACTTGATTTAACCAAATTGAAGTACGAAATTTATTTCTACCAAACTATCCCTATTTACAAATACACTAATATAAAAAATAACGAGAACATTTATTCTAACAAAAACTAATCTAACAATACTTTAATTGTCACTTGTGAATGAAACGTGATTCTACAAATAAAAATTTCCATTCATAAATATCTCCAAACCCAAAAAAAGGTAATCAAATAAAAACTCGCAAAAATGTACACTCTTTTAACTTGAAATTAAACAAAAAATTGTACAAAACCAACTTATTTACAGGGTGATCCCTTAAAATTTACACACAGGGTGACAGGATATCGCCTCGTCCTTAATCGTCTCATTCTTACTGTTAAATATGAGTTTTCGAACTAATGACGTTTATTATTATTTTGATTGTATAATTGATATTTAAGTGGCTCAGCTGCCACCTTGTACTCTCAACAATCGTTTGTCGGCAACCTTCATCAATGCTTCATTTGATACGTAAATTAGGATTTTCGGACAGGTAGTGTGATAATAATGCATACTAAGGCCCCGATGGATAAATATCTTACGTCGTATAAAGTACATTTTGTAGATATATTAACCTACCTGCATAACTTTTTTTGTGTCCTAAACGTGGATTATCAAAACAATAAGACTTCTCTGAAATAGTCCAAGGGACGCGTATGAGGGCAACGATAAAAGATTAATCTACTTACCATACGTTTAAATACCTCTGCTTGAAGAACGTGGGATGTAAAGCCCCCCCCAAATTTTTGGATGCATTGACCTAGTTTACTATATCAAAAACAGATAACTGACTTCCGGCCATACAGTCACCAACGTTTTCAATCAACAAGCTATGCGTTCGTAAAGTAATTTTAACTACAAAGAAGAAAATTCCAATCGCGTCACTTCAACTCAAACTAAACTATCAAATAATGATTACTTAAAAATAGGATTATCCATTATTTACTAGAAAATATTAAACTCCCATATAAAATTCTTCTTACTATTCTACTTTCGTCAACGCTTGGAACCTAATCGTAAGTTAGAAAACTTTAATTTATTTGCAAACGAACAAAACGAAAACCCTATATGCCATTCCCATAAAGCTGGGCACTAAATCCCACTCCAATTAATTTCAATAAATCTAAACATCGCCAAATAACATAAAACTAAATTAGTGCTTTCAAAATCTTTTAATGTAATCTGGAAAAAAAGGAATTTGTAATTTAATAAAGCACAATTGGCTTTCCATGCAAAACATACATTCACCAATGAGTTTCTAGAAATGAGTACACCTTATCAATGTTTTCAACACGTTTTCACTCAGGATTTCATAGAAAAGATTGTAAATGAATCTAGTCTATTCCCAACAAACTGACATAAATAATATATTGGTATCCTAATTTATGTGACGATTGTTCCAACACTCGCATGTATTGGCCGCATGATATTGGAATCGACTTTGTGAAAAATGTAATGATATTAAATAGATTTAAAAAATCAGACAGTTTCTGCATTTCAATGACAATACTCGACTAAAATGCTAACCATAACAGACTACATAAACTTTGACTGGTAATCGATTACCTAACTGAAAACGTTGGCAAAATATTCCCCATGAAGCTCGTCTATCCATTGATGAACAGCTATGTTCGACAAAAGTTCAGCACTATATGAAGTAATACATTCTCATGAAGCCCCATAAGTGGGGTTTTAAATTATTTGTTTTATGTGGAGTTACTGGGCTTGATTATCGTTTTGAGGTATATTCGGGCCAAGTTAATAACGCAGATCAAAGATTTGCAGTTAATGAACCTGATTTGGGGGCATCTCTATCAAAATCAGAATTAGTAATTGTAAATTGCTAACAGAAAAGGACATGAAGCGAGACAATCGACGAACCTCATACGAATTTGTTACAACTATTGATGGCATTGATATATCATCTTTGTTATAGAAAAAACTTTTCACAATGTTGTCAAAATTTGGCGGCCAAAAACCTTTATCAACAATACAACAGTTTGACAGGCAAACAAAAAGTAATTTGGATATCATTTGTCCTTTCGTAATAAAAGAGTATACCCCGCATATGGGGGCGTCGATCTCCTAGATGCTAATATGGCAAGGCATAAGACACAAAAATCAAGAAATTGTATAAGAGACTCTTTTATGATTTTGTTGATATGCCATTGGCAAATGCTTGGATTCTATGTAAAAAAATTACAAATACAAATCAGCCAAATGTTCCTACGATGACTTTCCTTGAGTTTCGAAAAAATCGTCGGCATATGCCGTGATGTTGGTTAGATTAACCGGAATAAGTTAGGACGTCCAAGCTAAACCAATGTGGAAGAAGGAATTGCTACTAAAAAGAAGAGGGACGAACCGAATATGCACCGCTAAAAGATGTGAAGTGGACCAATATGGACCCTGGATCGAGCGGACCGACAAAAGGAATCGGTGCAAATATCCTTCTGTGGAATGGCTTCCTCCAACTGAATTAGCATTTTCGGTGGTGTTGTTCTTAGTTATCGACCAAAACCTAGTTTGGCAAGTTTTACAGCTGCCTCTGCTCTTCCATTTCATTGAGGATACATTAGCGAATTTGTAATGTATGATATCCATAATTATTTGTAAAGTTTGTGACAGTAGTTGTTTGAATTAAGGTCCATTGTCTGAAATGGCCGTTTCTAGAACGCCATGCAAGAAAAAGTATTTTTCAGAAATTAAAAAACACTGGATGTAGTGAATTTATAAAATTCGTTAATTTTTAAATATCTGGAAATTAGTTATAATGATACACCAATGTTTACCTTCTTTAAATATATCTGTTAAGTTTCTGCCGTGGGCGGGTAGGAAATTAATGTAATGGTAATGCCTTCTTTGGGTGTTAATCGCCATTTAATGCAATTTTGATATCTTCTAATCATATCTTGAACACTTTGATTAGTTTTTAGCCACCACATCGTCTGAGTTGTTAGTGAACGACATTTATTTATGTCCTGTCACTCACGAGCTTTATCATTATTTATTATATTTATTATTTTTAGATATAGTTTTTAGGAATAACAAGGAGCTACCATATGTAAAAAATCATTTGTGAACAAAATTGAGGATATCGTCTTTGTATAATCAATATTTTCGTAATTTTGGTTTTTAATTTTTTGGCGTTTCGGTTCAACAAACACATGTCTTATTATGTCGTAACGATGTTCCTCCTAAACTTCGTACAATATTCTACCATTCAATAATAGATTTTTATCTCACAGAAAAATGTGAAGTATCACCATTATTATACTTAATTAATATAGTTGGCTTGTAGGTTCTTTAAATGGTGTATTTTTCTATTTATATTTTATAAAATGTATAAGTTTCGATAATAAGTAAAGTTGTCGTCCTCAGTAAATGGTAATTTCTGTAGGAATTACTTGAGATATTAGAACAAATTTATGAAACATCCCAAGTAATTTTTACAGATATTACCATTTACTGACATTGCGTTTTAATTAAATTTTTAATAACATTATTAACATAATATTTACTTCTTCAGAAAAATTTCATTACCTTATACAGCAAACCTAGAGTACTTATTCCTGCATTTGGTCTATTGTCCGTCCCCAGCAAAAATGTGTATTTGTTTCACGTTTATGAATGTTTTCTAATATCCAATTGTAAATTTTGTGGTGTTCCTCGTTTCCCAATGTTGAAACTTATATGCGATGTAGTCGATACACCAATAAATAAACTTTTTATCTTTTACCTACTACTATTGATGAAGCACCTTCACACCAGGATCTGGATGTTTAGCTTTTGGGCGATGTAGCTGATTCCTAAAGAACAGATACTGATTTTCTAAAAACTGGTATCGCTTTTCTAAAAACTAGTACCAGTTTCCCAAAAACAGCTCAAAGCGGCTCAAACTGAAAGAGGTGGTTGTTTTCTAAGAGATGGAGTTGGTTCCCTAATAACTGATAGCAGTTTCCTAACAAACGGCTATTTCCCAAAAACAGGCGGTCGCTTCAGTAAATGGCCTACAAAAATCTACTTAACAGATTCATTTTCAACTAATCTATGAGATGTATGTTGCTGTTCTTCATATTAGGGAACTTGAACAGTACAGAGCAGTTGCAACTTGATTTTTAGAAATGAATAAGAATGACTCATTAGCTGCATGTTCTAGCCCCTAGAATTCATTCTCAGGTGTTTTGAATATCTTGCTTCGCTCAGTGGTTTTTTCGAGGTCAATGAATCCTCATATCCGGTAGATTATTGATTTTTAGAAGCTTTTAAGATAGATTTTTCTCAAAAAGAACATTCATCCAGGTTAATAAACCCTCACTTCCGGTTCTAAGTCAATGAACTTTGGATATATTTTCAGTTTTCTAGGAATTGATCATCTCCCGGTTTGGTATATCAGTGACCCTGAAGAGATTAAAAAGCTTGGGACTCCCCAATCCCATTTTCGGGAACTGATTCTATTTTCAGATTTTGAAAAATTGTAATAATGGCACCATTTGAGATCTGGGAACTTTGAGGTTTTCACAAATTGGTTCTATTTCTAGATTTCCCAGAATACAAATTTTATGATATAAATTAATTAACATACAGGGAGGGTGCTGGTTTTAATGATTTTGCGAATTGAGTATTTACTAATTATACCGGATTCTAAATTATATTATTTGAATGCTGACGTTTTTTATTTCTACATTGAATTAATATAAAAGGCTTATTTGTTACTTTTTCATTCGAAATGTGCATTTTAATATATTATGAACACAATTTTATTACAAACACAAAGCTATTTGGAAATAATTTTCTATGGAAATTCATTACCATTTACGATTTAATTATTAATAGTACTTAATTCAAGCACCATACCAATATCTAACGGTTAATATGTTATTTAATTTACGGACTTGATTTCAGATCAACTATTTTTAAATTAATAATTTTATTTCTATATTCTGGTTTTAATGTTACGTATGGAACGCTTGCTAATTTTCCAAACGGCTTTGCTAATTACTGGATATTCTGATAACGGAAAAAACTAGTCTTCACATACTTTTGGAAGAGTCAATCTCTGCCAAATGCAATCCGACACAAGCAAGATTTGTGTTGTCCAGACGTTTAATTACTGTTTACATTCATAACAAACTGCTATTGTAAAACATTATAAATTAACAATTTAATCTGTTTGATCTAAAAAAAGTAGTAACCATAATCGAAATTTGTTACTTTTGCAACCCATTCCTATGGGGTTCTCTTTTGCACTAAAATGTAAATCATAATATTCGAAGGCACATTTTTACATAGCTATCCCATTTATTTGATATTCGCTAATTACGGCAAGCCAGCTGCTCTCGGTGGAATGGGAGTGAGTTCTCTTATGGGTAGACCATTAAAAAAAAAAGCAATTTCTAGAGGAAATTTCTAGAAGAATTCTTAGATGATAGTGGAGGACCGTGAAAGAAAAGAAGCGTATGGGTAGAAAATAGGTATTTATTAAAATAAAAAGCAGAGAGATAATAGTGACAAAAAAAAGGTGGTTGGTATAACAAAAACAGTACATGCATTAATAAAAATTAAAGTACTTGCCCCGAGATCTCGAGTTTATACTAGACTTAAATACATAAAATTAATTAATAAATAAACGCTTGCTTTAACAGTAATAAAAGATATTGAAGATACTTTTGATACAAATTAATTAGTGGGTGGGTTCTTTTGGGTAACAAATGAATAAAAAGAAAATAATGGAAGGATGATGGATGAATATTTCTTTGTGAGATGACAAATGCGAAGGAATGATTTTTTTCCTCTTCTTTTTTTTATTAGGTGTCAGAGGGTTTATCTAGACGGTAGATGATCGTAGTAGACGATGAGCGACGATCACAAGGTAAAGTTGCATTCAAAGAGTACGAGAAAAAAAATGCCCTGGAGAAAGAATAGATGTAATTTAAAATTATTAATAATTGGCTACTTACAAGACGTCGGGTGGCCTTGGAATAAACAATTAAGCAAGATTAAATAAATATGCTTACTTCAACGAATATGCTCGTTTCTTTTTAATTCGGGTGTGCGAAATCTAAAAGGTTATTGATAAAGGGATGTGGAAAATACTGTATTAAACCTCTTACAAAAAAAGTTGCTTGGAATTATCAACTTGTGATTAGGTCTAGCAGCGCCGTTACCATGAAAATCCCAATTATAGATTGCTCTGGTTGGGTGGTTAAATCCCAAATTTTGGAAAAAAGGTACAATAAACCAACTATTAGAACCCCTCGAACTAGACTCGTGTTTGATTTTTGAAGTCAATTTGGTTGGTTGTTGGACCGAACGACAAAGATGAAACTATAAAGAAGAAGAAGACGGATCCCAACGAGCGAGAAAAATTATCGAAGATTTTGAGAATGTGGAAATAATGACAGAATAATATAACAGTGGCGTAAATTTATTAAACATAGGTTAATACCAGAAAATATAAGTGTAAATGTTAATAAGATGTAAGGGTAAAATGTGAACATAAAACACGATAAGATTAAAAGGCAGATACAAAAATATTAGGTGTGAGTAGGTATTTATTTGGAAAAGAAAATTAGTACGCCTATGGCGTAATCTAATCAAAATTTAAAACTAGCCAATGATAATTCGTAAATCACAATTCAAGCTGAAAGCATTTAAACTATTTAAAATATAAACATAAATATAACCTACACTTTTGATTGAAATGTGATTGGATATTTTATTGATTAAAAGGGATCTTTAGAAAAAGGATTTATGATTCAAAGGATTATAAAGGTACGGTAATAACAAAAGGACAAATATTAAGAATATATTATAATTTTAGGATGTATGTCAGGAGTTGAACAGAAGCAAGGGTGGGAAATATTAAGGAACAAATGAGTTGTAACAAAATTAGGTTAAGCGAGTTTTAACATTAAAGTAATATTGGAAGCCTGCTTTCAGAAAGTCCAAAGGTTCTGCATTTTATCATTTGTTTGTATTTATTATAAAATTCTGTGCAAAATATATAATTTTTTGTATGAAAATTACGGGCAATGAGTTTACATCAATACATTACTTGTACAATGATAAAAATACAATGTTGTTACTTTGCATTGTGTGGAACTATGCAAAAGGACTTTATTACTTTCTTATATATATATATATATATATATATATATATATATATATATATTAAATAATATGTTATTATTTTTTTCAAACACTGAAACTATGTTTATGTTTAAGGTTAAATTATTATGCATCTAAGGCAATGATTATTGTCAGCTTAGACATATAGACAGGGATATTGTTAATATAATGGATTTTAAAGAAGGGTAACGTTTTAGTTGCGATCCACTAAGTTTTGTTTGGATATATCCACCAATTGGTTATACTTTATATTTTTGTACACTTTTGTAGTCGTTATTGGGATAGTTCCTCATTTTGAGACTTTTCCTTCACTGAAGTTAAGCAACACATAGTACACATAAAATGCATAGGGATCTCTCTTGGTCCTTTAGAAGTTTTAACTGTTCAAAATTTGAATTTGAAATTTTGTCTTACTTTTGCCAGGAGATATTTGTCATTACAAGCCTCTTTAATAAATGGATAGATTTGTTTTCGGGTTAATGTTTTAAATTGTTTGGGTTCATAACAAGCTGACTGTTTTTTCAACTACCAGTCTAGGAAAGCGGGATAAGTCCAGATTTTCATTCGCAATTAATGTTGATTTAATCATGGAGTATTTCGGCCACAAAGAGAATTCACTTATTTTCTTAGACTAAAAAAATTAATTAGAATTAAAAGAGCCAATATAACCATTCGTATTCTTACCAGATTTAAAATGTAAGACAACATAGCCTCTTCCGTAATTTTCTCAACATTATTTTCAACTTTTCATTCACAAAAATTGCTAAATTGTATTTGATACCTTTCCCCACTCTTTCTAGTTATTAATTTAGCACACGCTTTTGTAGATATCCTTAAAATTTTTGAAGAATTTACATAAGAATTCATTTTGACGTACGCACGGGAGAAATCGACAAAACAAATAAATAATGGAGAAACCGCCGTTGCTAATCATGTTTCGCAAATATAACTAGATTTAAAGGATTATATACTTATACATTTCAATAAAAGTGCGTTATTGGAAGAAAAATGTGCGATTCCTATTTTATGGTGTGAACTGGAAATTGGAAGCTGGGTTTTTCTAAATTTCAAAATTTTTACTTCAAAACTGATGACAATTGTGAATTAAAGTTTCATTTCACTGATGGAAATTACACTTTTGAGTTCTTACAAAAAGTGGTGCACTTTATACGATTGGTGTCGCAACTGCTTTGGTTTTTATCTGCTTTAAATTTCTTCATTTTCTGAAGCAGGTATAAGTTAGCAAAAGTAAATTGAATCTTAAATAGATATATTAAGAACCTTTTCAGATTCTTTCCTTTGGTTAGAAGGTTAAGTGTATGACAAATTTCACTGCTAGATTTAGATAACTGTCTGTACCTATAATTGTCTTATAAAAATTAAAACTTTCACCACTATATGGATAATTAAAATATTTACCTTTTCTTGAAAAAAGTGGTGTCAAGTTGTTACTGTTATAATAGCAATTTCAGCTATCCTCCTTAGTAAGAGTAGAAAACGTTAACCAATCTTGGAAATATTAATGTCAATCAAATGTATAAGATATGAAATCGCAAAGAACAAACCTGCTATAATAATATTATTTTAAAAAACCTACTATTGAACATTGTTCTACTGATACAAATGATTAACAACTCAATCTCTAATAGATTCACTATCATTAAACCGTTTTGACAAAACAAACACTTTTGTGAACTACTGCAATCTTGCCAGTATTAAAATACATCGAAAATGGAACACTTAGATTTAATTTTAGATTGTGTGTTATGAGGATAATACAAATCCTCGGAAAAATAGCAAAAAAGCTTACACATAACAAAAGTTAAAATTGAGACGCAAAATTTTTCGTTTCTAACTACAATATACTAAAACCTATTTACTTGAATATTTTTTTCTTGACTGTTGAGGTTATTTGGATGTTTATATTCATGTTTTAAGGGTTGCACAAATACAGATCATGTAGTGTTCATTTTATCTTCTTTCGTCTACCTTACCTCACAAATCCGAATGCCCCTCCGCCTGGTGTCCATCTTTCTGATCGGAAGTTTCTAACAATTTGTGACATCAGCTTACTTTCGGAGTACAGCGACTTTGTGCTCATTACAAACATATTAATAACAAAATGCAAAGGAAATATAATACGTATGGCATATGTTCCTCTTATGTAGACTTTCATCAGTAACTATTTTAGTGTTATTGGTAAATAATTAAACTACAAAAATTTTTAAATAATTTATTTAACAGTACTAGGCACACTCTCGTTTTATTAAAAATGTTTACAATTACGAATGAATGACATCGATTTAATTTAAATTATACCTACAAATTGTTAAACCAGTTTGTAGTAACTTTATACTAATAAATTGTTTTTATTTTAATTACTGACTTATACCATCACAAAAATTATCATTAATGCCAAATTGGATAGTCGTTAACTAACATAAAGTTAAAATTTAAAAACTTGAGCAATTCAAAGTATATCATCAGATGTTCATGATTGCACTATCGCAAATTCAGCATATTTTTCTAACAAATGTAGCCTTTACTATTATCTAAATGGTTTATACAAAGTGATTCAAGTCCTTATTTTTATACATTAAGTTTATATACATGGTAATATTACTAAAAAAAATTAGACTAATTCATACTAATTGTATGTATTATAAACACGAATCTTTAACTATAGACTGAATCAGAACAGAGTTATGGGGGATTACACGGGTCGATCTTCGGCATGCGGCAAGTAACTAGTCGTTTGTAAAAATCTAATCGCCACCCCATTTACACCGGTCGATAAAAGTCGCATGCGACTAGTTCATTTTCGGAGAAAATGTTGACCAGAGCGGGTGTTTTTCGTGCCGGCATCGAAATGGTTCGCAGTTCAATTATTCAAGAGTTGATTCAGGAACAAAAAGAAAAGAAGGAAATAAGGAAATGTAAATTTTGGGTACATGCATGGATTTATCGACGTAGAGAATTAGGTGTTGCGGATGCTATACTGGTGGAATAGAGTTCAGAAGATTCTGATCATTTTAGAAAACGATTAAGAATGACTACTGAACAGTTCGATACTTTACTACAGAAGGTTACTCCGCTTATCCAAAAAAGTGATACCAATATGCGTGAAGTTCACCTAGCATTAAATTAGAAATAACTTTGAAGTTGTTGGCTACTGGTCTTGCAGAATTATTTAGAGTTCCAGAATGCACTATTTCTCTACTTTTAAAGGATGTATTAGATGCTCTCTATCATGTTCTACAAGAGTATATAACGGTAAGTAGTTCATATCTAAACCTTAGATGCTATTTATTTAAGCTCACAATACTCAGTATTTTCATCCAAGCATGATCTAACAGCTTCAGATATAATGTCGCCGTTCACTTTATATTGTTGTCCAGTATTTTCTTCTGTTGGCAAACAGCCGGAAAAATAGTCTTCTTCATATAGCCGAGTAGTTGAGGGTGCGGGATTATTGCATGTATATTCTGAGGTTGATCTGGAAGTTGGACGGTTCGAGAAGTCGAAGGTTCGGGAGTCGTGCTATATGGTTTATACTCCGAGGGCAAACTCGTATGTCTAGGAGTTGTAGGGGTTTGACCCTTTGTTGTGACAAATAATTATTTATAAAATCTTGACAAATAATAGCATTCGCTAATGGTAAACTACGTAATCATTTGCCACATGTTGCCGGAATGTATCAAATTCTTCTTGACGTATATTTTGAATAAAAATTCTAATCTACCGACTGCTTGTAAAACAGGTGGGTCCAGTCTTCGAGCACACCCCGCACTTTTTTTTGGAGACACTTTTCTTTTGTTTCGTGTATCCTCAGTGTTAGATCCTTGTCCCATTCATCAAAATATCACGACGACGCGTCGCTGGTTGCGTTCACCGCTGAATCTTCGCTTTCTTTGGCCTGTAGCAAAAAAATAAAAAGTTTATTTCTTTCAAGTGCCATCTACAAGAGATGAATGGATGAAAATACAGAAAAGATTTTTTAGATCTCTAGCAATTTCCCTTTTGCTGAGGAACTATTGACGGAAACACGTCTTAATACAGAATCCACCACACGGACCTTCAGACTATTATAATTACAAAGGCACTTATAATGTGGTGTTGTTTGCTATCGTGGATGCACATTTCATATATATATATATATATATATATATATATATATATATATATATATGTATATTTATATATGTACAATGTGCACTACTACGCTGGTGATTCTAATTTTGACGTAAAAGGGCATTTATTAACACTTTTTAGAATTTCAAAAGGAACTACTTTGTTTGAAATAACTTCTACATTAGCTATAATTTACTAGAAAAGTAATTACTGCATTGGTATTAGAAATAATTAGAATTTTGGTTGAGGTTATATTTCCGTAAAAATAAATTCTCAGGGAAGTTATGAAAAAAACGACAACGGCAACATAATTTAGTATATCATAACAATTTCAATTGTCTCCGGTATCATGAACACGATAAAAACCCAAATTTCTGTATTTGCATTACTACGCCAGCGCAGTAAGGAAGCCATTCTCCTCATAATGTAGGGTTTACGTATAATTTTAGCGTAACAATGCACATTATACAAATATATGTATATATATATATATATATATATATATATATATATATATATATATATTATGTGTGTGTGTGTGTGTGTGTGTGTGTGTGTGTGTATAGATGTCGGAACGAATGGGCTCATGAATAATTCGCATATATGGAAAACGTGAACGTTCTACAATGCTCTTGAAACTAATAATTTGGAAGTACCTAATAAAGCCGCTTTCGTTTGTGATGACGCTTTCCCTTTAACAAAAAACCTACTGGAACCCTATTCAAGACATGAAGATTTGGTATACAAAGGAAAGACTATCAAAAGCATGCCGAATCGTAGAGAATCCCTTTGGTATAATGGTTTCCCGATTCAGAGCATTCAGAAAACATATGTCAGTTTCATTGAATAAAACTGATTTCATTATTAAAGCGGCCTGTGCACCACATAACTGGCTTCGGACTAATAACATATACTAGAATACTCCCGAAATAATTGAAGAAGAGGACTTTCGTTCAGGAACAATCAGACGGGGAAGTTGGAGAAGCATTCCTAGGGAAAGATTATACGAAATAGCAACACCGTTGTCTTCTAACAACTATTCACGAAATGTGAAAGAACTGCCCGATACATTTGCTGCATATTTTGTCGGTCCCGAACAAGTTCCATGGCAAGATGCAATGATTGTGTAAATGTTGTGTGTTTAATTATAAAAATGCCCCAGTTGACATGATAATGTAAGACTAATTATAACTTTAAGAAGAATAAATAAATAATAATAATACTTACCATGTTATCTGTACTTTGTCTTCCTTCTGCCACTGGCTTTAAAACGTGGTCAGCTGTAGATAACCATATTAATTGAAGTTTGTATATATCATCCGTGCCCGCACCACTCTTCTTTGACTTTGCTATCTTGTTGGCCTCTGCATTATACGGGGTTCGTATATTTTTTATCTTCACCATCAGTTCTTCAACGACTACGGTCAAACGCATTTCTAGAATACTAGATTTGAGAGTTGCTAAACAACAATTATTGTTCTTGTAATCTTGCTCTCTTGGGCATAAGCATTGAATGCTTTTCATAGCACTCCAAGAACTGTATTTTTATCCATAGTAAGTTTCAAACGATCTGTGCGGCACAACGGAACGGAACAACACAGCGCAAAACACACCTCATGTGATGCATAAGTCTCCATTAAAATGGTTACGGGATATACGGGTAATAGTTGAGAGAAATTGGGGATGGGATTCTGAAACTGTGTACATTTACAATACTATATAGGTTCTCCATACCTGCAAGTGGTAAACAACTACATTTCAACGGTTAAAATAAAATGCTGTTTTGTACATTTACGTATGAAAATATTTTAAGTTTGGTTTGGTCTGGTTAACGTGTGGTTTGATTCGCGAACGTTTTAATATCCATGACATAAAGGTATAAGAATTTCAGAATATAAGTACCACGTATATATCAATGAAAGTGCAAATTGAATTAAAAAATTATCTTTTTAAGAAGCTAATTTCTTTAAAGGACATGAGTCCTATGTAATAAATACCATGAAGCTTAAATGGTATACCAAAAGAGATTTAAATTTTTGTTTGAATAAATATATATTGCTCAATGCGTTAATATAAAAAATAATATTTGCAAAGTTCAAAAAAGTGTAAAAAAGTAACCATCCTGACTATTCCTTTCTAAGTTTCTATACCTAAATTTTTGCATTTCTATATGTATTCACTAATAGATACTAGGAAAATTGAGATCTTCCGTTTTCTTCGCTTACGCGTGGATAGTATGTAATGATAATCGTAAAAATTCAGGAATTCAGGCAATATATTTTTGAAGCTTCTGACATGGCCATCAACATGAAAAGAGATGTTTGTAAATTCCGTCAGTTTATTGGGACCTCAAAAGCCATGCTCACCCATTTCCTGTCCATGCCTATACTGAATTCCAGCCTGACTTTAAAGTACACGAAAGATAGCAAACGTTAAACCTTATGGCCAGTGTTGCCAGTTCTATATGGACAGAGAGAGATAAAGAGAGATAAAGAGAGAGAGAGAGAGAGAGAGAGAAAGAGAGAGAGAGAGAGAGAGAGAGAAAGAGAGAGAGAGAGAGAGCGGCGTCTTAAGACTCGTACATAAAATCAGTTCTCAAACCAATCTTCCCCTAAATCTTGGATATTGCTGTATTGATTATGGATTTTTCTTTTTATACCAGTTTGTATGTAATATTTTCTTTTTAGAGTGGTATATAATACTAACTTCCTTGCTTATTAAAATGGAACAAATAATAGTGACATTATATGAGTACTCTGTGGATTTTTAAGCTAATTCTTATGAATGCTTATAAGAATATTTAAGCGAGTTATGGAATTAGCATTTAATCATAAATTAATATTAACAAAGTATCATTAATAATACATGTATATTTAGTAAATCTTCTGTTATCAATATTTAACTTCAAATTTCATGTTAAACTTGTAACGCAGCAATTATTATTACTCTGTGTTACTCTGTGCAAATACAAAATTAAATTGTAACATAGTTTTTAAAACTTTAACGTTTGGTCCACGTACGTTAGTGGCGCAGCCGGTAGGATAGAAAAACGGAATTGGATTACCAGCCTGAGAAGACCTTCATCAAGGATCGTTTTCCTGAGTATCAACTCGTTACGGGCAAACGAACCAGCCCTTTCAACCAACTACAGAATACATCTTTCAGGAGGTTCAGATGAAGAAATTAACGAGTACAGTTTTCAAGGTAAGAGCCATCCTTGATACCTTACTTAGATTTAGTATACGACAGTAAAATTGAATCTGTGAATAAGATTTAGAATTGTCAAAATAAAAGTTAATATATTTGCTTAAAATTGATATCCGGTAAAGTAAAAATTGATTTGTTATAAATGGTCCCTTTGTTTGTTTCTGGCGGCTGCAGTTGGGTACTTTGTAAAAAGCTAATTGTAGATTTCTGTAATAGGGTCTGATCGTGAATCCATCTAGGAGTATGATTTAAAAGTATTGGAAGGTAGGAAAACCTAAAGGTTACAAACTACATTCCACGTGGCCCCATCTACTGATATATTTTAAACGTAGATTTAGTATTTCTGTAATTGTTGTGAAGAGAAGATTTAAAATAATATTCTAATACTAGAGCCCCATATCAACGCAGAAGACAGCATTATGCTTCCAAAACCTGTCCTGGAGTTATACATGTATTGCAATTTGAAAGTAGTGCTGGGACTTCATACCAATTCATAGAATACCGTCAAGGCACCAAAATATGTCATAGGGTATTACCCTTGCAGTGCATCGATAATAATTTTTAAATAAACAATAGAGTCCCACCACCCCGAAACAAAATAAACTATCAAGCGGCTGCCAATACGTCAACCAAGCAAGAAAAACCATCAACAGAAATGACTCATTAGTTCGAAAAATGCACCATTAGATAAACAAACAAACAAAACCAACCAATAGCGAAACGTGTCTTACAAGTTAACACCTAATCAATGTATATAGAAATTTCGTATGTTAAACAATCTGTAGATAGGAATTAAAATAAATGTAATAATTTTAATAACAATATCATTTGATAAAAATACGCTAATAAAGTCATATGGGGAAATGCAGTCAATTTTGTCATGCACGTAATTATTACCTAATCAATCCTTTAAATGAGTTGTATATCATTTAAATGTCTGATAAACAAGCTTTAATAAATGTTAATAGTAGACACAGATTAATTAAACTATCTTTTACATCTAATGATTATTTTGTGCACCCTTATCAGAATACAGATTCAAGATGATCTTATAGGGCAACAGATTAGGATCGAGAATTTGCCCCGGGTTAAAAAATAATTAATTAATTAATAAAAAATAATGAATAAAAAATGATCAACAAAAAACGATTCCTACACGTAGGCTTGAAAAAATGAAAAAGGCGTTAATCAGGGTTGACATTCCCATCAAGGGTTGAAAATGACCATCGAAAAGAAACCATAAAATAAGGGTGAAAAATACGCCCCCTCAAGTAAGCGTGTAAAAACAAAAAAGGCCTTAATTAGGGATGAAAACTCCATCAAGGGTTGAAAAGACCACCGAAAAGAAACCATAAAATATAAGGGTAGAAAATACTGTCTCCCACGTGGGGAATCCTTGTGACGTCAAAATCCAATATGGGGGCCAAGGCGCCCCGGTTCTGCTTCTAACAATTGTGAAGTATTTCACAGATTAGAGAGATCTAATTCATAACTCTATGTTTTGACAAAACCAGACTTGGGTACTTTATTTTGTAATAACAGTTTAGTTGGAGGTACAGGAATTATAACATTGAATAGATATTGTAAATTGTTCACTTCATCTGCTAGATTATCATACTCATTAGTAACTATGTATCACATGTAATACTATCCACTGATATTTTGAATAACCACTGTTGTGAAATGATCACGTCTGAAGCTAAAACCATGGATATATACCTACCTAACGAACAGTAACCTAGACGAATTACATCATTCATCGGAAAGATTGGGAACAATCGAAGACAGTATTAATAATGTACTCAATTACCCTTATGTTATAAAGAAATATGATATGTTTCATTATTTAGGATTTTTATTAGCGATTATTATTAGTATATATGTTATTTGGAAATTAATATTGTATGTTAGACTTAGAATTTTAAGGAAAAGAATGTCTACAACTGCGGATCGAGATGGAATAACCAACATTACTGTATCACCTGTAATCAAGACAATAACCAGTTGCTGTCACAACCCAACAAGTTCATACTCTGATGTACCGATCCGTATGTCTACAATAGTTGAAGAACCAAATATCGAAGTATCATCTGGCTCAACACCTCTTCGTACAAGTATTAGACTGCAAACGAAAATTTCTCACATATGGTACGGTCCCTATGGTCAATTTAACAAGGAAGGTTTTATGTACCTACACAATTATCTATGTTTGTTAATGTATACTTTCACCATTATCACACATAATAAAATACTTATCTTTTTGGGTTTTTTTAATGGTGTATTATTCTAATTATACAATCTAAACGTTTCGATAGCACTTACAGTTATCTTCGTCAGCAGTAATATCCGTTAAAATTGTTAAAGATGTTGTAAACCATTTTGTCAAAGTTGAAAAATTAAAACATAAACATCAGCTGATGTTTACGCTTTAATTAAAAAATAAAATTTGTTAACATCTTTAGCAAATTTAACAGATATTACTACTGACGAGGATAACTGTAAGTGCAACTAGGTCCATAGGGGCGCTGAAACGGGGACCGCTTAATCAGGGTTATGTCGTACAAATTAAGGGTTAATAAAAATTGCGAATGAAAGTCTTCATAGCATATAAATCCTAACCACCTTAATTAATAGTTTTTGACGTCTCACTTTTGTCTTTTTTATTCACTCACAATAAAATTCTCGGTTTTTTTATTGGCTTTCTTTAGGAGTTTGTAATTGAGATTGTCATATAAAGATCAAAAATTTATAATTAACTTATTGAAGGGTAAATCAAAATCAATATAGTATATTTATAATTTGCCGATGCCTTGTAAAACCAGAGTAAATTAAAATAATGCATTAAATCACAAATTCTGTGTAATATTTAAGTTTAAAATTCATCAAAATGCCGTTTCGAACCCATAATGGTACAACAGTTGAATATAAAAGCTTTACAATATCCTAAATACAGAAAAGAATGCAGCTAACTGTTTATTATTATACCTTCAAAAACTGGTTTGCCATGTGGCAACTGCAGATTCCCGCCCAATATCGTATATATGGTGCTAAGACGCATATATAAAGCTATCCATATATTGGTGCGAGAACTACTCGTTATGTTAAAAAAAATTCCGGGTTCCAGAACGTTGAATTATGGTTTGGTGCCAGAACGTCGTTTTTCGCATATATATATATATATATATATATATATATATATATATATATATATATATATATATATATATATATATATAGTCACGCCGTTATATTCTGCAGTGTTAAACCATCATTCAAAAATGGAACACATCACTAAATTTATCCAGATTGACGCTGAACATCAGATGAAAATAATCGAGAAGATGAAGGAGGTCCATGAGTTGGTACGAGCGCAACTTGAGTTACAACAGAGAAGATTTATTCAAGAGAGTGCAGACCTGGAGAGGGAAGAGGTAAAGAAATGCTGTCTGTTAAAGAGGAGAAAACAACTACCACTATCCGAGGAGGACGTTACACCACCACCACCACGCATCTCGAAAAAGGCTACCAGCTCTAAAAGGCTTTCAACCGTCACTTCCTCCACATCAAAAAGAAGAAGGAAAAGGGCTCATCACATCATACACATCGAAACAGGTACCACTCCATGATGACATAGGAATTGACCCAGTCATTGTCATTACAGATGAGGAGGAGGAGAACAAGCCCTTAGTATCTGTTGTGAAGGTGGATGAGGATATTAAACCAAGATCAGCACCGGTCATTCCAAGAGGGGACAAGCAGTTAACGGCAGGATGCTCACCACCATCGAATGTCTCTATATTATCTTCACAAATAGTACATATATATATCAGTTTAAGCTACAGTTTATTTATATGGGATTCACTGCATTTTACAAACAATTTTATCATACGATGAAACTTATTAAAACCATTATAACACTGTAATTAACTATTTGAATTTAAATAATGAGTAGTACATTCTAAGGTTCTTTAAATATCAAAATGGCCTTATTGTTTTTTCTTTTAATCCAACTATAAATTTTTTGAATAGAAAAAAATATTTTGTACTTTTAAAAAAGACCTTCAAAAATAAATGTTTAAAGAGACAGTCAAAGTGAATGCTTGTTTTTACATTTTAAATGAAGGGTAAAACGCTATTAGCTGTAACTTGTTAGAGTTGACGTCAGAGCTTCAATAGTTTAAATAGCAAGTTTTAGGTGTACTAAAAACAAATGCTTTCAAATTGTAGAAGTATGGTTTTGATAACAGTATTCTCTTTGGGGTGTACAAGTCTTTTTATACCTAGCAAAATTATTGAGACTGATAATTTTGCCCCAAAGTAGCACATCATCATCTGCTGCTCTAAGAGTAGGTAGATTGAGAACCAGAAGCAATTTCCGTATTTATTAATACAGATTACAGAGGTCTAGTTCGTATTAATACTCTACGTGTATGTTAATTTACATGTAAGCATGTTTAAGACCTTATACAATTATTTAGACATGTATTATATTAATGTAAATTACATCGATCGATCGATCAACTAAACCATAATTTATTTCTGCCTTGTGTTACAAGCTAAGCTAAGGTAATTTTGTACAACATATACAGAGGGTCGCATTTTGCACTCACGTTTTTAAAACTCTATATTAAAAACACTCTCTATGTATAGCAAATTCAGAGAGAGACGACTCGTGTAATTACACAGCGAAAATAATTTTGTCTCATCTTAAAAAACGCATCTGTATGAACGTTCTAAAAGGATACGGTCTTACAAAAAGCAAATAATTAGTCAAAGCTAAACTCTATTACAGAGCCTACACTTCTCTTATAAGATTAGGGCCACATACCATTTCCAGACAGGGATCACGATGAGGGTGGGGGACCTAAGAACAAGTTGCGAAACAAGTCCTCCATATGTCTTACAAGATAGCATTATAACTTTATTATGCTACTATTTTCGACGATAGGGCCAAAGGTCCACACTTGACTTACAACAACAACCTCTTTATTATTATTATTATTAAGAACAACTCCCAGCGATGCACCAGGTCCTAGAGATAGCTCTCGTCTTACAAGAACCTCTTTATTATTTAATACAACCCTCAGCGGTGCACTAGGTTCTAGAGATAGCTCTTATCTGTTTCTCAAGGTAAACAACTTTATCAAGGTAAACAACTTTCTCAAGGTAAACAACTTTATCAAGGTCAAATAATGGTCCGCCACGTGGACGATTAAAAAGTGAAAGTGGGCGGGGCTTGTGACATAAAAAAAGTGGAGGGGATGGTGCCTCCTTTCTACTTCTGAAAATCAACAACTATATTAAACTTTGCTAATAGAGATACACCATTTGCTATAGGTAATCGTTTCCACGTCTTCAATAGTTTTCGAAATTACCATTTACAACATTAATTTATTACTTACAGTATCACCAATGGGCCATGTTAGACGTAGATCGTGGTCTAGTCAAGAAAGGGCAATAGTTTTAGAAGAATTTAAACAGGAATTTGAAAGTAAACAATTATCAAGCACGGCTCAATGCAGTGCACTACGAAAAAAATCAAATCTTGGTTTGATAATATGTTAAGAAAACAAAGTACCACGACAAAAGAACGGGAAGAACCAAAAAGTAAAATAAAACGAAGTGAAAGAAATGTCTTAAATATATATTGTAACATTTATTCTTACAGATAAATGGCAATCGCCGGAAAAGCGTCTCGTGCAGAATGTGCCCATATTAAAGAAAATGAACCTGTTTTGAAAGATCGCTCAATCGAAGTAATAAAAGCATGGGTTAATAATGAGATAAATCGAAAGAAAACAACAATTAAACGAATATAATTATAAAAATGTTAAAGGATTTTTGTATGATGTAAATTAGGAATAAATGGAATATACATATAAAACGAAGTTTACATTCTCTTCCATACATAATGTTATAAGTGTACTTCACAATGGTAGTAATTAAATGAATAAACGTCTTATTTTCATACATTTTTTTTCATTTCAAAAGTATTGAAAGACCCTTTATTATTATCCTTGCAGGTAATCCAATTATTGTACTTCATGACCTAGTGCATGTTATACATTTGGGTAATTTTGTACGGAATACGAGAGGACAATTGTATTTGTTAGGTGTTGGTGGATGGATTCATTGAATTCGTTCTACCGAAACCTGCACCTACTCCAAAATCAACTAAGGCAACTAAAGAGAAACTTGCTAAATGACTAGAAATAGTTAAGTGTAGCAGTACAATATGAGGATTGTTAGCGAAAAGTGGCAACACAAGAATATAATTAACACAGTGGGTAAAAAACAAAACTTTCTCATAATGCCAACGTACCTGGCCTCACTGTCAAAAAGCTAACTGTAGTAAGCAAAAAACTTGACCAGTTATGTGAAAGTTAGGTGTTGGCTAAAGGAGATAGTCAAAGGGCAATGACGGAAAGTCAGGTAATGGCTTAGAAGGTTAATAAAGGACCGGTAGTTGTTTAAACGAGACTTGTAACCATTGAAGTTATAGGAGTTCAGGATTAGCAATTAAATATAAGTAACGGTGGGGCATTAACAAACCTGGCGAAGTCGGCTCAAAAAATAAAACAATACCAAAACTGAAAACGCCATAGCAAGTGTAAGATGGACGAGTTGTTAAGTGGATAAAAGGTGTTAGAGGCTACTTTCTCTAGATATAATATAATTTATATACATATGGATTAATTTCATTCACGTTAGTTTTCAAGTTAAAGATGCTTTTAGTCAAACACGTATATACCCTGTATATACCATATACGTATATATATATATATATATATATATATATATATATGCGTGCGTGCGTATGTGTGTGAAGCGAAAGAGGTACGAGAGGTGAAAGAGAGGGATTATATCAGTCTTACAAGAGTAGGGGTCCCTAACACATCTCAATGTATAAATAAATTTCCATACATGTAAAAGGTATAGCAAGAAATGTAATAATGTACACGCATTTGCCTAACATCCAGGGGCTGAACGGCTCTTAATACAATCAAAAGGACCTTAATTAGGGTTGAAGATGGCCATCAAAAATAGCCCTAAGGCCGACCCCAAGGCCATGCCCCGGTACAACACCAAGGCCTACATGTGCCCCTCACGTGAGCAAGTACAAAAATTGCTGTCAAAAAAAGGCTCTTAATACAACCAAAAATAATCAGGGATGAAAAGGGTTGAAAAGGCTTCCGAAAAGAAACCATAGAGGTAGAAAAAACGCGTCCTACATGTGAGCGAGTAAAAAACAAAAATAATTAGGAGTTGAAAAAGGCCTCTGAAAAGAAACCATAAAAATAAGGGTTGAAAATATGGTCTTCCTCGTAGGGCATCCTTGTGACGTCAAAATCCAAGATGGCGGCGGAAGGTGCCCTATTTCTACTGATAAACCAATTTATGAATCATATAATCAAAAACGTAACGAAGAATTATTACCATTTTATGAAAAATTGTAAACCAACCAATTAGAAAAAAAAGGAAAACAAACATTGACTAAACTTAATGTAGTACCATAGAACCCTACCATTAACCAACCAGTAGCATACTTTACTAGACAAACAATTAAAAAATCTGATCCCTATTATGACAAGGTAAATATTATGACAATTCACAAACATAAAGTAATAGGATGCAGAGAAAAATCTAAAAGACAAAGCAACATACATAAAACAAAATTAAAACGCTCTACAAAGACATTTTTATTGCAGGACCTCCCTGATTGTCAGATCCTGAACCTTAATGTTCAAAACATTAAGACAAATGGATATTTTGAAGAAGAGGATTAGTAAAAATTTTAAATCATTATCATAAATTTTATTTTAATTTTAATATTAATGCATTAGTTATTACAACATACTGATACCGTACGCCCAATGGACGGCTGAAGTCACGGAATTCCCCCTGGATGCCTTTATAAGCGGACACAAAATATACCGGAGGACCGAGCTGGTAGCGCAGTGGTGACACAACCTGCCTAGCATCGGGAGGTAATGAGTTCGATTCCCGTTACCGTCTACCTTGTATAAGTTTTTTTCAGGGGGCTTTCCTCATGCACATGTAGCGACATGGTCACTGTGTATATGCACACCATGTGTGGCTACTTAGGCGAATGCTGGGGTAGTATTTTCCCCCTCAGAACCCTAACTCCGTTCCTTCCGATCCTATCCTGACCACACCCATCCTTAATCCCACCATGCATATATACGTAATGTGTGTATGTATGCTGGGAGTCTATGATTGTGGCTGAAGGAGTTCGGAAAGGTCGAACAGCGTGCCCTCCCCTTGGGAGGGAATTAAATACGTGGTACTTTCCATTTTCCATACCGGAGTCACTCGAAGCTTTGCTTCGACGCATTGATCCCAGGTTATAAAAGTATTTTACAGCGCTATTATATAAAGGTAAAAAATCAGACATAATAGTGAACAAAATTCCTACGTTCAAATAGAAGACTGATGCAAGCAGTGGAGAATCAAGATAAATGCAGAAAAGAGCCAATCAGTTTATTTCTCAAAAGGTAGAAAGCAACCAAACTGCGCGTTAACATAAGTAGAGGACCGGCACCTTGGCCGCCATCTTGGATTTTGACGTCACAAGACCGCCCACGTGGGGGACCACATTTTCCAACCTTATTTTTACTCGCTTACGTGTAGGACGTATTTTTTCACCCCTATTTTTACACATCCACGTGTGAGACCGTATTTTCAACCCTTTATTTTCGAAGGCCCTTTTCAACCCTAATTATTTTTTACTTGCGCACGTGTAGGACGTGTATTTTCACCCCTATTTTATCGTAGCTCACGTGTAGGACGTAGTTTTTGACCCCTTATTTTAGGGCCGCCCGCGTGTGAGCACGTATTTTCAACCCTTTCTTCTCGAAGGCCCTTTTCAACCCTAATTAAAGCTTTTTTTGATTTTTAATGGCATACGTGAAGGACCGTATTTATTACTCTTATTTTTATGATTTCTTTTGGGGGTTATTTTTCAAACCTTATGGTTGTATTAAGGACCTTTTGACAGCTAGGACTCTTTGTTTTGTGGTTGCGAACGTGAGGACTATATTTAGGGGGTGGGGGCTGGTCTTGGCTTGGCTTAGGGCTGTATTTAGGGGTGGGGGCTGAACTGGGGGCTGGGGCTGTATGTAGAGCTAGGGTTGGAGTTTAGGGCTGTATTTAGGGGTGGGGTCTGGGGCTGTATCTAGAGCTAGGGTTGTTTTCTGGTAATTATCTTCAGCCCTAATTAAGGTCCTTTTGGTTGTAACCCCTGGAGGCTAGGCAATTGTGCATGCTCTTTTAAATTGTATCTTGTAAGACACGTTCTCTGACACGTTCTCTCTATCTCTCTCTCTCCGCCCCTCTCTCTCTCTCTCTGGCCTCTCTTTTGCCCCTCGTTTCTCGCGCTTCTCTCGTTTCTCTGGCTTCATACAATCACAAGCACGGACACAAGCTCAAATCCGCAAACGCAAAAACACTCAAACATTCAAATACGCAAACACCAAAACACACATGCACACAAAACGAAAACACGTAAATACGAAAATCTGCAAACACACGAAACGAAAACATGCAAACACACCAAACGAAAAAACCCAAAACATGGAAACACACAGACACGCAAAACAAAAACACGAAAACACGCAAAACGAAAACATGCAAACACACAAAAATGGAATCACGAAAAAATGAAAACACGCAAACAAAACGAAAAACACAAAACGAATCAAGGCCGGCAGCTGGAACTCGCCCTCAAGGAGTTGGTGTTTATAAATAAAATAATATGCAACCTCTTTTGTAATAATAAGTTGTATTGTAAAGAAAAAAACAGTTTTATATGTCAGAGAGTCGTTTTTAAACTTCATTCAAATAAATAATTGTTAATAACACGTATATCTAGGATGATGTCGTAATTACTCAGGCATTATACAATATAAATAATATTGAAAAACCGTCTTTTTTAAGTAATTTATATGCTGTTTAACTGCAGAATTATCACACTGTCTCACCCACAACGCAGTTTAATAAATTATTATTAAAACCGTTTTGTGTTTTCATTATAGGTTATAAGTAAGACATGTTGGTATAACTTACAATTAAAATAAAAATAAGTGTTCTATAACATAGGATCAACTATATGATAAATAAAAATAAATTATTTTTAGTGGTTTTAGTTGTTTTTAAAGAAAGCATGTTACTCATTGTTGATAATCAGTTTGTAAATTATTGAAAATAACAGGATTATGTAATTACGCAAACGGTAATTAATATAACATATAAAACACGTTTATTTAACTCTATGTATAAGTAATTATAAACTTTTTCCAGTCCTAATGAGGTTTTTATAAAACATCTATCACAACAATTTTGTTTGTATTAAAAATACTGTTCATATCGCTTTGTTATTAATCAAGCTGCATTTTAAAAAATTACTATATGTTATATTAACGATAGAACTAGTTATATAACACATAGAAAGATGTTTTTTACTTTTAGTAATTCCCTAAATTACTTCTAATGAGAAAAATACATTCTTTCAAATAAATATGTAAAACTTCCTGTCTATGCCTGTTTGTGTAAAGACCCTGAGGTAATTAGATCTAGCTATAAAAACGAATGAAATATTCACTATCTTCACTTGATTTCCTATTTCTTCAATACAGCACTGGTGAGTTATTTTTGCTTTAACCTTTACTTTATTTATTTTATTCCATCATGCAGTTTAAAGCTGTGTTATTACTACAGATATGAATTTAGTTAACCTAAAAGCATCGGCGTGTTTTAAGCCCTTTAAAAAATATTAAGTACTATTGGAGTTGGTGTTGAATACAAAATACTCAATCTTAGATTCGTACCAACAAATATGCAGAAAAGGTTACTGTTGAACTGGTAGAATATAAATGTATGCTACTTAACCGTTTCTACAAGTATTTCAAGGCGGAGGATCCACACATATACCAATTTAACGAGTAGCTCAAGATTAAAAGACGTTTCATTCAATTCTTTTAGGACCAGCAGGGAAAACAACAAATTTAATATTCAAGTAGAAAAAAGTATTATAAAATAAGTTGTTATGTGTTATTGTCTTAATAAAATTCTTATTTCGTTGTACATCACATTAACGATTGGTTAATTAATTAATTTGTTTCCGTGTGGGTGAGAAAGAGTCAAAAGAGAGAGTGAGAGCTATGCGTGCATGATCAACTTTTACACAAAATACTCGCTAGTTTAAAGTACACCACTAGATGGCGTCACAAATTCAAAATTAAGGTACATCTCAGGTAGGGGGGGGTCAAGACAAGTCTTATAAGATTAAGTTAGGGCAATTGCATTAGGGGTGTCATTATGGGGGCAATGCTCTTATATCTGTCTTATAAAATTAGGTTAGGGCTCACATACAATTACAGCAAGGGGCAAAGGACCAAGAACAAATCGAAAATGTTCTATACATATACAAGATAGCATTTAAAAGAACATGCACAATTGCCTAACCTCCAGGGGCACTGTTCTTAATATAGCCAGAAGGACCTTAATACCATCAAAAATAACCCTAAGACCAACCCCAAGTCAAAGTCCAGGTAAGACCGAGCCCAAGGCCTCACGTGAGCATGTGCAAAAAAAGCTCTAATTAGGGTTGACCCATAGAGTGGAAAATACGTGCTCACACGTGAGCTATCATAAAATAGGGGTGAAAAAACACATCATACACGTGCGCAAGTAAAAAATAATTAGGGTTGAAAAGGGCCTTCGAAAAGAAAGTGTTGAAAATACGGTTTCACACGTGGGTATGTAAAAAATAGGGGTGAAAAAATACGTCCTACACGTAAGCGAGTAAAAATAAGGGTGGAAAATGCGGTCCCCCACGTGGGCGGTCTTGTGACGTCAAAATCCAAGATGGCGGCCAAGGTGCCAGCCTTCTACTAACATACGAGGGAACGGAATTCCATGGACCGTAAATGTCAAGTATCTGGGTGTGATATTCGATATACCACTTACTTGGAAACCGCACATCAAAGCAGCAGTCGAGAAATCTAAACTAACAGTTCTGCAACTTAAACCTTTATTAACCAATAAGTATGAACGATTCCTTGATAGGAAAGTACAATTATACAAGGGTATAATCCGACCGCAATTAAGATACGGGTGCCAAGCTTGGGGTCAAGCAGCAAAATCAAACATAAAGATCATGGAGTCAACGCAAGCCAAAATATCACATCGTATAGCATATGCACCCAATTACGTAAGAAGCAAGATTATACAACAGGATCTAGACACGCCGAGTGTAAACGATTACATCAATCAGCTGGTAAATAAATTCGCAAACAAAAGTGAGTAAACAAAATCCCTCCAACAATCCCGTAAAGGAAAACACAAACCGATCCTTGTGTAGCACATAATGCAAACTATTCGAACCAATCAATCCAGAGACTAATTATAATCAGGAATACTGCTGAAGATTCCAGTAATACATGACCCATCACGTCTTTGGGGTGTACAAGTCCTACTTATACCTCGGCTCTACGTCGTAACTTGCATACCCCCTGTATTTATTAAAACATCAAACCTTCGCGTGTGGGTTGTGCCTTGTTATATTATACTATTACGGACTTCTACATATGCATTACTGTAGGACTTTATTATTCACGATATAATATATATATATATATATATATATATATATATATATAACACTAATAATTCGTTATTATAATCGATCAAAACGCTCTTTACTTAATGGACCAGGTACAGCTGTCAAGTATATCACGGGCAATCCTGACCATAACGACTGAATTGAAATTAATAAAAATTTAGACACATTATTTAGAAATCAAGAAAACGTTGTTAAACAAATTAATCTATACACATCTTTTGCAAATCATATAACTCAACGATACTACCATGATCAAAAAGTGATCCAGTACACTATAAATTCTTCAATAAATGCAATAGAAAACTTAAGTAATACCGTGGATTGTTTGTTGAGTGTTCAATACAATAATTTTTTATGTACAACGCTACTATATACACTCCAGAAGATTGAGAGAATAGTAACTCTAGCCTTCTCAGTAATGACCAATTTAGAAATTCTTAATAATGTAGAATTAATTGAAATTATCAATCACTTAAAATTAATATACAGTAGACCTGAATTACATCAATTAGAAGTCTTGCACACATTTAAAATATTTGAATTCTCAAGATTTCAGATTATTTCGGTACAAAATGTAATTGCATGTATATTACATATCTCAATCCTGAATCCGTCATCATATAAATAAATCAGAAACTATCCTATACCCGATCTACAGAATAAAATTATGTTGCCACCTTTTAAATATAATATACAACACGTGGATGGAAAAACGTGGACAGATGAAAAGTGTCAATCAATCGGAAAACAAACGTTAGTGATTGTGTCTTCGCCATTGTTAATAATAGTTACAAGTTATTTTCACAATTACAATATGGAAACATTTATTATCAAAGAAAAACGATTTCCAGATAAAGTATGGCAAATTTGAATACTTTACAACTAATACTGTTTTACTATCATCGAAAAAAGACTAAAATTATAATTGAGGAACAAACCTTTGACAATACTTACAGTAATTTTAGTTTTAAGGATAATATTAAAATGCTAATTATAAGATTCAAAAAGTTGTAAATTTAGACCAAATAGTAGTAAGAGGCACCATCCCCTCCACTTTTTTTTTACGACACAAGCCCCGCCCACTTTCACGTTTTAATCGCCCACGTGGCGGAACACTATTTGACCTTGATAAAGTTGTTTACCTTGAGACACAGGTTTGCCTTGAGAAAGTTGTTTACCTTGATAAAGTTGTTTACCTTGAGAAACAGGTTTGCCTTGAGAAAGTTGTTTACCTTGATAAAGTTGTTTACCTTGAGAAACAGGTTTACCTTGAGAAAGTTGTTGTTTACCCTGAGAAACAGGTTTAGCTTGAGAAACAGGTTTACCTTGAGAAAGTGACCTGGGGCTAGGACTAATGAGAGAAATTTGAAATTGTGGGTTTCTTGTCAGACGAGAGCTACCTCTAGGACCTGCTGCAGCGCTTGGGGTTGTTTTATAGAAATTCTTGTAAGATAAATGCTACCTCTAGGACCTGGTGCAGCGCTTAGGGTTGTTTTTAATAATAAAGATGTTCTTGTAAGATAAATGCTATCTCTAGGACCTGGTGTTTCGCTGGGGGTTGAAAATAAATTCTACCTCTAAGACCTGGTGCAGCGCTGAGGGTTGTTTTTTAATAATAAAGATGTTCTTGTAAGATAAATGCTATCCCTAGGACCTATTGCAGCGCTGGGAGTTGTTTTTTAATAATAAAGATGTTCTTGTAAGATAAATGTTATCTCTAAAACCTGGTGCTTCGCTGAAAATTTGAAAATTGAATAAGGGACCCTAATGCTAACTTGTAAGACAGGGTCTTGTGTTAGGTCTGAACCTCTGATGGGAAATAGTACGGGGACTCTAATGCTAACTTGTAAGACAGAGCTTGTTTGCGACGCCATCTAGCAGGGGTATGGACTAATGAGTATTTACTGTAATAAAGGTGGCGCTACCTAGTGGTATATTTCAGGGTTAATAAGGGGTTTGTTTGTGGTGCCATCTAGCAGGGGTATGGGCTAATGAGTATTTTCTGTAATAAAGGTAACACTACCTATCGGCATATTTCAGGGTTAATCAGGGGTTTGTTGCGGAGTCGTCTACCGGTGTAAGGAGCAGCGAGCGCTTTTCTGTAATAGAGGTAAAAAATTTCTTAGCTAATTAGGATTTGTTTGTAGTTTATGACTTATAAATGTTTTCTATAAGCTTTACTAATCAATTGCTTTTGTAAGATCTGTAGAACATTCATAAAGGTGTTTTTAAGATGGGGTTTAAAAATTATTTTTGGATGTGACACAGTATATGTTGTACAACACTACCTTAACTTATCATATCCTAATCTAAAAAATAATACTATAAGACCTTAAACATACATACATACACACGTAAAAAAATGTTAAGGAATTACCCGAAATCGTGACTTGTATTAATAAATACAGAGATTGCATCTGGTCCTCCCTGAGAAGGTGATGATTATGATGGCCTTGAGGCAAACAGTCAGTCTCAACGGATTTGCTAAGGTATAAAAAAGACTTGTACACCTCAAGGAAATGTTGGGATCTAAAACCAAGCCGGCAGTCTCACCAACGCTTGTACTAGTAGTAATTAAGACTTCCACAATTTGAGATCGTTTGAATTTTACAGTGCTCGAACTTGCTATTTAAACTATTGAAGCTCTGACGTCAACTCTAACAAGTTACAGCTAATAGGGTTTTACCACTCATTTAGAATGTAAAAACACGCATTCACTTTGACTATCTCTCTGAATATTTTATTTTTTGAAGGTCTCTTTTAAAAGTACAAAATATTTTTTTTCTATTCAGAAAATTTATAGTTGGATTAAAAGAAAAAACAATAAGGCCATTTTGATATTTAAAGACGCTTAGAATGTACTACTCATTATTTAAATTCAAATAGTTAATTACAGTGTTATAATGGTTTTAATGAGTTTCATCGTATGATAAAATTGTTTGTAAAATGCAGCGAATCCAATATATAAATAAAACTGTAGCTTAACCTGATATATGTACTATTTGTGAAGATAATAATCCTATTTTTAAAAATAAGACAAGATCTGTAATTGTTACTTTGCTATAATCATGTACACAAATATGATTATAAAATTACTTTTGTTTTACTTCAGTGGTGACAGTTAATTCGTTTTAAATTATGCTTGCTTTATCAAGTTAATTACCACACATCAATTGTAAATATGTTTACCTACAGTTAATTAATTTTAAAACGATTATAAAACACATACTAAATAAAAAGAAAAAACAATAGATTCAATTGGTATTACAGGGCTCTTGATTAAAACAATTATAATGTTTTTTAATGAGTTTCATCGTGTGATAAATTGTTTGTAAAAATGCAACGAATCCAATATATAAATAAATAAACTCTAGCTTAAATATGTACCGTTTGAGAGGATAATAATAATCCTATTCAAAAAAATAATTCAAGGTTATAACTAAACACCTTAAAGCATACAGATTGGTACAAAAGTGAACTTTTCAAAAATGGTTACACGAGATTATCGGGTTCAATGAATGTAAAAAGTTACTTTTAAATGATTGAACCTTGAGATTGTAAAGTCTACATATCGATAAACTACTTGTATGAAATACAATTATATAACCCTGTTATACAACGCTCATTACTAAAATATAATGTGAAAAGTGTACTTACACACACTCATTAACGAACTTAAAAATATTTTTTTAAATCTGCAACTGCAAAATACATTAACAAATTACAATATAGAGTTAAATAATAATAATTTCAGCCATGCATGTAGACAGATTCTCTTTCTATAGAATTCTATAATTAATAGCTATGCTAATTATAACGCTTTTAAATTTCTAATTTGAAATAAGGGTGACGTAATTTAGCTGATTCCTGTTTCATAGAGAGCATTAACACCGTCAAGATTTGAGCTGCATTCATCATCTCCATCGTCCTAACCTTGAACGATTATATTGTAATAGTCTATTAACAACCGTAAAACTTCTAATACCTCTGATGCTAGATCATAATAATACTCATTCAACAGTGATTACGCTTTAAATGCATGCAAATAAATAATAGCTTTTTATATTACGTCTATTATTACATAGACGTGAGATGACCCTTAAAATTAGCTGGCTTCAACGATACTCTGGAAATACTACATCCGTTCAAATCTTTCCTCTCTCGTTCTCAAAACTGAACCGTATTCATTTTCTTGAATTTACCTGTATTCCATTTCGGATTCGGTAGTACGTTTTCTAATACACAAACAGAATTTTCAATATTGTGATGTACGCAGTTGCAAAATGTCTGTGTTCTCATCTTTTTTAAACTAGTTTCAGCTCTATATTATTTTACATACAAACAGGCATCGGGGATGCACCCATCAAAAGCGAATCAGATTTATTTGTAAAAACATAGCTCCTGGACCGAGGGTAGATATTAGCGTGTGGTTGGCTTTAAGAAAAGCGATACACTTTTTTAGCGAGCAGCATTTTTGGGTTATGGCTGGTTGATCTTTTTCTCGCGATATGCAGGCTTTAAGTAAACACAATAGCGGATACAGCTACATGCTAACGGTTATCGATGTTTTTCGCATGAGAATTTGAATTAGAGCTCTTACGCGAAGACAGCCTCACAGGTATTTTTAAGAAAACTGATACACATTTCAGGAGAAAAACAACAATTTCCCTATGGCGGGTACAGTGTTGTAGTTGAAAGAATTAATAAAACATTGAAACAAGAATGTGGTGCTGCCTTACGATGATATTGGTAAAGTAATTTCTCGTGTGGAATGCATTTTCATTTTTTATGAATGCAGTATACTTTCTATTAGTTATTTCGGTATGTGACATTGCAAAAAACCAATGTTTTTTAGAAATTATCAGATTTTCTATAACGCTGATAATTACTTTTCGGTGTATATATACAGTTCTGCGAATATATATTTTTACTGTAAAGAACCAGCGTCCTTTATGTATGCTTTTTAGAATAAATTATTTGCGGACCATCCTACATCTAAAATTTCAAAGGTTTACGCGATATTGCACAACAAATAATTTATTAATCACCGCTGACGTGTATTTCTAAAAACCAGTAAGTTTTTGCACGTCAGAACGATCTCAACCAATCAAATAACGGCATCTCCCGCACGGTAGCCGCGAAGCCGCCCACAGATGCACCTTTATAAACCCGCGACGCGCGTGAAGGAGGATGAATCGAAGTAGATTCAAGTCAAGCCGATATCCAGTAGCCGTCCGTACCGATTGCTTCGTGTAAGCACCGACCTGTTAATCACCGCCGAAGAGTCCATCGCGATCGTGTGGTAACGCGCACCACCTCGCACCGGGCAACCTAAAGTTTAATCCTGTACTGCCATTGATAGACACGTAAGTTGTAAAGTTATAAAATCTAACAATTTACAATCAAACACTACAGAACGTAAATAACGCCGGGAAGAGTCTCTAGGAGTTAACCTTACACTAACGTAAGAGTGCCACGCAGGGTAGATCCCGACGTCACTCGCAAACACACAGTACACTAATACCCATACTGCCACGCAGGGGTAACCCCCACGTCACTCGCAAACACTTGAGGGTGAAGGTTTGTTACAGGGCTGTAAAGACCTACGACCTTTCTCTTAGTCTATCCGGTTAAGACAGGCCATAGCCTACGTCTTTTGAGTATTACTGAGACCCCGCTCGAAACAAATACATAAAATACATGCAGACAAACACAATAACCATACACGGTGTCTTTAATCGCAGGAGAGTATACACGAAACCTGTTGCATAAATTTGTATTCAGAATAAACCAGCGCGAAACACCTAGTGTAAAAGCATTTGTACATAAGTTAGGAAAATCCGTCGGAGAGTAAAACATTAGATAATACGTAAATTATCCCATGTTTACCGGTATTAACTAATATAACTACGACCTGGTGTATATTACGATTTACCTTAGTAAATTCATTTAGTATAGCATTTTAATATCCAGTATTTCGTTCTCCTAATAAATTGTATATAATTAGATTTAGTATAGAAGTCCGTAATTAATCCAGTTAGATAAATAAATAACAAAATCAAACCGGTTATAATTAAATAAAGACAGTCCAGAGATCTTGCATTTGCATACGCGGATCTCGCGGGTGTATTACTTCCTGGGAGCGCGACATATCAGCTTCAACGCTCCAGAGTTACTGAAGAATATATAATTATGCCATGCGCATAAGCCGAGAACGATATTGATTTTCTCCGTCCGAGTTCGTTGTACTGGCGCCGTTGAACAAAACTGTATTAAAGCAACCGTACCAGCTTCTGTAAATACAGGACCGTAATATAAATATTACATATTAAGTAAGGTGACAGTGTTAAGCCTATCAAGTAATTAATACGAACCACACCCGTTTATATTAAATTATAAACACGACTGAGCAAGGCCGAGGCAAAATAAAACCGCGTTGGGTTACACACCCAGAAGGCGCGCAACTTACAAATAATAAAATATTAAAGAGCGCAATCAAGAGGTTAATACATCGCAGTTCGAAAAAAAATGGAACATATTACTACCATTGTAGAGATCGACTCAGCATACGAAGTTGAAGTGGCCGCCAGACTAAAAGAGGTGATGGAAATCATACGAAATAAACTTGAAGCCGGCAGAGAAGTTTTATCGAGGCGAGCACAGCTCTGGAGTTGCACAGTATAAAAGTACACGGTAGAAGTCGTGGGGCAGAGGTCAGTATTAACAGTGAGCGGAACAAGAAAAGAAGTGTCAGTCTGCACAGATAGCGTTATGCGAACATGTAGCGAGTACATCAACAGTTCATCGGGGTGGGCGGCGGCAGCAATCACAACTCCAAGTATGTAAAAGAAGACGCAAGACTAAGACCTGAAGCAGCATTCCTAAAAGACGTCGACCTCATGACGAAGTGTATTCCGACATCATACTTATAAGTGAAAATGAAGAGGACAAGGAGAGGTGTCAGCAACCACAACAACAAGTAGTTCAGGTCAATCCGACGGTGAGCACACTGTCAACATCCCCAGAGAGGTGCCAGCAACAACTCCTACCGGAGGTACAAATCGTGTCAGCGATCAGCACATTGTCATCGCCAGATGTAGGCAGTAGCAAGAATGTCTCTATACTAGAGACGCTCCTCTTCCAAGCACAACCGTTAAGGGAGAATATGAGCAAGCCCTGCAAGGCTGAACAAGGTCATCACTACCGTTAATACCATTAATCAGTCTGACAGGCCCTGCAGGTGTAGACGTGGCTGTACCCTCACTAGAGGAGCTCATCAGGGGACTGCTCCAATCACCTCTAGGGTGTAATTATGAGGGTGAGGAGCTGTATCATTTTTAAATGAAAAAAAAAATAAAAGAAATCTTTACCTATTTTATTTATTCTTTATATCCAAATGGAAGAGTATCAAAATTCTCAATTCTCCGTCGCTTAGAATAACTTATTCTATACTGTTTAGATTCAGGCCTACTTAATACATTGTAACAACTATCTCTAACTATTTTTCTGTCATTATACACAAAAAGAGAGACTTTACTATTGCTAAGCACCATATCTTTCATCGATTCAAAGTTTACAACGCGTGAGTTTTTGTAGTTTAAGGTAATGCCTTTCACTTTGCACACGGATTTAACTGCTTGGTCACTGGTTAAAAACACGTTATAACTATAGTTTTTAGGCCCTGCACTAACAAATTCGGCTATATAGCTTCCTCCACCGTACGCCTCCAGCTCGTCGGTCATCTGGCCAAGGAAATCCCCACATGCTGGATTCCAGTCGTCGGGTTTTGCGACAAATATGATGCTGTCTGTGTCGTAGTACAGAACGCGGCAGTCTAGCTTCTCCAAGTAACTATATAGCTCTAAACGTGCATGAGCTGTCGTGTATGCGGCTATGGATACATTAATTGTTTTTTGTGATTCACCCTCTCCCTCCGGTCTATCCCAATTTACCATTACAACATTATCATTTATAGGTATTATGGATTGTACCTGAAACAATGGATCGGTAAACAATTTGACAAAGTCCTTTGGTTCAGATACAATACTGCACTGGGTAAATTCTTGTGCTGACCAAACTTACCCCAAAAAGAATTCAGCATAAGTTTAGCCTTAAACCTTAAACCGGAATTTTTCATACTATTATTCGCGTCTAATTCAATCCCCTCTTTCTCATAATACTCCGTTACGTATTTCAATTTTGCAGTGTCTGACGTGCAATGGCTAGGCCACTCTGAACATTCCTGCTTTAGTTTCAGGAAATTATCGATGTAACCGCTAAATAAACATCCCTGTTTAGTTGCTCTGTCATACGTGGTTACCTCGTATTCCCAAACTTCAAAAACATCAAGAACTTTATAGTTTTTAAAGATAGCTTTACGCAGTTCGTCAGCTACAAATGTTCCAACAAAACTGCGTTCGGTTTCACTATGTCTACATTCCCCCTGATTTAACTTAATACCGCAAGTCCTACACAACACAAACATTAGATTACCGTGCACTTTTACGGTAAAACAGGGTGGTAGAGATTAGAGGGTGGCAGTACTCGACATTTAACTAAACCCTCCACCGTGTTCAATGAAATGGTATTAAACGAAATCCATCAAAATTAGAAGCCATCAGAAATTATCCGTTACCAAAAACCACCAAAGAAATCAAATCATTTCTTGGTTTGATTGGTTACTATCGGAGATTTATACAAAATTTCGAAAAATAGTTCAACCATTCACAAAATGTTTAAAAAAGGATTCTAAAATTAATTATACTGACAAAAATTACATACAGGCCTTCTCAAAATGTATAGAATTACTCTCCAATTCGCCCATCTTAGCTTATCCAGATTTTGACAAAACATTTCGTATAACTACCGACGCTTACAACGTAGCTATAGGAGGAGTACTACCTCAGAATGATAAACCTATCTCATTTTATTCAAGAACCTTAAACAATTCAGAAAAAAAAATTATTCTACTATAGACAGAGAATTACTATCAATTATAGAAAATACCAAACACTTTAGATCATATATCTATGGAAAGAAATTTATAATAGAAACGGACCATAAACCCTTAATTTGGGTTTTTCTTTAAAAACACCAAATTCTAGACAAATTAAATGGAAACTTAACCTTGAAGAATTCGATTACGAAATCCATTATAAAAAAGGAAAAGATATCGTTGTAGCGGATGCTATATCAAGAGTAGAAGTAAATAATCACGATGAAAAAGAAACTTCCTCGTTATTTCCGAATATAGATGAAGACTCAAATCGTCTTGATGAATTTGACAAAACACCTGAAAATAATGACATCGATAACACGCAACACACTTCACAAGATCCTGTATTTGGCATACCTATTTCAGATAAAGAACTTAACCATTTTACAAATAGAATAGTTCTAAAAACCGGAGATAAATATAATATTCATATTGAAAAACCTTTTAATAAAACGCAATATATAATAATCCTCAGAAAAGTATCTGAATCAGAAAATATTAAAAGAATAGCAGAAGTCATCAATCCTCAAACTTGATATGGAATTTATTTCATGGATGAAACACTTGAACAAAAATTTCTTATGATAACACTCCAATTATTGAATGATAATGTCAAACTTATCAAAAGTAATATTTTAGCAAAGAATATTGAAAATGTAGAGGAACAAACGAATATAATAGAAAACTACCACGATAAAAATCATAATGGAATAACAGAAACCTACAATCACCTAAAATTGAGATTTTATTGGCCCGATATGAAGACAAAAATTAATAAATTTATTAACGAATGTGAAACATGTTTAATCAGTAAATACGATCGAAACCCTTATAAACCCAAATTTTCAGGACCATTACAGCAAAGAAATCTTTTGATGTCATTCACATAGATACATTCAGTTTCTAAGGAAATAAGTTTTTAACTATAATTGATTTATTTAGCCGTTACGCCTGAAGTTATTTTATAAAAGACACAACAGGAATAACTATTTTAAACAAACTAAGACATTACTTCTCTCATCATTCTTACACCAGAAAAATAGTATGCGATAAAGGGAAAGAATTTAAAAATAAAGTCTTTCAAGAATATTGTAAAATTTTTAAAATAGACCTACACTTTACTACCAATTACAATAGTAACCCTAATTCACAGATAGAAAGAGTACATTCCACATTATTGGAAAAGATAAGGATATTGAAACTACAATATAAAAATGAAGATTCAGAAATTTCATGATAAGTTCCGTGTTAACATATAACCAATCCGTACACTCTTCCACTGGATATACTCCATCTTCACTACTTTACGGACCCTACGAAAACTTAAACGCGCACGAAATTGACCTAGAAAAATCAGTTTATGAAACATATGATCAAAAGAGAAAAGATGAAATATTACCCTTCTACGAAGTATTATACAATAAACAATTAGAAAAAGGAAAAACAAGAATTGAAAAAGCTAATATAGAAAAAAACACCTTATTATTAATGAACCTATTGCTTATTTTACCAGACAAAGAATTAGGAAAACCGACCCTTATTATGACAAAGTAAACATAACTTCATTGAAAATAATAAGATTACGGGAATAAGAGAAAATTCCAAAAGACAAGCAAATATAAACACAAGAAAAATAAGACGTACTAAGAAAAAATTCTTATTATAGGACTACCCTGATCAGCCAGATCCTGGGCCTTCACATCCAACAAATTAATAGTAATAGATATTTTAAAGAAGAATTAGGCGTAGTCAAAATCCTTAATCATTATCATAAATTTTATTTTTACTTTAATATAACCGAAATGGAAATAAGTTATCGTAAAATATTAACTAATATACTTATTCTAGAAACTAATACAAAGTCAAACGCTATTTCCAAAAATCAAATCAGTATATTATAAGAACGTTGTAAAATAATAGATGTCTTATCAAAATTTAAAAACCATCGTACTAAACGCGCTTTGGCAAACTTTTTAGGTACAGCTATCAAATTTATAACAGGCAATCCAAATAATAACAATCTAATCGAAATTAATACAAATTTAGACTCTGTATTTAAAAATAAAGAAAAGGTAATAAAACAAATAAATCAATATATATCATTTGCTAATCATATAACTACTAGATATTTTGATGACCTAAAAATAATTCAACATTAATTCTTCATTAAATGCAGTGACAAATTTGAGCAACACTTTTGAAATTCTATTGAATGTGCAATACGAAAACTTCTTATGCACAAAATTATTAGAAATCCTCCAGAAAATTGAAAAAACCACAACTTTGGTTTTCTCAGAAATAACCAATTTAGAAATAATTACATTCAAAGATTTAATTAAGATTATGAAACACTTACGATTAATTTATAGCAAATCAGAGTTGATTGAATTCGACAATTTACATGCTTTTAAATTAAAATTTTCAAAATTTCAAATTATTTCAGTACATGATGTTATCACTTGCTTATTACACATTCCAATTTTAAATCCAAAAGACTATCAGTACCTAAGAATATATCCCATACCTGACATACAAAACAACATCCTATTGCCACCTTTCAAATATAACTTACAAAATATCAATGAAGAACTATGGACAAACGAGAGATGTCAATCGATTGAAATTCAAAATTATGTTTTGAAAAACCAATAATGACCGAGTGTTCTTTAATTAACGCAAATGAGTGTAATTATGCTAATGTTAATAACAATTTTAAAGTATACTCACAACTAACAAATGGAAAATTACTTCTATCTACAAAAATCAACCTACAAGTAACTGAAGAATGCAAGGAAAGAATTGAATATTTCAAAATAGTGAATAGTGCCTTAATTTCAACAGATAGGCAATGTAAAATAGTTATTGATAAGCAAACTTTTGATAAAACCTATAGTAATTTTACTATTACAGAACAAGTCATGTTAAATAATTACATTCCCAGTAAAGCTGTAATTTAAAACAAAAACATTTGAATAATTTCCATGGTCTCAGAGAAGAGGCCAAAGCCTTAGATCCCAACATGCAATTAAAACCAATAGTGCATTTAGCACATTTTTCTACAACACTAATTTTAATTACTATTTTAGTTATCCTTTGTATCACAGCACTTTTGTGAACAGTAAACAAGTCGAATACCAAATACCCCCTGAACAAGTTAAAATTAATATTTTAAAGAATGAGGACGTTGTTTCCTAAGGGAGGAGGAATTATATCCTTACCTACAAATAGAGATTAAAAACTATAAATACATTTTTATTAGATAAAACGTTAGAAATTATTGTTTATTATTTCATCATCCATCTTTAACAAGAAGTTAATCATTTGATTACTCTAAGTTGTTTATTATATCCAAATTACACTTGACTACTCTATCGTAATTGTTTATGATAAAGAATGCTTTAAAAGATGTAAATATTAGAACTGTTAGATTTCATATTTGCTTGTGTTAGTGATATCTCAATAAAATATTAATAATAATAATATATATATATATATATATATATATATATATATATATACCCGAATTTAATGCAAACTTTTTAACAGATGCTGGTAGTTCTAGGAGCATAATTAATCCAGAATTATGCAAAAGATGCTATCCGAATAGCATTTTCAACGAAATTTTTAAAATTCAAACATCACATGGTGTCACATTTCACAATGAAGTAGCCATCATACCTGTTTTATATATATATATATATATATATATATATATATATATATATATATATATATATATATATATATATAAAGTGAATGAAAATCACAAATTTTACCTTTTTAATTTTAGTGAAAAATACGATGGTTTGATAGGTATGGATCTTTTATATCAATTAAAAGTCAATATAAATATAAGTAATGAAATTATAATTACGTCTTCTGTTAGTATTCCACTAATTTCAATGATAAAGTAAAACAGGCGAATAAAGAAATTAATCATACAATTGAAATACCTCCAATGACAAGGAAAGTGCTAAAAATACCAGTTAATTATCAGGATGGAGTAGCACTAGTTAATTATTATAAGTTTATAACGAAAATTTAGAAATGCCTCAAGTGATAGTAAACATAAAAAATTATTTTGCAATAACGACTATTACAAATACGGGAGATAACTGTGCAAAAATGGTATTTTCAAAACCTTATAAAGTAGAAACGGTTAATTCAAACCATGCTGCTAATTTACAGATTAATAGTAATAAAATAAGTGTAGAACAGGATAATCTGTTAAAAAATAATTTAAATAATATTAGACTGGATCATTGTAACCAAGAAGAAAGTAATCACACAAAAAACCTATGTTATAGTTATCGAGAAATATTTTATAACGAAAACATTGCTTTGAGTTTTACTAATAAAATTTCACATAAAATTAATCTTTCTGATGAAAAACAAAATCATATAGATTTCCTGAAATCCATAAACACGAAGTGAAAACAAAAATTAACAAAATGCTCGAACAAAAAGTAATTCAACCTTCTACTTCCCCATGGAGTGGCTTAATTTGGGATGTACATAAAAAATTAGACTCTTCCGGAAAACAAAAATGGAGAATAGTCATAGACTATAGAGAGTTGAATGAAAAAACAGTTGATGATAAATACCCTTTGCCTAATATTAGCGACATTTTAGACAAGCTAGGTAGAGCAAATTACTTCACTACGTTAGATTTAGTTTCCGGTTTTCATCAAATAGAAATCGATAAAGAAGACATTCCAAAAACTGCTTTTTCCACTTTAAATGGTCATTACGAATTTGTACGTATGTCATTTGGATTAAAAAATGCCCCTAGCACATTCCAAAGAGTTATGGATAATGTTTTAAGAGGTCTTAACAATGAAATTTGCCTTGTATATCTAGATGACATTATTATATTTTGCACATCCCTACACGAACATATAACAAGACTAAAACTTGTGTTTAATAGATTGAGAGAAGCTAACTTCAAAATTGAATTGGATAAATCCGAATTCTTACAGAAAACTGTATCTTATTTAGGTCATATTATTACTCCAGATGGTGTAAAACCTAACCCTGATAAGATTGCAGCAATAAAAAAATTTCTATTCCCAAGACCGAAAAAGAAATTAAATCATTTCTTGGACTGTTAGGTTATTATAGAACATTTATTAAAGACTTTGCAAAACTTACAAAACCAATGACAATTTGCTTAAGAAAGAATGCATAGATTGTTCATAATCAAGATTTTATAGATTGCTTTAATTTGTGCAAAAACATTCTTTGTAATGAGCCAATCTTACAATACCCTGATTTTAATAAAGAATTCATGTTAACAACAGTTGCATCCAATATTGCCTTAGGTAGTGTTTTATCACAAGGTCCTATAGAACAAGATAAACCTGTTTCGTATGCATCCAGAACCTTGAATAAAGCTGAACAAAAATATAGTACAATAGAGAAAAAATTATTAGCCGTAGTATGGTCATGTAAATATTTTAGACCTTATCTTTTTGGGAGAAAATTCACAATGGTAACTGACCACCGTCCTCTCCTTTGGTTGTGTAATTTAAAGGAACCTAATTCCAAATTAGCACGGTGGCGGTTAGAACTTCAAGAGTATGATTTTAAAATTATATATAAGAAAGGAAAATTAAATATTTATTCAGATGCTTTATCTAGAAATCAAATTAACACCATACAAGGTACAGATTCCTAATTAAACCATCCTGGTGATATAAATGAAGACACATTTGAATTTTTACACGAACCATTTGACCCTCCCGATAATAATGAAGTCGATTTTGAATAATTTATTGATCAATTATTACCTTATTCAGATATCTCTAATCAAATTACATATGAAAACTTCATTAAACAATATCAATCAAATAATATTTAATCTACAGAAAAAATAAAAAGTCTCACAAAATCTTTTATATGTAAATGATAATATTGCACATTGCATAAGTAATGATAAGAATATGTCAAAAGCCTTTGAAATACGTAAGGTAATTCATAATTACTCTGAATTATTAAGTACCAATTCCAATTTACATGATATATTAGAATCTGAAAATAAATGGTTTATAATATTTCACTTAGTCACAAAACAGAAATTTTGGGATAAACCCGACTATAAAGACTTATTTCAGTGCATGATAAATTTAAATGAAGTAATTTTAAGTAAGACTAAAAGATCACTATCCATCCCAAAAATGATATTATTAACAATAAAACAAATCAAATTCATGTATTTAGGAACAATGCAAACGAATTACAAATTAAACATGATACTTACGAACATCAAAAAATAATATGTAATTTTGAAAGTGTTAAAAGATTATTTGAAACCAAATATAACGTACCATATTTATTTTAATGACTCTATATTTATTAATGACTTTACAAATGTATATTGCAATCATTTCACCAAAGACCTTCTCATTCTAATTAGGTGTACTAAAATAATTAATACTATAAGAGATAAGGAAGAACAAATACTAATGATAAAAAATCATTATGAGGGTAAAACTAATCACCGTGGTATAAACGATACGTTGGAATATTTGAAATTATTACTGGAAAATATGATATTAACTATAACAAATTATATAAATTCATGTGATGGTTGCCAAAGAACTAAATATGATAGGTCACCACCTTATGTACCCCTAGCCTTGACAGAAACACCATCAAAGCCTTTTGAAATTTGTCATGTCGATATATTTTTCTACGACTCGAAAAGCTACCTAACTATAATAGATGTTTTTTCAAAATTCGCTCAAGCAATAAATATATCCAGTAAAACAGCCGTAAACGTTTTTGATGCGTTGGTCGAATATTTTTAAAAATTTGGCGTACCCAATAAAATCATTCCAGATTGCGGGAAAGAATTTAACAATGGAATAGTAAAAGAACTTTTAGGAATGCATACAATTAATATACATTTTACAACCCCCGGACACCAAGAATCAAATTCTACAGTAGAAATATTTCATTCGACTCTTATAGAACATTTGAGAATTTTAAGCGAAGTCTATCCAAAAGAAAAAACTAATATGTATTATGCACTTTTATGATATAATAGTTCAATTCATAGCGCTACAAACTTTAACCCGTTTGAACTCGTTTATGGACATACTAATCTTAGAGATTTAAGTATATTTGATTCAAATGCATTTTATTCGAGAATCATAAGAAGAAATTAGATATTGTATATAACCAGGGAAAATAAAAACAAAGTCGTTAAACAAAAGGTTTTAGATAAAGTGAATGATCTAGGTGAAGTAAACATTAGATTTAAGGTCGATCAAATAGTGTATAAAAAGAATCCATTAAACAGAAATAAAAAGAACAATTAGTTTATAGCACCCTATAAAATCGTTGAGATATTAGAAAATAACCAAGTTCATATATAAAACAGTAAAAACAGATTTGAAATATTACACACAAAAGAATTAAAAAATCCTTGTTTGTTATAGGATGATGAAGCTAATAGTAACCCTGAGTGTAGCGATATGGATTAATGCACAGAATATAAAAATCAATAAACTTAATAACTCACCAGACAAACTACCATTTATGCTAGATATAAGTCAGATATATAGTAACTAGCAGACACATATTCTTATACGACATTAGTTTAGACACTTTGAACGATGAAAACTTAAAATTTTTGGAAAGCTATACAACGACTAATTTTAACATCTCCGGAAACAATAGTATTATTACTAGAGGTCGAAAAGCTAATTATGAAAGTCTAAATCCGATCATGTTAGAAATAAAGTAAAAATGTAATAATATTCAGTCAAATCAAATAAATAATAGAGTTAAACGTAGATTATTAAATATTGGAGGAACTATTTTCAAAGTGGCACTTTAGATTCTGAAGATGTCGAAAAGTATAATAACGACATAAAAAATCTAAAACAAAATCAGTTAAAAATAATAAAAAGTATCAATACTCAATTATCATTATTTAAGAGTTAGTAAAGAAGTGTTCGAACACTGTAAATACAAATATTTGATTATTTAAACCAATTTTACAATTCCTTCCAAAATATCGATAATGAATTTCACCAGTATATCATCCTACAATCAATAATAAATCAATTTCACATTAATTCAAATATAATAATTACATTCTTGGACAATTTAGAGAATACAGTGAACTTTTCAGAACTGCGCATAACACACCCAGATATTTTAACTCGAATTGAGTTACAGATAATCATTTTTCAACTGTCTAATTTGTATGACAAAGATGCGATTTTAAATATTAAATCCGACTTATGGTATTCAATAATTAGATCAGTATCCTGTTTACCTTAGAATTCCCAATAGTTTATCCTAAATTATTCCAATACTATAAACTGCTTCCAATACCTATGAAGAAGAATACTACTATAATTCCCTAATTAAAGCCTTTTTGATTTTTAATGGCTTACGTGAAGGACCGTATTTATCACCCTTATTTTTATGATTTCTTTTGGGGTTATTTTTCAAACCTTATGGTTGTATTAAGGACCTTTTGACAGCTAGGACTTTTTTTGTGGTTGCTAACGTGAGGACTGTATTTAGGGGTGGGGCTGGTCTTGGCTTGGCTTAGGGCTGTATTTAGGGGTGGGGGCTGAACTGGGGGCTGGGGCTGTATGTAGAGCTTGGGTTGGAGCTTAGGGCTGCATTTAGGGGTGGGGTCTGGGGTTGTATCTAGAGCTAGGGTTGTTTTCTGGTAATTATCTTCAGCCTTAATTAACGTCCTCTTGGTTGTAACCCCTGGAGGCTAGGCAACTGTGCTCTTTAAATTGTATCTTGTAAGACACGTTATATCTCGCTCTCTCTCTCGTCTCTCTCCCTCTCTGGCCTCTCTCGTCTCTCTTTCGCCCCTCGTATCTCGCGCTTCTCTCGTTTCTTGCGCTTCACACAATCACAAGCACGGGCACAAACTCAAATACGCAAACACTCAAACATACAAATACGCAAACACAAAAACACACATGCACACAAAACGAAAACACGCAAACACAAAATGGAAATACGAAAAATGAAAACATGGAAACACACAGACACGAAAAACGAAAACCCGCAAACATGCAAACACACGCGCGCGCACACACACACACACACACAAGCATATGAGAAATGGAAGTTAAAAACAATCAATAAAAAGAGAAAGAATATTTAATCTATGTTTTTTAATTTTTTAAATGAATCAAAGAGTTGGAGCCCCAACTCAGAGTCAAAATCGGCAGGTATCGGTGTTGTTGCGAGGAACCATTATAATACTCCATCTACTGTACCACCATCATTAGTACAAGGCGCGTCTGCTGTTGAAGCTGTAGACACCAATACCTGTTGATTTTGACGCTGCAACCGTTGACCACCTGCAGTCCAGGGATCTTCTTCTCTACGTGCTAGGTGTCGAGGAGGCAGCCGTAGGAGCTCCTCCAGTATCGATGACGACCGCATTGATACAGCAGCAGTAGATGTTACTGGCTGTCGTTGACACACCCTCTTCACGGCTTCTTCATATTTAACTTGTGTCGTCGTGAGCGTCACTTCTGGTACCGGGTTACGGACTACGAATGTGTTTAACGTAGTCTGCTTATTTAAGGACTCTGACACAGATGCTAGTGGTGGTGATTTTCGCTTTTTAGCTTTAACAGATTTTAACCTATTCCCTTTAGTAGTAGTAGCTGTTATTGTCACCATTCGTGGCCGCTGACGATGATGATGTTCATCACCCTCACTTAAATCGATTATTTCACTAGTTTTACCCTCGAGAGCGCACTGGCTTTGTACACGCGGAACCCTTAAATTTTGCGTCACACGCGACTCGAACAGTTCCAGGGCAATACTTCCCTCTATGTACCGTCGCTCCTGGCTCTATAGACGCTCTCTGATTTGATTATTCAGGATCTTCAACGCCTCCACTATCTTCATATCGAATGAGTCGTCACGAGTCAAGAACTTTATAATATTGTTCATTTTCGGTGTTACTGATTAACACTGTAAAATATAGTTGTAAGTCTGTATGTATATAAATAAATAATATATATATATATATATATATATATATATATATATATATATATATATATATATATATATATATATTTATAGTCAATATCGTAGAAAGCTTGGTAATTTTCTAAAGCAACAATGGTTTTAGACCTGCCTAAATTAGGTTTTAACATATAAGACTTTGATAGGGAAACCCTAGCTCTACATACAGCCCCAGCTTCCAGTTTAGCCCCCACCCCTCAATACAGCCCTAAGCCAAGCTAAGACCAGCCCCCACCCCTAAATACAGTCCTCACGTTAGCAACCACAAAAAAAGTCCTAGCTGTCAAAAGGTCCTAATACAACCATAAGGTTTGAAAAATAACCCCAAAAGAAATCATAAAAATAAGGGTGATAAATACGGTCCTTCACGTAAGCCATTAAAAATCAAAAAGGCTTTAATTAGGGTTGAAAAGGGTCTTCGAGAAGAAAGGGTTGAAAATACGGTCTCACACGGGTGTATGTAAAAAATAATTAGGTATGAAAATTCCAGCAGGGGTTGAAAATACGGTCTCACACGTGGATGTGTAAAAATAGGGGTGAAAAAATACGTCCTACACGTAAGCGAGTAAAAATAAGGGTGGAAAATGCGGTCCCCCACGTAGGCGGTCTTGTGACGTCAAAATCCAACATGGCGGCCAAGGTGTCTCCCTTCTACTAGTATCTTGTTTACCTTAGAATTCCCAATAGTTTATCCTAAATTATTCCAATACTATAAACTGCTTCCAATACCTACGAAAAAGAATACTATTATAATTTCACCTAAACCTTTTTTGGCTCTGGAAGACAATGTGCTACAATATATGGATCAACAGTGTGAATCAATAGAAAAAATATTTTCGTCTAAAAGTGAAGACTTAAAATTTAATAGTGAGGACGGTATTACGAACTTGATACAACAAAAGCAAGGAATATGTAACGAAACCATAGTTGAAAATCCAGAATTAATAATAGACAGAATAAATAGTGAATATCTAGTGATTATAACAGGAAGTGAAATTCAAGTTAATAAACAATGCCCCCACGAAGAATACGCACTCCTTACAGGGAGTAATTTAATAAAACATCCACCAAATTGTAGCCTAAGTTATAAAAAGTTTAAATTCAGTAATAACGAAAATTCAAAAAACGGAATTCCACTTATGTTACCAAGTATAAAAGAAGAAAACTACTAAATACAGTTAATCTAAAACCATTAAAAATAGAAAATGTTCGTCTAGAAGATGTATACAAGTTAAGAAACCACTTAGACAACGTGCAATTAATTACCCCAAAATACAGCGAGAAACAATTTAAGAATTGGCTATTGTACATTATAATGTTCTTGTGTTTCATTCTAATAAGTATTTACATTCTATGTCTTCAGTTTCTTTAAACCTGAAGCCTTCGACTGATGGGGGAAGTCGCCTTTAATGTTCTAAAGGACAATATTTTATTCTCATAATAGTATCATAGCAAATACCGATTACCAACCAATAATAGATTATATTATTATACAAAATATGTTATCATGTTTTTGTCCAACAGTTCTATGAATGTCGAATCTTGTTTAATCCCAAAATTCAAGCAAACAATAAGTTTATTTAAATCCGAATTAATGTTAAGATTAAGTTAGTTAATTACTTGTATTGTAATAAACCAGATGTATTTTTGTAAATAAAATTTGTTAGTTTTTAAAAACTTCAACTTTCGTACACGAACTTAACTCGCGAACCCGTTCACGGTACACTCATCGTGAAATCATATAGGTACAATACGCGAAGCAAATTTTTAACACAATTAAATAACATGAACTAATTTGAATATTTAGAAACATATTTTAATGAAACGTAAAATCAAATAAATGAAATGTAATAAAAATAAAACTCCATAGAAATAAGTTATGATAACATTCTAAATAATATAGCCACTTTAGAAACAGAAGTAGTAGACGGGCACCTCACCTTTCACTTTTTGACGTCATTTGACCTTGGGGATTCCCCACGCTCGCTTACGTGTAGGGCGTATTTTTTCACCCCTATTTTTGCACATCCACGTGTGAGACCGGATTTTTCACCCTTATTTTTACACGCTTACGTGTAGGGCGAATTACCTTATTTTTATGATTTCTTTTGGGGTTAAACCTTATGGTTGTATTAAGGACCTTTTGACAGCTAGGACTTTTGCTAACGCGAGGACAGGGGTGGGGGCTGGTCTTGGCTTAGGGTTGTATTTAGGGCTGGGGCTGTATGTAGAGCTAGGGTTGGAGTTTAGGGCTGTATTTAGGCGTGGGGTCTGGGGCTGTATGTAGAGCTAGGGTTGGAGCTTAGGGCTGGTCTGGGGGTAGGGTTATTTTTCTGGTAATTATCTTCAGCCCTAATTAAGGTCCTTTTGGTTGTAACCCTGGAGGTTAGAAAATAGCGTGTACATTATTACATTTCTAGCTATACCTTTTTTACCTATACGGAAATTTACTTATACATTAGGTTGTATTTTAATAAGGGGCTCTAAACTTATAAGACACGTGTAGGGGTGCGCCACTGTCATAAAATTTTTGTATTCTAATAATAAGGCGAGTTTAATGGTTTGAAATATTTTTATTTTATTTTAATTTTTGAAACTCGGCAAAAAGTAAATCTAGATTCAGATCGAGGTTGAGATCAAAATCAGATGCTAGTGGAGCCAGGGGTAGAAGAGTTTCCAACAATCCACTATCACTAACAGCATCATTATCACACACCGAGGCCGCTGTTGCTAGGGGTTGTGACAGCTGTGTATGCTGCGGTTGTTGATGATATTCGTCGCTAGTAGTAGGGGCTGGTGGTGGTGGCGGTGGTAGAGCTAGAAGAGTCTCTAACAATTCACTATCACTATCATTATCACACACAGAGGCCGCTGTTGCTAGGGGTTGTGACAGCTGTGTATGCTGCGGCTGTTGATGATATTCGTCACTAGTAGTAGGGGCTGGTGGTGGTGGCGGTGGTAGAGCTAGAAGAGTCTCTAGCAATTCACTATCACTATCATTATCACACACCGAGGCCGCTGTTGCTAGGGGTTGTGACAGCTGTGTATGCTGCGGCTGTTGATGATATTCGTCACTAGTAGTAGGGGCTGGTGGTGGTGGCGGTGGTAGAGCTAGAAGAGTCTCCAACAATTCACTATCACTATCAGTAGCATTATCACACACCGGTGTTACTGCTGTGGGTTGTGGCAGCCAGACATGTTGTAGTTGTAGTTGTCGATGATATTTGTCACAGACGATTTCTTTAACGGTTACATCCTGACGAGGTAGCCGTAAGAGTGTCTCTAGCACCGAATAGCCCTCTGATACTACTGTACACGTTACGACCTCTGCAGTTACAGATGGTGACAGCAATCGTCCCTGACACTCCTTTTTATGTCCTCGCTAACTCTAACTTTTCCAGAGAGTGGCACTTCAGACGACGGCGACGGCGACGGGAGCGATTTGCGGATGACGAAAGTATCAAGAGTCGGCTGATTCTGTAATGTTAACTTCTTCTTCCTCCTCTCTTTAGATGTTTTTGTCAGCTTAGTCCTCGCTGTTATCGTCAGCTGTTGTTGCTGCCGCTGATGATGCTGACGCAGTTGACAGCGCTTCACCTGATGATGTCCTTCTTCTCCCTCCTCGTCCTCGCTTGACTCAACAGTTATTATTCCTTTATTATTATCCTCACCGCTATATATTCTCGGCTTTTTAGCAGTATACGGACGCGTGATCGTGGTACCACTCACCCCTAGCTGTTGGTTTCTTTTTCCACGAGTTTTTAGCTCATGCAGCACACGTGATTCGTATCGCTCCAATGCAATGCTTGATTCGATAAATCTTCGCTGTTGTATTTGAAGGCGCGATATAACCTGATCTTCTAGAACTTTCATTGTTTCAACAATCTTCATCTCACTCTCACCATCATTCTCACCATTGAGCATTAATATATCAATGATGTGCTTCATTTTCTGAGTTGTTAACTAACGCTGTAGAATATAACTATGTGTGTGTATGTGTGTGTATGTATATATATATATATATATATATATATATATATATATATATATATATATATACACGAAAAAGCTGTTGCCAGTGTCATAGAAAGTTTAGTGATTTTCTAAAATAACATCAATCGCTTTCTAGAAATTCCATAATTAGATTCTAACGTAGAAGGTTGCGATATGGAGGTTTTACTCTAATCTGTAAAAATGATGATTAGAGCTCGATATCCATGCATGAAGAAAAATCACTTCGCTGCTAACTATGTAAGCACGAAATCTCTACCGGATTATTATTTGAAAGTCAGGGTGTGTAGGGATTAAAGCAGCGTAATGCAGTGTAATTCCTTAATCTCCATGTAAAAGTACATTATTTGCGTTACCAGCAAGATATATTTACATATTAACGTTTTATTTACGTTTTTTATTACAGTTGGATTAAAATATACGTCATTGTATCTCATTTTAAACTTAATTGTAGAATAGGTCCAGGTAAAAGCAGGCCTTTCTGTTATCTTCATTTTTAAAATCGCTAATAAAATAACGTAAGACTAATTAAATACGTATGTTTTTGGAAATAACCAAACTTATTAACAATTTGTTTTTCCTCGTTAGAAGCGATGATTAACATATTAAAAAATGTTATTTGTTAACTCGACGCCGTCCTTCTAATACTTTTTAATATATTGCCGTTACATAACGTAGATCTAAAACCATGCTTTAAAAATATTTCAATTTAAACTTAATTGTAGAAGCATTCCATATAAAAACAACCTTTTCTATTATCTTTATTGAAAATCACTAAAATAAACGTAGCATAATTAGTACAATGTATTTTTTGGGTAATTATTAGTAACGTGTTAACAATTTTTCCCTCATTAGAAGTTATGTTATCATTAACATAAAAAATATTATTGTCACATCGACGCTGACCTTCTAATAGTTTAAACCTTTTAAGCAGCGTTATATAACAGCAATATGTTAACTGTAATTAACAATTTGTTTCCCCTCATTAGAAGTGATGTTATCAATAACATATAGTGTTATATAACGTAGATTTAAAACTTTGATTTAAAAAATATCTTCTAATCATAATCATTTGATATTAAAAACGATTAAAATATACATATCTCAATTTAAATTTAATTGTATGAGAATCAGTCCTGATAAAATAGGTTTTTAATTATATCCATTTAAAACCCGGAAATATAAGGAATAAAAAAGGTGTATCTAAAGATTACTATCAAAGACTGTTCTGTAATAAAAATGATGAAAATAAAAAGGTCTTAGATTTTTAAATGTATTTTTTACATTTTAATTAAAATTATTTTTCTATGAATTTAAACGACTGATATAGTTTAGCAATAAATGTTTTATACCATAATGAATAATAACAAACGCTTAGCTAAAATAAAATTAAAATTATTACATTTCCTTTAAGACTCATTTCTGACACATATATACAAACTGTTATTACCTAACTTCACCTTAAACAACAAGTCTTTTGTTAACAGATAAACATCATGGTTTTTTACATTCCTTGAAATTAGCCTCGGGGCATGGAAGAATAGTATAAAAACGTGTACCAGGGTCTTGTTAATTTAGTTCTTGTTTTGAAGAGCATCACATCATCATGGAATCTTTAACTGCTAATCAGATTTTGGGTTTATTCAGTGCTGGTGCGTTAACCGACGAGGGTTTGAAAAACGCATACAATATCATCACTTATAAGATGTTGTGCGAAAATGACACTATCGATTCTATAAATGTTTACAATGATTTTGTGGCGGCTGCACAACGAGCTGGTGGAGTGTAAGTATATATTTTGTTTTTATTTTTAAGTTTTAATTATTATTTTTTATAGCTCTGCTCAGGTAAATATGGATGATGTGTTTGACGATGATGAGATGATGGAAACTCCCTCAGCAGAGCACTTGATAACGGTATGTCTTTTCTAATTTTTTATTGTATCACTTACTGAATGAGTACATTACAGCAAAGCCAATCGGGTTCAGGCTTGCAGCAACAGACCGGACCATCCTCAGGGTTCAATCATATTAATATAATTGGTGAATCAAATAGTAAATTTATTAAAAAATTCAATACCACGTGTAAAACGCTACGGTTTAGCTTCAATGATGAGACGTGCAAGGATAATCCCCTAACGTGGCTACAGGTAAAAATATACCATTTTACTAAAAATTTATCTAATACACATTTTTACAGAGTGCATTTGATGAATTGTATTCATATATTGTAAAGGATGCTGCTCCTTCAGGTCGTGCTGGAATCACGCTAAGAAATCCAAATTTCCCCGACAAACCAATTGGCATTTCGTTCAGAAGAGTGGACCAGTTGTCGGTGAAAGTGATAATGTCGCTGCTGGAAAAGTTAATGCAGAGCAATGCTAGTTTTTTCTCAAGTGACTTGTTGGTGTTAAACGTTGATGGAGTAGTTGTGCCTGTAGGCTATGGACGCAAAAACTTGACGGGGCTAAAATTTGCAGACTTTTGCAAATCCAAAAGACAAGGTATTATTGTTGTGCCATCAACACTGAATGATAATAATTGTTTAGCTCGCGCTCTAGTCATAGCTATTGCATTTCGAAGTAACGATGCAATGCGAAGTAGTATGGAAGCGGGATGTCCATTACTTCAAGAGAGAGCTACGCAACTTTGCCAAAATAGTGGTGTAGATCTTAGTCTGGGTGGTAGTTACGAGCACATCCAATCATTTCAAAATCATTTAGATTCATATACCATTGTAGTTTATAATTCGCGTATAGGTGATTCAGTTTATTTTGAGGGTCCTAGGGAGCCAGGTAGGGTAGTTTTAAATTTAATATTAGAAGATGAGCATTATAACGTTATTACCAGTCTCACTTCGGCATTTACTTGCAGTTATTACTGCGAACAATGCAAAAAACGGTATAATGACAAAAAAGATCACATGAAATGTATGTACCAGTGTCCCGCGTGTCAGAAACCACCTTGTTCTATTGAAAATCCTAAAATTGTTTGTAATGATTGCAGGAGGTTTTTTACGGGATTGAATGTCTTAAAAACCACAAGGACACTAAAGTATGCGAAAAATTGCGTAGATGCTTAAACTGTCTTAAAACCCATGAAGTAAAGGGTAAGCATAGATGCGGATACAGCTACTGTTCCACTTGTCTGAGCCAAAAACCTATCGGTCATCTTTGCTACATGGCCGTTAACAAAGTTCGACGTGACAGTAGTAATGGTAAACCATCTACGTTTATCTTTTACGATCTGGAGTGTATGCAAGACAAGGTGTGTGAGGGAACGAATGATAGGTTTCTGCATGAGCCCAATCTATGCGTGGCCGCGAATGTTTGCTCTGTCTGTATCAAACAGGCTGACAATTTAGATGAGCAGTGCTCAGTATGTAATAAAAGAGTGCACATTTTCAGGGATGATCCTGTTCAATCGTTTCTGTCATATGTTGCCGAGCGAGCAAGAAAATTTAAAGTTACATGCATCGCACATAACATGAAGGGGTACGACGGGTGTTTTGTGCTCAGGTGCATGCTAGCTAATAATAATCAGTGGAGACCTAATGTCATCTGCAACGGTTTAAAATTAATTTCAATTCAGTGCGACGATATCAGATTTATTGATTCCCTTAATTTCATTCCGTCACCGCTCTCGGCATTTCCAAAAACCTTCAATTTCCCCGAGTCCAAGGGTTATTTCCCATATCTTTTCAACTCATCCGTGAACCAGAATTACGAGGGTCCATTGCCAGCACTGGAATATTATTGTGCAGATCAGATGTCAGCGGGTGATCGTCAAAAACTTTTAGAATGGCACACGGCCCAGAGTAATTATGGTTTTCACGACCCAAAATAAAGTCGATCCGTTCGAGGAGGCTACCACTATTGCTAGCGCTTGCAACAAGGTGTTTCGTAGACGTTTCCTCAAAGAAAACACTATAGGGCTCATTCTGAAAGGCGGTTATAGACGTGCCGACAATCAATCCAAAATCGCGATACAATGGTTACGTTGGGTGGAACATTCTCAGCAAGTGACTATACAGCACGCAGGAAAAGCTCGCGAGTTTAGAACACCTGAAGGTGTTAAGGTCGACGGGTATTGCGCAGAGTCAAATACCGTTTTTGAATTTCTTGGCTGTTACTGGCACGGCTGCGAGGAATGTTTCCCCAATCAGGCCAACATGGATCCTAAACTTGGTGTAGGTACCTCTATGCTTGCCCGGAATGAGAACACGGTGGCGCGGTCCCAGTTTCTACGGGAGTGCGGGTATAATCTTGCGGAGATGCGCGAATGCCATTTTAAAAAACAAATACTCGTTAACGACGAATTAAAAGCCTTTATTCAGAGTCTAGGTCATCAAGATGATGAACCCTTAAACCCACGCGATGCGTTTTACGGAGGCCGCACTAATGCCAGCAAGCTTTATCATCAATGTGACGGTATTACTGAGAAAATAATGTATTACGACGTGTGCTCATTATACCCATTTGTAAATAAATATTGTAAATATCCCATAGGTCATCCAAAAATTCATGTAGGGCTAGATTGTAAGAACATTTCATTAGACACGGTGGAGGGTTTAGTTAAACGTCAAGTACTACCACCCTCTAATCTCTACCATCCTGTTTTACCGTTAAAAATGCACGGTAAGCTGATGTTTGTGTTGTGTAAGACGTGTGGCCTTGAGCTAAATCCAGGGGCATGTAGACATAGTGAAGCTGAGCGCAGTTTCGTTGGGACATTTGTAGCTGACGAACTGCGTAAGGCTATCTCTAAAAACTATAAAGTCCTTGATGTTTTCGAAATTTGGGAATACGAGGTAACCACGTATGATAAAGTAACGAAACAGGAAGGTTTATTTAGCAGATACATAGATAATTTCTTAAAACTCAAGCAGGAATGTTCAGGGTGGCCTAGCCACTGCGCGTCAGAAATCGAGAAAGTACAGTACGTGACAGAGTATTATGAGAAAGAGGGGATTCGGTTAGACCCTAGTAATATTAAGAAGAACCCCGGTTTAAGGTACCTGGCCAAACTTATGCTGAATTCTTTTTGGGGTAAGTTTGGTCAGCGCGAGAATTTAACCCAGTGTAGTATTGTATCTGAACCAAAGGACTTTTTCAAATTGCTCACAGATCCATTGGTTCAGGTACAGTCTATAATACCTATAAATGATAATGTTGTAATGGTGAATTGGGATAGACCGGAGGGAGAGGGTGAATCACAAAAAACAATTAATGTGTCCATAGCCGCATACACGACTGCTCATGCACGTTTAGAGCTATATAGTTACTTAGAGAAACTAGACCGACGTGTTCTGTATTACGACACAGACAGTGTGATATTTGTCGCAAAACCCGGCGACTGGAACCCTGCATGTGGGGATTTCCTTGGCCAAATGACCGACGAACTGGAGGCGAACGGTGGAGGAAGTTATATAGCTGAATTTGTTAGTGCCGGACCTAAAAACTATAGTTATAATGTGTTTTCAACCAGTGATAAAACAGTTAAATCCGTGTGTAAAGTGAAAGGCATTACCTTAAATTATAAGAACTCGCGCGTTATAAACTTTGAAGCGATGAAAGATATGGTACTTAGTAATAGTAAAGACTCTTTGTTTGTATATAATGACAGAAAAATTGTTAGAGATAGTTGTTATAATGTGTTAAGTAGACCTGAAGCTAAACAGTGTAGGATAAGTTACTCTAAGCGACGGAGAATTGAGAATTTTGATACTCTTCCATTTGGATATAAAGAATAAACAGATAAAATAGAATTATTTTATTTATAAACCCCCAACTCCTTGCTTTAATTCATTCTGCGTTTTGTGCATTTACGTATTTGCGTGTTTTTTCGTTTTCGTTTTTCGTGTTTTCCGAATACACAGTTGCCTAACCTACAGGGTTACAACCAAAAGGACCTTAATTAAGGCTGAAGATAATTACCAGAAAAACAACCCTACCCCCAGACCAGCCCTAAGCTCCAACCCTAGCTCTACATGCAGCCCCAGACCCCACCCCTAAATACAGCCCTAAACTCCAACCCTAGCTCTACATACAGCCCCAGCCCTAAGTACAACCCTAAGCCAAGACTAGCCCCCACCCCTGTCCTCGCGTTAGCAAAAGTCCTAGCTGTCAAAAGGTCCTTAATACAGCCATAAGGTTTAACCCCAAAGAAATCATAAAAATAAGGGTAATACGGTCGTTCATGTAAGCGAGTAAAAATAATTAGGGTTGAAAACACGGTCTCACACGTGGGTGTGTAAAATTAGGGCTGACCATCGAAAAGAAAGGATGCGGGCTCACACGTGGATGTGCAAAAATAGGGGTGAAAAAATACCCCCTACACGTAAGCGTGTAAAAATAAGGGTGGAAAAATCCGGTCTCGCACGTGGATGTGCAAAAATAGGGGTGAAAAAATGCGCCCTACACGTAAGCGAGCGTGGGGAATTCCCAAGGTCAAATGACGTCAAAAAGTGAAAGGTGAGGTGCCCGTCTACTACTTAGGTGAAGTAAACATTAGATTTAAGGTCAATCAAATAGTGTATAAAAAGAATCCATTAAACAGAAATAAAAAGAACAATAAGTTTATAGCACCGTACAAAATCGTTGAGATATTAGAAAATAACCAAGTTCATATAAAAAACAGTAAAAACAGATTTGAAATATTACACACAAAAGAACTAAAAAATCCTTGTTTGTTATAGGATGATGAAGCTAATAGTAACCCTGAGTGTAGCGATTTGGATTAATGCACAAAATATAAAAATCAATAAACTTAATAACTCACCAGACATACTACCATTTAAGCTAGGTATAAGTCAGATAGTAACTAGCAGACACATATTCTTATACGACATTAGTTTAGACACTTTGAACGATGAAATCTTAAAATTTTTGGAAAGCTATACAACGACTAATTTTAACATCTCCGGAAATAATAGTATTATTACCAGAGGTCTAAAAACTAACTATGAAAGTCTAAATCCGATCATGTTAGAAATAAAGTAAAAATGTAATAACATTCAGTCAAATCAAATAAATAATAGAGTTAAACGTGGATTATTAAGTATTGGAGGAACTATTTCAAAGTGGCACTTTGATTCTGAAGATGGCGAAAAGTATAATAACGACATAAAAAATTTAAAACAAAATCAGTTAAAAATAATAAAAATTATCAATACTCAATTATCATTATCTAAAGAGTTAGTAAAGAAGTATTCAAACACTGTAAATACTATTGTTTCGAATCAAAAGAAAATATTTGATCATTTAAACCAATTTTACAATTCCTTCCAAAATATGGATAATGAATTTCACCAGTATATCATCATACAATCAATAATAAATCAATTTCACATTAATTCAAATATAATAATTACATTCTTGGACAATTTAGAGAACACAGTGAACTTTTCAGAACTGCGCATAACACACCCAGATATTTTAACTCGAAATGAGTTACAGATAATCATTCTTGAACTGTCTAATTTGTATGATAAAGGTGCAATTCTAAATATTAAATCCGACTCATGGTATTCGATAATTAGATCTGGCTGTCACATAACAATAGTATCCAGTTTACCTTAGAATTCCCAATAGTTTATCCTAAATTATTCCAATACTACAAACTGCTTCCAATACCTACGAAGAAGAATACTATTATAATTCCACCTAAACCTTTTTTGGCTCCGGAAGACAATGTGCTACAATATATGGATCAACAGTGTGAATCAATAGAAAAAATATTTTCGTGTAAAAGTGAAGACTTAAAATTTAATAGTGAGGACTGTATTACGAATTTAATAAAACAAAAGCAAGGAATATGTAACGAAACCATAGTTGAAAATCCAGAATTAATAATAGACAGAATAAATAGTGAATATCTAGTGATTATAAGAAGAAAAACTACTAAATACAGTTAACCTAAAACCATAGAAAATGTTCGTCTAGAAGATGTATACAAGTTAAGAAACTACTTAGACAAAGTGCAATTAATTACCCCAAAATACAGCGAGGAACAATTTAGGAATTGGCTATTGTACATTATAATGTTCTTATGTTTCATTCTAATAAGTATTTACATGTCTTCAGTTTCTTTAAACCTGAAGCCTTCGTCTGATGGGGGAGAAGTTACGGAAGTCACCTTTAATGTTCCAAAGGACAATATTTTATTCTCATAATAGTATCATAGCAAATACCGATCACCAACCAATAATAGATTATATTATTATACAAAATATGTTATCATGTTTTTGTCCAACAGTTCTATGAATGTCTAATCTTATTTAATCCCAAAATTCAAGCAAACAATAAGTTTATTTAAATCCGAATTAATGTTAAGATTAAGTTAGTTAATTACTTGTATTGTAATAAACCAGATGTATTTTTGAAAATAAAATTTTGTTAGTTTTTAAAAACTTCTAACTTTCGTCCACGAACTTAACTCGCGAATCCGTTCACGGTACACTCAGCGTGAAATCATATAGGTACAATACGCGAAGCAAGTTTTTAACAGAATTAAATAACATCAACTAATTTGAATATTTAGAAACATATTTTAATGAAACGTTAAATCAAATAAATGAAATGTAATAAAAATAAAAACTCCATAGAAATAAGTTAACATTCTAAATAATATAGCCACTTTAGAAACAGAAACTAGATCAAATAGTATTGCCAAGAAACAAATCTGTATATTAAAAGAAAGCTGCCAAATTATCAAAGAGCGCTTGCTAAAATTCAGAGATCACTGCTTTAAACGTACTTTGATAAATGCCTTTGGTATGGTCATCAAATACCTTACCAGTAACCCCAATAATAATGACCTAGGGGAAGTTAGCAATAACTTTCCATCCATAGATTTTCGTATGCTCATATTCCTAAACTGAAATTCATTTTTATTGTTGTAGATGAATCTTCCTTTCGCTACTTTTTATTCCAATAGATACATTAAATAGTAAAGCACTTCATACAATTAAGTAATTGATACCTTTTTTTTAAAGGAAACATTTTACTTTCAAAGTTCAGCCATAACTTTTAAATACGCGCGTTCACAGAAAATCGAAGATAATTAAAAAAGTACATCTTTTTTTTCGTTAATTTTTCCAAAGAGATAGTTTAAGCTATAAGGAATACAATATCAAAAAATTGGGAGGGTGTTTTTTGTTTAAAGGGAATAATTCAATTTCAAAGTTCAGCCATAACTTTTAAATACGCGTGTTCACAGAAAATCGAAGATAATTAAAAAAGTACATATTTTTTTTCGTTAATTTTTACAAAGAGATAGTTTAAGCTATAAGGAATACAATATCAAAAAATTGGGAGGGTATTTTTTGTTTAAAGGGAATAATTCAATTTCAAAGTTCAGCCATAACTTTTAAATACGCGTGTTCGAAAATCGAAGATAATTAAAAAGTACATCTTTTTTTCGTTAATTATACCAAAGAGATAGTTTAAGCTATAAGGAATACAATATCAAAAAATTGGGAGGGTGTTTTTTGTTTAAAGGGAATAATTCAATTTCAAAGTTCAGCCATAACTTTTAAATACGCGTGTTCACAGAAAATCGAAGATAATTAAAAAAGTACATATTTTTTTTCGTTAATTTTACAAAGAGATAGTTTAAGCTATAAGGAATACAATATCAAAAATTGGGAGGTGTTTTTGTTTAAAGGGAATAATTCAATTTCAAAGTTCAGCCATAACTTTTAAATACGCGTGTTCACAGAAAATCGAAGATAATTAAAAAAGTACATATTTTTTTTCGTTAATTTTTACAAAGAGATAGTTTAAGCTATAAGGAATACAATATCAAAAAATTGGGAGGGTGTTTTTTGTTTAAAGGGAATAATTCAATTTCAAAGTTCAGCCATAACTTTTAAATACGCGTGTTCACAGAAAATCGAAGATAATTAAAAAAGTACATCTTTTTTTTCGTTAATTTTCCAAAAGATAGTTTAAGCTATAAGGAATACAATATCAAAAATTGGGAGGGTGTTTTTGTTTAAAGGAATAATTCAATTTCAAAGTTCAGCCATAACTTTTAAATACGCGTGTTCACAGAAAATCGAAGATAATTAAAAAAGTACATATTTTTTTTCGTTAATTTTTACAAAGAGATAGTTTAAGCTATAAGGAATACAATATCAAAAAATTGGGAGGGTGTTTTTTGTTTAAAGGGAATAATTCAATTTCAAAGTTCAGCCATAACTTTTATATACGCGGTTCGCAGAAAATCGAAGATAATTAAAAAAGTACATCTTTTTTTTCATTACTTTTTCCAAAGAGATAGTTTAAGCTACAAGGAATACAATATCCAAAAACCTGTATTGATAATGCGAAATTACTAGATAATTATAAATACATTTAGATTTATTAATAACTGACTCATGTTAAATTAACACTACTTACATTTTAATACATTGGCTGGTAATTAAAACAGAAAGTTTTAACAATAGAAAATCCCTGATCAATAGGGATCAAGATTCATTGAATGCGCCTAATTAGTCTATACTTCGGATGACCTTCAATGCACTTACAGGGTACATTTCTTTGGAAAATTGCGATTTCATTGTTACTGTCAGAATTTGAAATAAAGTTATTACTGCTATTAGTATTGATTAAACTGTGTTAGTGCGAACCTGTTAACCATTGTTTCCTTCTTTTTTCTTTAAAGTGATTGAAGTCCAACTCGACTTCAAACTTCAAAACGCGAGTAATGTTTTGATGTCAATATCTACAGTTTCAAAAACAATTTCTATTTTTTATTTGTATAACAATTTATTAATTATTTTGTAATATTTTTCATTTACAATTTGGTCACGTTTAGTTTTGGTTTGTGTAACAATTTTCTCCACTCGCTTTAGAAATGGCCGATAAAACCAATATATTAGGTAATTATTTTGTTAAATTGGCTTTGATTCCATTGCAAATAAGACGATTGACATTAAAGGATGATATTGTATCTCAGTCAGCATTACTTTGTTTAGGAAAAGATGATCCAAAGTCAAAATATTTCATTTTGAATTATATTAAACGAAATCATTCAAAAATATGTAAATATATCTAAAAAAAATCTGTAATTTCTAATAGGCCGGTAAATGAGGATGAAGACGTTTCATATAGAAATGAAACAATAAATATTAACGGTATTTTTGATATGAAATCCCAAGATAATTTACATATTAATCATGATAGCAATGAAAATAATTGTGCCGATACTATCGACGATAGCGAAAGTGATATATGTAGTTTAAATAAAACTCTTGATATTTCAAACAAATTTTCAAGTGATGTAAATCACGGCATCCAAAAGCATTTTGATAACTCCACAATTTGTAATATTATTTTACCAGTAAATTCTAGAAATATTTTTCCAAAACGTATAAATAATAGTGATTTACTTGATTGTGTATATTTTGAAGGTTCCACCATATTAAGTAAACAATCATTAAAAAACATCATGTCGAATATAGATGGGAAGGTTAAATTTATAAGAGGTGCATACGCACCTGTCCTAGCAAAAGAATTTTTAAAAATAAATAATACTTGCACTTTTAACATTAAATCCGTAAATTATCTTAAAAATAATATAGTAATTTATGGTTACTGTGCACATGAAGATTGCAAAAAATTTAAATTAAAATGCGATTTTGTGGATAACAATTTAAACATACTTGCATATAGCACCTCACTTAATTATTGCCACGGAGAGCAGTTAACCAGACACGTGAAAGGTATTGAGCGTAAAATTCTTGGCAAAAAGTTAGCAAAATCAACCATTCTAAAGGTCCGTCAAGATGATATTAAATCTAGTATCACCAATTTATCTTCGACAAAAAATCTTAAAAACGTTAAATCGATCGAGGTGTATAAAAAAATCAAAAAAGAATACGAAGCTAGGAATGACAGGCACAAGGATGATTCCCTTGACATGTTTATGATGAAAACAGAAAATAAACATTATATTTTCTCTGTATCCATTCCTTTTTGTGTTTTCATTTTTAGTAAAGAACAATTACACTTCCTACATTACGATTCAAATCGGTCTACACAACTACCAGACTTGTATGTTGACGCGACAGGATCCGTCGTAAGAAAACCTTACATTGGTGCAAAAAGAATTTTATATTATTGCGGTGTTATCGAAAGTTCTCATTCCAGAATGTTGCCCATTTTTGAAATGATTTCTAGTAGGCATAATACGTCAAAAATAGGGTCCTGGCTGTTAGAATTTAAATTCTACTGTAAAAAGAATTTAAACAGATGGCCTGCTTTTAGAACAGTAACCACAGATTTTAGTCTAGCTCTTATTAATGCAATCAGTGAAACTTGGAATTGTATGACTCTGCAAAAGTATTGTGACATATTTTTTGAAAAAGTTTTTGACACTAATATAAATTTAAATAACATTATTGTTTTAAAACTGTGCTGTGCCCATATAACGAAATTATTAGCAAGAGATGTTAATAAATATTTTCCGAACAAAAATGCACAGCGTTTTCTCAAGGAAATAATAGCATCGCATTTTAATATGTACAATTTGAATGACATTCAAAGTACGTTAACAAATGTTTTTATATTAACAAGTCAAAAATACGAAAACAAAATTTTTCATTATTCTAAATTATCTTTACTAAAGTTAGGAATAGTTAATAATAATTTTGAAGAAAATGTGGAAGTCGAAGAAAGTGAAGTCGGAAACGAACGCTCATTTTATTTAAAAAATAAATTTTATTTGCACTTTGAAAAAATTTTATTTGAAATTCAAAACAATGAAGATATTCTAGACGATTCATTTATAGAAAACATATGTTACAATAAAGATTTTTGTAAATATTTATTAAACCATTATATACTATATCTTCCCCTGTGGACTGCGCTTCACGGTTGTAAAAGAAGTTCTAACGCTCTTGTGGAGAACTGGTTCAATATTGTAAAAAACAATTTAATGCAAGGGAAACTTCATCAAAAATGTTCACGTTTTATAAGAACAGTTCGAAATTATGTTGTTGAGCAACATAGGGAACATAAATATGAAATAAAGAAAAGTCGTTGTGCCAATAAAAAGCGTAAGGTAAAGGAAGAAGTAGAAAAATGGCAATCGAGAAAAAAACAAAAACATACCTATTTCAAAAAACAAATTTTGTCCAAAATGCTTAAAGAAGAAAATATTACTAAATTATCAAGTAAAATAACCTCGGTAACAATTCATAATAGTGTAAATGATAATTATTTTTATAAAAACAAAAACGAACCTTTGGTAAAAAAATTACGTAGAGATTATGTTATTGCCAAATACAAAAACGAAACATTCGTTTATTCAACCTATGATTGTTTAAATAATCGCAACAACAAACAAGACATGTGGTTGAACAACCTAATTATCGACTTGTTTTTGAAAATAATTCAAAATCACATCTATAAGATTTTTTTACAGTACGAGACAGATTTTATTATAAAAAAACAAGGTCACACCTTTAAGAATAAAGAAACCCAAAATTTACTAATTTTACCTATTTTGGAAAATGTTAAATGATCATTGGATACTTATTTTTGTAGACGTTAATACACGCGTATTTGAAGTTTTGGATCCACTGGGTAATACTCAACGAAATACAGATAAATTTTATAACAGATTACGACCCTATTTAACAAAATACTGCAATACATTTTCGTTAATAGTTAACAAAAAATTACCGGTTCAGGTCGATCAATTTAATTGTGGAGAATATATATGTTACTATGCAGAATGTATTATGAAAAATATTAACTTTTCAAACAATTTTGATCCATATGAATATCGAACTTACATGAAATATTTAATAATTGCTAACAGTTAATCTCTTGAAAATAATTACATTTACTGTGGAGGTAACAACAATGAAATTTTATGTCAAAATGTACAAGGTATAGTCATAAAACGTGTCTTGATGAAACTGTCAATCCTTACGTTTGAGAACTGTGCAAATGATAATATAGGTAACTTTTTCCAAATTGGTTAGGGAAATGCACGAGTCAATTTATAATTATTGCATGCTGTTACTATAACCACCAGTTTACTTTAGTAATGATTTAGAATATGGCAAAAAAATTCAACAAATAAAAAATACACAACACTAACGATGCCCAAAATTAATAATATTAACCTACGTCAATGCAATAAATGTAAGATAGAAGATTATGGCGGAAATAATTTTTTGCAAAAACAAAAATGTATATTTGAGCGTATTATATGGACTAACGATGAGGACGTCATTTTACAAATCGTTAAATCGACATCTTCCTTTAAACAAAAAAAACACCCTCCCAATTTTTTTATATTGTATTCCTTGTAGCTTAAACTATCTCTTTGGAAAAATTAACGAAAAAAAAAGATGTACTTTTTTAATTATCTTCGATTTTCTGTGAACGCGCGTATATAAAAGTTATGGCTGAACTTTGAAATTGAATTATTCCCTTTAAACAAAAAACACCTTCCCAATTTTTTGATATTGTATTCCTTGTAGCTTAAACTACCTCTTTGGAAAAATTAACGAAAAAAAAAGATGTACTTTCTTAATTATCTTCGATTTTCTGTGAACGCGCGTATGTAAAAGTTATGGCTGAACTTTGAAAGTAAAATGTTTCCTTTAAAAAAAAAGCTATCCTGTCAATTATTTAATTGCATGAAGTGATTTACTGTTTAATCTATCTATTGGAATAAAAAGTAGCGAAATAAAGATTCATCTACAACAATAAAAATGAATTTCAGTTTAGGAATATGAGCATACGAAAATCTATAGATGGAAAGTTATGGCTAACTTCCCCTAAGTATAATAATGACCTAATTGAAATTAACAGAAATTTAAAAAATCAGGAAAAGGTAGTAAAATAAATTAACCAGTACACGTCATTTGCCAATCATATAACGAAAAGGTATTCTAATGACCATAGATTGTTAGGTACTTTAATCATAATCGTTAGTTAATGGTAACATTAAATTTTGATGTGTGTTTATTTTTGAATCACTAGTTTCTATTTAATTTATATCTTTACTTACTTTTAGATACCAATATTATTACGTATTTTTAAATTGTAAACTATCAAATATCTTTCATAGGTCGTGTTTGGTTCCAAAATTTTCCTTTAATTATCTTGCTTGCAGACCTAAGTCTTATGATAATTATACTATAAAAGAGAAAATTTGTATCATAAAATTCAGTATTATTAGTATGATTAGTATTATTATCGTTATTATTATTCCTGTTATCGTTGTTGTAACATCTCATTAAGTAGTTAGTCATCATAACGAAGTTTTTGTTCAAACTCGTAGTACATAATAATGTCAATACCTGCGAATATATCCCATACCAAACATACATAACAACATCCTGCTACCACCCTTCAAATATAACTTACAGAACGTTGATGAAATGTTATGGACAAACGAAAAATGTCAACCAATTGAAGTTCAAACATTGTTTGGAAAAACCGATAATAAGTTACTGTTCTTTAGGCAATGTAAATAAATGTATGTATGCTAATATTAACAAGAACTTCAAAGTGCACTCACATTTAGATACAATTAAAGCCTAATAGTACATTTATCAACATTAATTTTACTTATCGTTAGAATTATCTTTTGTGTCATGATATTTGTATTTAAAAATAACATAGATACTACAATTAGTAAAGAACAAACAAGTGAAATACCAAATACCCCTTGAATAGATTCAAAACGACTTTTCTACGAACGAGGACGTTCTTTCTTAAGGGAGCAGCAATTATATCAACACAAAATTGTTGATAATTAATTATTAACACAATTAAATATCTTTCATTGCTATTATTACAAGTATTGCATGAGCCCCTTTCAAAGAACTGTATCATGTATGATTTCAAACTTATTAGATAAAATTATTTTTAAACATTATTGAAACAGGTTGACAATTATTAATATATACGAGTGGCTTTTGTAAATCTAATCGGACTTCATATTAACGTCTAAGTTAGCGATTTTTCAAATAAATTATTAACATGAATACTGAGTTAATATAATTATATCAATGCAAACCTGCAGATAACTAACTATTAATAGAATTAGATATTTTTCGTTGTTATTATTAATGTAATTATACCAAATTTTGACTATGATTTATTAATAAGATTAGATATTTCTCCTTATTATTATAAATATAGCATCGACCTCTTTCAAAGAATCCTGTGTAATCTCAAAATAGATTAACTTTCTTCAAACATCGAATATTGAAACAGGCTGATAATTATTAATATACAAGAACAACCTACATACATCTAATCAGGCTTCATATTAACTTATAATTAGTGGTATTTCATACCCGTTGCTTATATTAGTTAATGAATTTGTACATACTTTGAAAAACAAACCTTTTAAGTTACAAAAAATAATTATATTTATGCACGAATACATTATATTATAATTATAACCAAATTTCTTTGATGTAACGGTCTTTTTATGCCCGTGGACGTCATTATGACCTAGCAGACTGTAATGAAACATCAAACCCTCATTATGCCCTTAATACACAAATAACTATTAAGGTTGTTATGCCCTTTAACAGAAAGTAGGTAAGTATTTGAATTATATCCCATACATTTGAATATGGTTAAAATTCTTAATTCCATAATGCCATGCGATTATTAAATGTTTCGCTTTCTAGTGCATTCCTAAAGTATATTTGTGCTGTGACTAGATGCGTACAAAACAGACATTTGATTTTTTAAATTATTGAATACCTACGTTTGAGTGTGTCTTTCTAAACTCTCAATTCTATTATTTTATTTGTAGAACCATCGCGAAAATGTACACAGTTTCAAAAAAAGGTATTTTGAAGAAATAATTATAAGCAATAGGAAATACGTTAATGATTTAAAAATAGTGGATAAAGGAAAGGAGACTTACGTATTTTCGTTGTGATGTTCTCAATAATAATTCATTCTTCATGATGTTTCCAATTTTCATTACCACTTTAATTTAGTTAAACATAGCGGTAATGTAATATATTATTTGAATTAAAACACTAGATTCTTGATTCAGGTTACCATGTTTTGAGCAATCACAAGCTTTCTCTTGATTTTTAAAGACACAACTGGACGATAACGCGGTTATAAGCAGATTGATGAATTACGAATATGGATATAGCTTTCACTTCTTATAAGGATACGTACGCCTGCGTGGTTGCTAAAGCTACTTATTTCACTGATCTGATAAAAATGGCTTAGATCATATAGGTGTAAGTATGTATGATCTAAGTATGCGACGACCACTATCACATTTAAATTTTCCTAGGAATTTTGGCACTTAATTAAAATCAAGATAGTAGATAGGGACGTAAGGCACGAGCACGAAGCGGTGCATCGCGGACCCACTTTGTAGATTCTTCGCGTTACAAAACAGATAAAGCACATATGGAGTCAACTTTATTTAATATTTACGGCGCGCGCTGTTTTATGTTTGAAGTTTTAATATTCATTTAACAAATACTGATTTGAGTGGTTTATTTATCGTCCGAGGAAATATGGAACAGTGGTTTCTACCACGGTTCTTATGGATTACTGGTTGCCTCATTCCGTACGGCGACATTACATGACTTGACTGGTATGCTCGTGGCATAATTCACTGTTACGATGCCTCTACTTATTTTTAATTCACACAAATAATTGTATTGAATATTATATTTTAAAATAAAAATATCAATTTACATACTTTTAACTAATTGTAACATATTTTCAGCTTTTCCAGTATAAACAAAATGGTATAATTAAATTATTATGAAACACAACAGGATCAAAATTTTGATTTTTTAGAACAATAAAGAAACATTGTAAATGAAAGTAATTTAAGTCATTAGCTTTTTAATTTTTTTCCGCAATGGATCATGACCATCAAATTTACGTTTAAAAGATAATTCGTTTATGTTGTTCAAATTACTTAAATATTAAATTCTCATATTCTGTTACTATATCTGATTGGAGGTCTATACTTGTTTGTTTAATTATATAGGGTGTTCCAGTTTTTGTAGCAGGACTTTAATAGTCGATAGAACTTTCAAAATTAAGACAAAAAGTTCATATAAATATAGGTTGCCAAACACTTAGTTTTGGAGATACAGGGTTTCAAAGTTTTGATTTTTTTTCAGTTCTTATCTTCAAAACTATTTAAAATAGTAAATCCAAATTTAGTACACATATTACAATTCTTAAACTCAATATTAAGAGTAGTTTAACGTTTATCATTATCTACAGGGTAGTACATTTTCTGGAGTGGTACACCACTTATCCCCCCCGAACTTTTTCATGCGACGCCTCTAACTCCTAAAAACCAAACTTTTAGATTGCCCATTTGATTTAGGAACTTTTTTGTCTTCTGCTTTTTTTTCGAAAAATGCATAGTTTTTGAGATAAATTAGCTGTAATCCATGAACAGCTTCCAAATGGTAAGTAAAGAACGTCTGATGCTCCCGTAAAAAATAGTGTGCCATGAAAGGAACAATAAAACAAAAGAATCAAATTATGTCAAATCTCACGTTTTATTGAAATAAGAAAGAATGTAATTTATTTACATATTTTATTGTGTTAATTTTTATTGCAAAAGTGATCTTTTAAAATACCATTTTTGTTTTCTAATCAAGAAATAGCGGATATCCATTTTATGTATGGCTTTGTAAATGGAAGTCCAGCAGCAGCAGCCCGTGAATATAGGCGAAGATTTCCTTTTAGAAGAGCTCCGCATCCTTCAGTATTTGTAAGAGTTCACCCACAAATTATAAGTCAGGGGTTAAATAATGTGCATGGTCGTCAAAATAATAATCATAGGCAGCAAAGAAATATTGCACGAATTCGACAGAGATCCCACAACTAGCATTACAAGAGTATCCGTAGCTTTAGGTGGAGTCTCAAATACTTCTATTTTTAACTTTTTAACACTGTTGCACGCATTGAATGCCAACATACCGCTGACGTCACGATACCCCTACACACCCGCGTTTACAAACGACGACTATAATGAGGCAACCGGTAATGTATACGGACTGTGGTTTCAAACGGCCTTTCAGCACACTGTTGCTGAAATGAATACTTGTAAGTAAAAGGTACGATATCTAATACATCTTAAAAAGATTTGTACAACTATTTTAGTTTTATCACAGTAAATAAAATATGAAACGGTTAAGATAAGTAACGAATAGAATCAGTCACGATATTGGGTGAGATTCACTAAGTGTAAGTTGAAGTTGTTTATCTGTTTTGTGATGTACATATAGATATTTCGTTGATCCACTGAAAATCGCTGCGCGATAGACGTTATGGACGCCATTGTTATAGCAAATATATTTTATTCAATGTAAATATCAAATTAATTAATATATAATTAATTAATGGCAGTTTGTTTATTCTATAGATAAGACCAAATGTTTCCGAAAGAACGAACTCGTACATCTGTAACTTATTGCCATGTTTTCAAAGATAAATGCAATATTAAACAATTCATATTACATTCTTTACACTATTTCTCGTAAGAAGTACAGGAAGGTAATTTTCGAATAACTCATTAACAATATGAAACCCTAACTCTGTTCCTTCCGATCGTATCCTAACCACACCCATCTTTAATCTCACCATGCATACATACCTAATGTATGTATGTATGCCGGGAATCCATGATTGTTGCTGAAGGAGCGTGGAAAGCTCAAACCACCCGCCCTCCCCCTTGGGAGGAATGAAATACGTGACTTTTCCTTTTTCCTATAAAAATGTAAACTTTCACCATTATTACGCATAATTAAAATACTTATGTTTTAGGTATTAAATTGAGTATAAAGCTGTGTAAATTTACACGTTTCGACAACTACACTTACCGTTCTCAAAACAAATTTATGAAATATGAAGACGTTTTCATATATTAACTATTTACTACACGATTTACAATAACAACAATCAGCATATCTTTAAATGAATACATGATTTCAAACGTTTACATATTTACAAAAATGTTTAGTAGCTGATAGACATCATATTTGTTTAGTAATCCATATGAAGGACTAAAAACAATTCAAAAATTGGCTTAATTATTCGGTATCGTAAGCATATTAATAAAACAACACCTTGTTTAATTTCTTAGAAGAGGTAACATTTTAATATCCAAATTATAAGTCAGAAATAAGAAAACCATCAGTATAATAAGCATTGAATAGAACAATAAGTAATTAAAATAACATTACCTAAATGTCTAAATTAGAAAGTATTGAACTAGAATTATCTTATCAGAGCTATTATCTTAAATATTTCTTGTCCGTTGCAACATTATTCTAATTACAATTAACATTTATTGTTATTTCTGTTAATATATAATTAGGTGAAAGTGTAGTTTTTCTACTCATTAATTTATCAATTTATTTGACAAGTTTGTACCTAGAAATCACAAACATAACAAACAATATCCAAAATGTAAACTTTCACCGTTACTATACTTAATTAAAATACTTGGCTTCTGGGTTTTTTAAATGGTGAATTTTTCTATTTATACTTCATAAGTTTTGTAGTATAAATGTTTGAATTTAAATTATTTCGCGCCATTATACCGACTGCTCTAGTGGTGACGTTAGTAGTAACGACGATGGATGACGTCCGTTTCCCGTTTGATCTGTAGAAATGTAGTGTATTTTGTTAATGGATGTTCTAAATAATTCTTAAATCGCCCGTTTAAGTAGTATGAATCCTTGTTGATCTATTACACTTAACAAGTGGAATAGTTACTTATTTAAATAATCATAATTAAATTGTAATTAATATAATTTAGAAAACAGTGATAACGTTCCGAACTTATCTAAAACCACGTGAGAATAGAGGAGGGAAAAATTTATTTGGATTTTATCTGATATAGAATGAGAAACTAGTTTTGAACGTACGCGAAGACTACTTTGAAGCATTCGACACACAACAATTGCGTGGTTCCGACATGGTACCCCAACCAGACAAAATTACAACCTGCTTCACAGCAGTCAGACTTCCGGCATTTTATGAATGTGGTAACATTGTTACAGCGAAATGCCGAAATACCTAATGCATGAGAATAGGCTAAAGAAGTGCAAGCATGAACTCTTAAAAACAAAATATGAAAAACATTAACGTCATGCCAGATTAATCGAGAACGGTATAAAAAGCAAAGCAATGGTTGCAACAGTTGGATGCATCAGTAGTATTGCATAATTTGCCCCTTGCTTTTTATATCAGATGACAGTGAGTAATTTGGTAGGAGCAGTCAAATTTTGGCACAAAAAAGCTGAAAAGATGAACTAACAGATTGGGGTAAATTTAGCTCTACTTTCAAAAAACTGTTTGTGTTCTAGGCTAGTAAGACTGAACGGTGGCGAACCATGCAAGAAATAATTAATGGACAGAAAGAAAAGTACTTATTTACATGAAAAGGTGACATTTTGTCGAGAGCTGGACTAGGATTTTATTGAAAGAAAAGAACAAGTAGTGATCGGATTATGGTCTAGGGATCTTAGTTGCTTTTCATTATCGACGAGTCATAATGACGCAGAAGATTGTTTGAAGATATAATGAGTTTTGAGCGCACTGACACTTCTCGAATAATACGAATAAACAAACAAAGAAGGGGCCATGGCAGTGCATAAGTAAAAACAGAAGCAAAGTCGGAAGAAAAGTAGAAATTATGAAGAGTGTGAAAAATTAAGGAATCCCTCATCAACTGACCGTTATCCATTACCAAATGGAAAGGCAGCTGAGGTGTTAAACAGTAATTATGAAGGACACACGCGCACTGAATGCCCAAAACCACGTAGGAATCGTGGCTCAAGCTACAACTGTGGGTCAAACGAACATTTACGGGGTAACTGTCCAAGCCTTCAACTAATAGTATCCACTACGAAGTTTGCAATCAGTGACGGGTCAGGAGGCACAACCCTATTGATGGAGGAAGTAAGACCATTAACAGCGCACATGGTAAAAATGCAAAGATGATTTTGAGCTTATTTTAGATTGTGTGATCGACACCGGTAGTCCAATGTCACTTTAAATTTTAGTTTAGTTAAGAACTTAAGTTTAAATAAAGAGAACCCTAAGTGTGAATTTTAAGGAATTAATAAATCAAGGATAGACGTGTTGAGAACAATCATATTTAACCGCTATGTTTCAGTTGTCAGGTTATTATTAAAGTTTCATTTAGTTTCTGGACAAACAATGTCACATGAATGTTTATGGGGCAGGGATTTCTTAACAAATGACCAAATAAATGTCAATATCCTGGTAATAGTTTAACAATTGTTGATGCTGATAAGATTTGTATTATGAATATAAAATGTGTTAATGAAAACGAAGTTTTTATTAATTTGAATTATGAATTAGATTTCAGATTAAGCAAAACTGTTTGCAAATTTTTCAAAATTATTCTGTCAACCCTGAGGGGCCTTTGAAGGCTGAGACGTAATTTAGTTTCAAAATTATGGTAGAAGAAAATCATATCCCTTTTTATTCCAAACCACGCAGACTATCTTTTTCTGAGGAAGGTGTGTTAAAAATATTGATGAAATAACGATGTACAATATTATTCGTGAGTACTGATACAGCCAAAACAGTTTCATAAAAACATTTGTTTATATGATGAATAAATTAACCAAGTAACTTCCATTATCCATAATTACATTATTCATATCTTGATCCAGGATTAGTAAAATACACATCTTTTGTCACACTTATGGGCCTATATGAATTCTTAAAAATGAATTTTGTATTGAAAAAAAGTACGTCCACTTTCATGCGATATACAGGGTGATTCTAAATTAGATGCCAACCTTCAAGGAGCCAAAAATCTAAAAATCAACGGTTTCCGATATATTTGAGATTTTGTACTAATTCTCTATTTTCGTCCAGTTTCAGCCGATTCTGTAGGAATCGATCCTTTTAAATTTCATTTAAAAAATGCAAAAGTATGAGGAATGTACTTATTAGGTAAATTGTATATTTAAAATCAGAATGTGAAAAAAACCGAAACCGATTTCAAATTTTTTATTGCTTGTAACTTTTATACTATTCTCTACATATAGTGTTAAAATAGTCTGAAAAACTAGCTCAAAGTTTTAATTTTCCTATAAAACAATTTTTGTCAAAATTCGTTCAATAGTTCTACTAGAAAAACACATCTACGATATCGTATTGATTGTTTATACACTAGGCCGGTAGCGAGGTCAGTGCGTGAGCTACATAGTTTTCTCGGCTTAGCTATACTGCTATATACTTTCGAAGATTCCTTAAAGAGTTTGTACTTAATGCTATCTATAAAAGAAGGACGTTACTTTTCATTTTAGAAAAGAACATCTAGAACGTTTTAATCGTATTTAAAATATTTTAACCGCAAAACCTGTACAAGCTCTGTATTCACCATTAGCTGAAACTCAGTTACACGCCGATGCAAGCTCATTAGTGTTTAGTAGTATATTAGTACAAAACTGAAAGATGGCTTATATAACCCAGTTTTTTATTACAGTCAGCGCACAACAGGATCTGAATCAGAACTTCATAGCTTTGAGTTGGAAACGTTGTGAAAAGTAAATAACCGATCTAGAATTTATCTGCAAATAATTAATTTTAAAATAGTTACTAATTGTGACAGTTTAAAACTAGCGTTAAAGAAAAAGGATATAAATCCTAACATTTTCTGATCGACCTTAGTTTTACAGAATTATGATTACATCCTGGAACACAAGTATAGTTTGCGAATGCGTCATGCTTAAAAAAATTCCTAAAACACTCGCTTTTATAAAAATATCCATAATACAGTATAAGCATTTTCAATCATCCTTATTACATTTTTCACTTATTTCGCTCTATAATTAGAAACTTTATAGAGAAAAGTTATGTAAAATTAAATTTCCTCTAAAAAATATGTTCACACAACTTCTTATACAATTAGTCATTATTCGGATATTGAAAGAATTTGAACTAACACTTAAATTTTTGACTCAAATTACGCGTCGCGTCGTATCAAAAAATTGAATAGAATATAACTAATCTATATAATTAAGGTCCATACATAGAAATATACAGCTCACACACACACACACACACACACACACACACACACACACACACACACACACACACACACACACACACACACACACACACACAACACACACACACACACACACACACACACACACACACACACCACCTCACACACCTCACACACTCCACACACACACACACTCACACACACACACACACACCACACACACCACACACACCACATCACACACTCACACACTCACACACACACACACCACACTCACACTCACACACTCACACACACTCACACACACACACACTCACACACCACACTCCACACACACCACACCACTCACACACACACTCACCACACACTCACACACTCACACACTCACACACACACACACACACACCTCACACACTCACACACTCACACCCACACTCACACACTCCACACCACACCTCACACACTCACACACACACACACACACACACACTCACCACTCACCACCCACACTCACACACTCACACACTCACACACTCCACACTCACACACCCTCACACACTCACACACCCACACTCACACCACACTCACACTCCACACCACACACTCACACACTCACACACCACCACCTCACCCACACACTCACACACCACACACTCACACCACACACTCACACACCACACACACACTCACACCTCACACCACACTCACACACTCACACCACATCACCACAACTCACACACTCACACACCTCACACTCACACACCACACTCACACACCACACATCCCACACACTCCACACCCACACTCACACCACCTCCCACACCACACCTCACCACACTCACACACCCACATCCACCACACTCCACACACACACATCACACCACCTCACACCACACACTCACACACTCACACACTCACACACTCACACACCACACACTCACACCACACACTCACACACCACACCTCACACACTCACACACACACACCACACTCACACACCCACCCATCACACACTCACACCACACACACACACTCACACACTCACACACTCCACACTCACACACACACACACACACACTCCACACCACACACCATCACACACTCACACACTCACACACTCACACACTACACACCACACACTCACACACACACCACACACCACACACACCACACACTCCACACACACCTCACCCACACTCCACACTCACACACACTCACACACACTCACACACTCACACACACACTCACACTCACACACACACCTCCACACTCACACACACCACACACTCACACTCACACACTCACACACCACACACTCACACACTCCACACTCCACACACACTCACACACACCACACACCACACACACACACACCTCACACACACACCACACACTCCACACTCACACTCACACACACACACACTCACAACTCACACACTCACACACTCACACACACACACACACACACTCACACACTCACACACTCACACACACAACTCACACATCACACACTCACACACACACACACACCACACACTCACACTCACACACTCACACACTACATCACACCACACTCACACACACACTCACACTCTCACACACTCACACACTCCACACTCACACACTCACACACACACATCACACACTCACACACTCACACACTCACACACCACACTCACCACACACTCACACCACATCACACCACCACACACCACACACCACACACCCACTACACACACACTCACACACTCACCACTACCCACACACCTCACACTCCACACCACACACACTCACACCTCACACACCCACACACACACACCACACACCACACACCACACACTCACACACCACACTCACACACTCACACACCACACCTCACACACTCACACACCACACTCACACACCACACACCACACACTCACACACCACACACACACACACACTCACACACTCACACACCACACACACCACACCACACACACACACCACACACCACACACCACACTCCACACACCACACACTCACACACACTCACAACTCACACACACACACCTCACACACCCCACACACCACACCACACACACACACACACCACACACACACACACTCACACACTCACACACACTCACACACTCACACTCACACACACCCACACCCACACTCACACCCACACACTCACACACCCACACCACACCCACACACTCACACACTCACACACACACCACACCACACTCACACCTCACACACCACACACCACACACCACACACTCACACACCACACCACACCACACACTCACACACTCACACACCACACACACTCACACACTCACACACCACCACACCCACACCCACACCACACACCACACACACACTCACACACCCCACACCTCACACTCCACACACCTCACACACCACACACACACTCACACACTCACACACTCACACACACCACACACTCCCACACACTCACACACTACCCACACTCACACACCACACACTCACACCACACACTCCACACACTCCACACACTCACACACTCACACCCACACACCACCACCACACTCCACACACCACACACACCACACACTCACACACTCACACACACACACACTCACACTCCACACACTCACACCACCACCACACACACTCACACCCACACACTCACACACTCACACACTCCACACACTCACACACTCCACACACCACACACCACACCCACACCCACACACTCCACACACACTCACACTCACACCACTCACACACCCCACACTCACACACTCACACACTCACACACTCACACACACCCACACCTCACACACTCACACTCACACACCCACACACACTCCACACCTCACCACACTCACACCACACACTCACACACTACACACTCACACACTCACACACTCACACACCACACCTCACACACTCCACACACCACACACCACACCACTCACACACCACACACCACACTCACACACTCCACACTCCACACCACACACACACACACACTCACACACCACACACTCACACCCACACACTCACACACTCCACACCACACCACCCACACACCCACACCACACACCACACACTCACACACCACACACCCACACACACACTCACACACTCACACACTCACACACCACACCACACACCACACACACACACACACCACACACCACACCACACACTCACACACTCACACCCACACACTCCACACACCACACACCACACACTCACACATCCACCACCACACCACACTCACACACCCACACCACCACCACACCACACACTCACACACCACACACTCACACACTCACACCCACACACTCACACCACACCTCACACTCCACACACCCACTCACACCCACACACACCCCACACTCACACACACCACACACACCCCACACACCCACACACACTCACACACACACACTCCACCACCTCACACACACTCACACACTCACACACACACTCACACACTCACACTCACCCACACCACACACCCACACACTCACACACTCCCTCACACACTCACACACACACACACACTCACACCTCCACACACTCACCACACTCACACACTCACACTCCACACCACACCTCACCACACACTCCCACACACTCACACACTCACTCACACCACTCACACACTCACACCACACACTCACACACCACACTCACACACTCACACACCACACACTCCACACTCACCACACCCACACACCATCACACTCACACACTCACACACTCACACCACACCTCACACACCACACCACACACCACACTCACACACTCACACACTCACACCACACACCTCACACCCACCACACTCACACACCACACACTCACACTCACACCACACACTCACACACCACCACACACTCACACACACCACACACACACACTCACACACTCACACACTCACACTCACACACCACCACACTCACACACTCCACACACTCACACACTCACACACCACACACTCACCACTCACACACTCACACACTCACACCACACACTCACACTCCACACTCACACACTCACCACACACCCACACACACACACCACACCCACACACCCACCCCCCCACACCACACACCACACACCACACACACACACCACACACCCCACCACCACACACCCCCACACCCACACCACACACCCACACCCACACACACACCACACACCACACCCACACCCACACCACACCACACACCACACACCACACCACACCCCACACCACACACCCACACCCACACCCACACCACCCCCCACACCTCCACACACCCCACACCACACCCACACCCACACTCACACCCACCACCACCACACACACACACACACCACACACCACACACACACACCACACCACCCACACACCCACACCACACACCACACCACACCCCCACCCACACCCACACCCACACCACACCCACACCACACCACACCCCACCCCACACTCCACCACACACACACACCCACCCACCCACACACCACACACCACACACCCCACACCACAACACACCCCACACACACACACCACACACCACCACACACACACCACACACCCCACACCCACCACACCCACACACCCACCACACACCACACCACACCACACCCCACCACCACACCCACACACACACACCACACACCCACACCACACCCACCACCACACCACACACCACACCACACACCACACACCACACCCACACACCCACACCCCCCCCCCCCCCCCCCCCCCCCCCCCCCCCCCCCCCCCCCCCCCCCCCACACACCACCCACACCACACCACACACCACACACCACACACCACACCCACACACCACACCCCACCCCACACTCACACCTCACACACCACACCCACTCACACACCACACACCCACACCACACCCACACCCCACACCTCACACACCCACACACACACCTCACACACCCACACCACACTCACACACCACACACACTCCACACCACACACCACACACCACACACTCACACACACCACACACTCACACACCACACACACACACACACATCACACCCACACCCACACTCACACACTCACACACTCACCCCACACTCCACACACCACACACCTCACACCACACCCACACACCACACACACCCACACACCACACACCACACACTCACACACTCACACCACACCACACCCACTCACACTCCACACACCACCACACCCACACACTCACACACTCACACTCACACACACACACACACACACTCACACACTCCACACACTCACACACACCACACACCACACCACCCACACACTACACACTCACACACTCACACACCCACACTCACACCCACACACACCACACACTCCACACACTCACACACTCACACCCACACACACACCACACCACCACACTCACACACTCACACACCACACACACTCACACACTCACACACCCACACTCACACATCACACTCACACACTCACACACACACACTCACACACTCACACACCCACACTCACACACTCACACACTCACACACCACACTCACACACACACACACACTCACACACTCCACACACTCCCACACACTCACACCACACCACACACACACACTCACACACTCACACCACACACACACCCACACCACCCACACACTCACCCACCACACTCACACACCCACACACACACACCACACTCACACACTCACACACTCACACACCCACACCACACACACACACCACACCACACCACACACACACTCACACACCCACACCCACACACCACACCACACTCACACACACCACACACACTCACACCACACTCACACACTCACACACCACACTCCACACTCACACACCCACACACTCACACACACACACCTCACACACTCACACACCCACACACCACACACACACACACCACACACTCACACACACACACACTCACACACCCACACACACACTCACACCACACACTCACACTCACACACCACACACCACACACTCACACACTCCACACCCACACTCACACACCCACACACTCACACTCACACACTCACACACTCCACACTCACACACTCCACACCACACACCCACACCCACACCACACCACTCACACACTCACACCCACACACTCACACTCACACACCCACACACTCCACACACTCACACACTCACACACCCACACACTCACACACCACACCCCACCACACTCACACCACACACTCACACACTCACACACTCACACACTCACACACTCACACTCCACACACTCACACACTCACACTCACACCTCACACACTCACACACTCACACACTCACACACTCACACACTCACACCTCACACCACACACTCACACTCACACACCCACACACACACTCACACACCACACACACACCCACACTCACACACTCACACACCACACCACTCACACACTCACACTCACACACTCACACACTCACACACTCACACCACACCACACACACTCCACACCACACACTCACACACTCACCACACCCCCCCCCCCCCCCCACCCACCACACCACACACACACACCACACACACACACACCCACACACTCACACTCACACCACACACTCCACCTCCACACCCACCACACACCACACACCACACCCACCCCCCCCACACACACACTCACCTCCACACACACCACACCCCACACTCACACACCACACACACACCACACACACTCACACTCCACACACCACACACTCACACCACACACACACCACACACTCACACACACACCACACACACACACTCACACACTCACACTCACACACTCACACCACACACCACACACTCACACACTCACACACTCACACTCACACACACCACACCCACACACTCCACACCACACACCACACATCACACACTCACACACTCACACCACCTCACACACTCACACACTCACACACCACACACACTCCACACCCACACACTCACACTCACACACTCACACTCCACCACACTCACACACTCACACTCACACCCACACACTCACACACTCACACACTCACACACACACACACCTCACACACTCACACCTCACACACCACACACTCACACCACACCTCCCACCCACCACACACTCACACACTCACACCCACACTCACACACTCACACACACACCACACCCACACCACACCACACTCACCCCACCACACCACACACTCACACACTCACCACCACACCCACCACACACACCACCACCCACACACCACACCCCACCACACACACCACACACACACCTCACACACTCACACTCACACCCACACACCCCACCACACCACCCACACACCCTCACCACCACCTCACACACACACCACACACTCACACACCACACACACACCACCCACACTCACACACCCACACCCACACCACACACACACACCACACACCACACATCACACACACACACCCACACACTCACACCACACACCCACACCACACCACCACACACCACACACCACACACCCACACTCACACTCACACTCCACACTCCACACCCACACCTCACACACCACACACCACACACTCACACCCACCACACCACCACACCCACACACCACCCACTCACACACTCACACACACACACACCACACTCACACACTCACCACACACACACACTCACACACCACCACACCACACCACACCACACCACACTCACACACCACACCACACACACACTCACACACCCACACCCACACACTCACACACTCCACCACACTCACACCACACACTCACACACACACTCACACACTCCCACTCACACACTCACCACTCACACACTCACACACCTCACACTCACACACTCACACACACCACACACCACACACTCACACACTCACACACACACTCACACACTCCACACCACACACCCCACCCACACCCACACTCACACACCTCACACACCACACCCACACTCACACACTCACACCACACCCCACACCACACACACTCACACACTCACACACTCCACTCACTCCACACACTCACACTCCACACACTCCACACTCACCACACCACACCACACACTCACACACACACCACACACCACTCACACACACACACCACACACCACACACACACCACACTCACACCACACCCACACTCACACACTCACACCTCACACACACACACACTCCACCTCACACTCACCTCACACACACACCCACACACTCACACTCACACTCACACCACCACACTCCACCCCACTCACACCCACACACACCACACCACACACCCACCACACACCCACACACTCACACCCACACACACACCACACACACACCTCACACACACCCACACTCACTCACACCCACCACACCCCACACCCACACCCACACTCCACACCACACCACCACCACCACACACTCACACCCACTCCCCACACCACACACACACACACCACACACCACACACTCCCACACACACCACCACACCACACCCCACCACACACCACACACTCACACACCCACCACACCCCCACCTCACCCCCCACCCACACTCACACTCACACCACACCTCACACCACACACTCACACCACACCTCCACCTCACACACCACACACACCACCTCACACCCACACCACCACACACACACCACACTCACCCCCACACCACCACCCACACCACACACACACCACACTCACACACCCACACCACACCCACACACTCACACACCACACACACCACCTCACACACTCACACCTCACACACTCACACCACACCACACTCACACCCCACCCACACTCACACCCACCCACACACCACACACACCCCACACCCACCACTCCACCACACCTCACACCCACACACACCTCACACACCCCCACACTCCACCACACACCACACACCCACACTCACACACTCCCACACACCACACACTCCCCACACACTCACCACCCACACACACACACACACACACCCCCCCACACCCACACACACACTACACACACCCCACACTCACACTCACACACTCCACCCACACTCACACACTCCACACCACCACACACTCACACACTCACACACCTCACACACCCCACACACTCACACACTCACACACTCACACACTCACACCACACTCACACACACACACTCACACACTCCACACACCCACACTCACACACCACTCACACACTCACACACCTCCACACCACACACTCACACACTCACACACCACCACACACTCACACACTCACACACTCACACACACCACTCACACACTCACACTCACCACACACTCACACTCCACACACACTCACACACTCACACCTCACACACTCACACACTCACACACCACACTCACACACTCACCACACTCACACTCACACTCACACACCTCACACACTCCACACACTCACACACTCACACTCACACTCACACACTCACACACCACACCACCACACTCCACACACTCACACACTCACACTCCACACCACACTCCACACACTCACACACTCACACACCACTCACTCACACTCACACACTCACACACTCACACACACTCACACTCACTCACACACTCACACACTCACACACACACACACTCACACACTCACACTCACACCCTCACACCACACACTACACACACTCACACACTCACACACTCACACTCACACTCCACACCACCTCACACACTCACACACTCACACACTCACACCTCACCACCACACTCACACACTCACACACACTCACACTCACACACACCACACACTCCACACTCACACACTCCACACACTCCACACCCACTCACACACTCCACACCCACACACTCACACTACACCACACACTCACACATCACACACTCACACCTCCACACACTCACACTCACACTCACACACCACCACACTCACACACTCACACTCACACTCACACACTCACACACTCCACACTCACACACCACACACACACTCACACTCACACTCCACACTCACACACTCACACTCACACACTCACACTCACACACTCACACACCTCACACACTCACACCTCACACACTCACACACTCCACACCCACACACCACACACTCACACACCACACACTCACACCCACACCTCACACCCACACCACACCTCACACACCACACACTCACACACTCACACCCCACACCACACACCACACACCACACTCACACACTCCACACACTCACACACCACACCACACACCACACACCACACACTCACACACCACACACCACACACTCCACACACCCACACACACACTCACACACTCACACACTCCACCCTCACACACCACACACCACACACACCACACTCCACACCTCACACACTCCACACACCCACTCACACACTCACACTCACACACACTCACACACACACACACTCACACACTCACACTCACACACCACACACTCACACACCACACTCCACACTCACACACTCACACACTCACACACTCACACACTCACACTCTCACACACTCACACACTCACACTCACACACTCACACACTCACACTCACACTCACCACTCACACACTCACACCTCACACCTCACACTCACACACTCACACACTCACACACTCACACACACTCACACACCACACTCACACACTCACAACCCCACACACTCACACACCACACACTCACACCACACACTCACACACTCACACACCTCACACACACACACACACTCACACCCACACACCTCACACACTCACACCTCACACACTCACACACTCACACACTCACACCTCACACACACCTCACACACTCACACACCCACACCACCACACCACACTCACACACTCACACACTCACACACTCACACACTCACACACTCACACACCTCACACACTCACACACTCACACTCACACACACCACACACACACCCACACTCACACACTCACACACTCACACACCTCACACACACACACTCACACACTCACACCACACACACTCACACACTCACCACACCTCCACACACTCACACCTCACACACTCACACACTCACACACTCACACACTCACACCTCACACACTCCACACACCACTCACACCACCTCACACTCACACACTCACACTCACACTCACACACTCACACACTCACACACTCACACACCTCACACACTCACCCACACCTCACACACTCCACACACCACACTCACACACCACACACTCACACACTCACACACTCACACACTCACACACTCACACCTCACACACTCACACACACACACCTCCACCTCACACACTCACACACTCACACCCACACCACCTCACACACTCCACACACCACACACCTCACACACATCACACACTCACACCACCACACCTCACACACTCACACACTCACACTCACACACTCACACACTCACACACTCACACACTCACACCACACACCACACTCACACACTCACACACTCACACACTCACACACCACACCTCACACCACCACACACTCACACACCACACACTCACACACTCACACCTCACACACTCACACACATCACAACTCACACACTCACACACTCACACACTCACACACTCACACCACACTCACACACTCACACACCACACACTCACACACTCACACACTCACACACTCACACTCACACACTCACACACTCACACACTCACACCTCACACACTCCACACACTCACACACACACACTCACACACTCACACACTCACACTCACACACTCACACACTCACACACTCACACTCACACACTCACACACTCACACACCACACTCACACACTCACACACCACACACTCACACCTCACACACCCCACACACCACACCCACACACTCACACACCACACACTCACACACTCACACACTCACACCACACCTCACACCTCACACCCACACACACTCACACACTCACACACTCACACACCTCACACACTCACACACTCACACACTCACACACACACTCACCACACACACACACCACACACTCACACACTCACACACTCACACACCACTCACACCACACACTCCACACCTCACACCTCACACACTCACACACTCACACACTCACACACTCACACACCCACACCTCACACACCCACACACTCACACACTCACACTCACACCACCACACTCACACACTCACACACTCACACACTCACACACCTCACACACTCACACACTCACACCTCCACACTCACACACTCACACTCACACCTCACACACACTCACACACTCACACACTCACACACTCACACACTCACACACCCACACCTCACACACTCACACACTCCACACCACACACCACACTCACACCACACACTCACACACTCACACACTCACACTACCACCACACTCACACACTCACACACTCACACACTCACACACTCACACCACACCACACACTCACACACTCACACACTCCACACTCACACTCTCACACACTCCACACACTCACACACTCACACACTCACACACACCACACCTCACACACTCACACACTCACACACTCACACACTCACACTCACACTCACACACTACACCACACTCACACACTCACACTCACACACTCACACACCACATCCACACACTCCACACACCACACACTCACACACTCACACACTCACACCACCTCACACACCACTCACTCACACTCACACACTCACACACTACACACTCACACACTCACACACTCACACACCACCTCACACACTCACACACCACTCACTCACACCTCACACACTCACACACTCACAACACACTCACACACTCACACATCTCACACTCACACACTCACACACTCACACACTCACACCACACTCACACACTCACACACTCACACTACACACTCACACACTACACCACACCTCACACACTCCACACACTCACACACTCACACACTCACACACTCACACACTCACACACTCACACACTCACACACTCACACCTCACACTCACACACTCACACACTCACACACCACACACTCACACACTCACACACTCACACACTCACACACTCACACACTCACACACTCACACACTACACTACCACTCACACACTCCTTAAATCTTTTACGTTTGAATCTAGAAAAGGGAATACTTTTTAACAAACGAAATATTACCACAAAAATTAAAAACACCGTACGCGTCTCGATAACTACGCTATCATCATCTGTAGTCGACTTGTCGATGATGATAGCGTAGATATTGATAATCGTTAGGTATTTTTTAATTTTGTGTGGTACATGGGTGTATTTTGTTTGTAACAGATCCTGCCACAGTCCAGTGTTCCAGATTGTTCGAAAATTTCTGTGTTATTATGTTTATGAGTAGATTGGTATGCTTGACCACTGTGTATGTATCTGTTATATTGCTGGTTAATCATTTTTTAACTTTCATTTTTTGATAGCTCGATGGCCGCCTGCTACTCTCTACAATTTTTCGTTCAGCAGAAGGCAACCTTCATCAACTCATCACTAGATATGTAAATAACGATTTTCTGACGGGTAGTGTAATAATGATCCACACTAAGGTCCCGATAGATACATATCCTCTGAATGTAATAGATGAAACAGTCTGTTGAAAACTTGAAATTTAATTATAATGTTTATTATAAGTTTTGTTATGAACTAGTAAGCTCAAAGGTAAACATGTCATTAAAAATTATTATTAATTTTATTAAATACATAAATAAAAAGTTTACTTCGAGTAGAATTTGAACCTACGACCTTTACTTTGCTAGAGTACCGCGCGGTACTCTAGCAAAGTACTGGTCGTTTCTTACGTACCATGGCGTATTTACTGTAATTCTTAGGTACTTATTCTGTACGACTTGAGGTTGTTTCATTGTTGTTTTTTAACTTTCATTATTTGATAGCTCGATGGTCGCCTCGTACTCTCTGCAATCTTTCGTTCAGCAGAAGGCAACCTTCATCAACTCATCACTTGATATGTAAAGAACGATTATCTGAGGGGTAGTGTGATAATAATGCACACTAAGGTCCCGATAGATACATATCGTCTGGATGTAATAGATGGAACAATCAGTGAAAAGTGTATTTTCTATTGTTGTCCGTAGCCGATTTCCGGTAAAAAATATATGTTAAAATATAGCGATTGATTGCACATGAAACAACCTTCGTACACTCCATCGTAATAAAATGTAATTTGTCTGGTAAAAATTATAATAGAAATAAAAAAATTTGAAAACTTGAAAACATGTAATTAAAAATTATTATTAATTTTACTAAATACATAAATAAAAGGTTTACCTGGAGTATGATTTGAACCTACTACTTGTATTTTGCTAGTACCGCGCGGTACTCTAGCAAAATACAGGTCGTTTCTTACGTACCATGGCGCATTTACTGTAATCGTTAGGTACTTATTCTGTACCATTTGAAGTTGTTTTATTGTTGTTTTTTAACTTTCATTTTTTGATAGCTCGATGGTCGCCTTGTACGCTCTATAATCTTTCGTTCAGCAGAAGGCAACCTTTATCAACTCATCACTTGATATGTAAAGAACGATTTTCTGACGGGTAGTGTGATAATGATCCACACTAAAGTCTCGATAGATACATATCGTCTGGATGTAATAGATGAAACAATCTGTGAAAAGTGTATTTTCTATTGTTGTCCGTATCCGATTTCCGGTGAAAAATATATATTGAAATATAGCGATTGAGTGCACATGGAACTACCTTCGTACTCTCGATCATAATAAAACGTAATTTTTCTGGTAAAAATTATAATAGAAATAAAAATTTGAAAACTTGAAATTTAATTATAATGTTTATTATAAGTTTTGTTATGAACGAATAAGTTCAAAGGTAAATATGTAATTAAAAATTATTATCAATTTTATTAAATACATAAATAAAAAGTTTCCCTGGAGTAGGATGTAAACCTACGACCTGTACTTGGCTAGAGTACCGCGCGGTACTCTAGCAAAGTACAGGTCGTTTCCTACGTACCATGGCGGATTTACTGTAATCCTTAGGTACTTATTCTGTACCACTTGAAGTTGTTTTATTGTTGACGGAGCGGCGTAAGTCCAGACTTCTGTAGCGTAGAGTATCATCGGCCGGACTACCATCTTGTAGATCAACAGCTTGTTGTCGGTTGACAACACGCTGTTTCTACCTAAGTGGATAACAACTATATGGGACGACTAATTAATTAATTGCTTTGTATGTCCAGTTTTATACAAAGCAATGACTTGAGCAACTTTTAACACGTTTGGATATACTTCTTCGTTTAAAATAATTTGAGTTAAAGGAGCGATAATGTACTCTGACGATTGTTTTAATAGTTTAGCGGTTATACCATCTTGCTCGGTCGAGCTGTTACTATTTAAGAACATTATAGTAGATAATTCGTTTTTACTGACAGGTGACGAATACATAGTATTATCAATCATCAAGTGTAATGTATAAGTTATAAGTATGATTTATGTTAAGATTCATCATGTTGAAAATATTTATAAAGTAGATGTTTGATGCATTTACAATGATCAATGAATCTTTAACCTCTACATTATTGATTATCAAGACATTTGTTTTGACCTGATATTATCAGTTTTTTAAGGTGTCATTAATTTTTGCCATGCGGCTTTTGTTTTATAGTTCGCATTCTTAAGTGTATTATCAAAGTATATCCTTTTTGATAACATTACAACACTTCTATAAATTTGCCTATATTTTTTGTAATACGCTTGTGATACAAACCACTCTTTCAATTGAATAAAAAGAAAAGAAAAAGAATGTCTTGATTAACATCGTTTACCTTATGTTGGCTATTCCAATTAATGTCTTTTTCATAAGATTTAAAGGAGTTAATGTTCTGTTTTGAACATTAAATATCACATTTTTATTCAAAACGCAACTATTAAAATTAGTTAAAGTACAGTCTATACCAGTAGTCTATATTTAAATTGCCACATACTACTAATCTATTTTGGTTAAATCATTCAAAACATGTTCTAGGTTTTCAAAAAAAAAATATATAATGAGGTAACAGAGTTATTGGGAGATCTGTAAATGCACAATATTAGCAATGTCGAACTATTTAAAGTTACCTGTATCGCTGCACATTCACGTATTTTTTCAATATTATATTTTGCACGAGAGTTTATAGTTGACACTATGTTGACATGTTCTGCGCATTAATACTTGCCCTGTAATAATAACTAACAATATCATAACCTTCCAAAGTAGCAAATGTCACTTCATCTTTAACAAAACTTTCAGAAACAAACAACATCTATCTCTTCATTCGCCGTCATGACTTGACTTTCTTAAAATTTATTTTTAATTTCCTGCATATTTTGGTGTAGAATAGTGAAGTATGTTTTATTACATTTAATTTTATTGATTGCCGGTAACTCCTTTATAAAAAAATCCTGTGATTCACCTGAATAATTGACAGTAGGTACTACTGTTAGGTTACTCTCCATAATGTATTGGATCGTTAGTGATTTAAAATGATGGGGATTTTTTAAATTGCAATAGTTCATTGAAATATTTAATTCTTTTCCCTGAAATTCATATGACATCCATGCAAAGTAAAGTGGTTACACTGTAACATTCGATTTATGTCTAATAATTTGCAAACGTTGTGTTCAATCGCCGGATTATATATGTAGATTGCAGCATATATCATTTAACATCTTTCGTTTGCGCCAGCAGAGAATGGTTGCTACTAAACATTAGTGTGGGGCATCTTGCGTAAATATTTGTCAATTGTTGTGTACCTTAGATAACCTTTGTTTAGAACGTCGGTGCTTCCTACTAAAATTAGTAAGAAATCATTTTTTGTAAAAATTTTGTTAAATTACTACAGTCGTTCATAACTCCTGCAAAACACTCATTTGGTTTAAAATACTATAAATCTTATATTTAATGCTCAAAAGTTTTTACTTCAATATATTTGCAAGTTCATGGCTATGACTATCAGCTAGAATTAAAATTTTACGTACGATATTGATATCTGTATTTACATTGCACATAATGTGTCTATGATTTAAAAATAAGTTATTGTCACTATCGTCTGTTTTCTTGTTACTCGTATTTATTTGTTGATTATTTTTTGCATCTAAGGTTACATTCGAATTATGTTTCTCAAATACAACATGATTTGTCAGATTAAACATTTCTTTCAATTTTACTTTACTTATACAAATCGGTTATAGTTTACGAGCCAGTGCGAACCAGCCCGATAAGGTCCAATCCCTAGAGTAATCGTTCAAAATTGGATTCCAGAGCATTCTTTTGATTTTATTTTATTGGAATACTAGAATTATTTTTTTTTGTTAATCCCGTTGTAATCTCATTTAAGGAACTGTTTACCTATATTGATTTATTTATTATATACATCTGAATTGAAACTATCTAATAGATTTAATTACATATACGGTGTGAATTTCTTTCAACAATATGCTACCCAACCTACACCGCTGTGGTGATAATAGAAAAAGAACTAGCCAGACAAGGGCAATTACAAAACATAATTGTACACTCAGTAAGGCTTCTGGCATAAACATGTTTAAAATACCGCCCTCCATTCTACCATTCTACACCATTGATCCGATTAAACTCTGCAAAGTCGTTGAGTACACTCCCGCGAAGGTTTCTGGCATAAATTTTTTTTAAATATCGGACCCCAGGAGAGGCCCTCGTATGAATATTACATCATTTATCAGATCGCCATGAAACTTAGGGAAGTTGCTGAGTACACTCCCGCGAAGGTTTCTGGCATAACTTTCTTTTAAATATCGGACCCCACGAGAGCCCCTCATATGAACACTACATCATTTATCTGATCGCCATGAAACTTAGGGAAGTTGCTGAGTGCACTCCCGCGTAGGTTTCTGGTATAACTTTTTTTTGAATATCGGACCCCAGGAGAGCCCCTCATATGAATACTACACCATTTATCTGATCGCCATGAAACTTAGGGAAGTTGCTGAGTACACTCCCGCGAAGATTTCTGGCATTACTTTTTTTTTAAATAAGGACCTCTCATATGCATGCAACACTATTCATCCGAATATAAATCAGTTCCAATAAAACGCAGCAATGCGCGATGGGTACGGCTAGTAAATTATCAATTTTATTTTCTAATTTATTGAAAAATGTATTCTTCTCTATACGTTAAATACAAACATAGTGTTAAACCCATATTAAAAAATTGTGGTTTAATTAACTTCATTATCGAAAACTTAAGGATTCTTATCAGATGCTTTTTGTGGTTGAAATTTTGTACTGTTAGATGCAATGATTCTATTTCATCCTGCTCTTTTTTGAAGATCATAATAATTGCGTTTATTATTAAGTTCCGTTCGTAAAGTGGATACAGCAGTTAAACAAATTAAATTTGGAAAACTCTCAATTTGAGGTAAGCATTACATTTCTATGGGTTATCTGTTTTTAATTTATATGCAGGATTTTTTGGGAAAGTTAATCTCTACCAATTACAATCCGACATAAGCAATATTTACTGATCTAATCTACTCCTCCGCTGGACATCGGTATACCTTTCAAACAAGGTAAGTTTCATCGTATGTATGTAGTGTCATCCAGACCTTTAATTACCTTTTACGTTCATAACAAACTGCGCTTGTACCACATTATAAATTAAAAATTTTATCTTTTTGATCTAAAAGAAAAGTAGTAACCATAATCAAAATTTGCAGCCCATACCTATAGTGTTATTTTTGCACTAAAATGTAATTTTAAATAATTAACCTTGAAGTCATAATATTCGAAGGCACATGTCATTAGTTGCGTATGACAAGTTTCAACTTATTCTCTCAAGTAGTTTGCTAACACGAATTCTTCGTTTTGGATGGAGTAACCCCTAAGGAAATTCATCCGAAGTTGACAAAAGTTTACGGGGACTCTTCTCCTTCTATGCCAACCATTAGTAAGTGGGCAGCTGAATTTAAACGTGGTGGCACATCCCTCGAAGATGACCCACGTGAAGGACGGCCAAAAACCGCAATCACACCAGAAACCATTGAAAAAGTGAATGATATCGTGTTGGACGATAGCTGAGGCTGTAGGGGTATCGGAAGAAAGGGTGCGAAACATCTTGGACAAAGCATTACGGATGCGAAAGCTCTGCCGCGTTTGCAGAATGCCGATCAAAATCAAATGCGCAAACGATTTTTGCAGCAATCTTTGTACCGATTCAATAGGGATCTAACCGATTTGTACGGCGATTTGTTACCATGGATGAGGCATGGGTCCACTACTACACGCCAGAAATGAAACAGCAGTGAGCGAAAACCGGTGGTTCAGCGAGAAAGAAAGCGAAATCAACCGCATCTGACGGAAGGGCCAGCGTTTTTGGGATGCGAAGGGGGCTTG
>JARFJB010002109.1:386967-391967 GCA_036346205.1 Vesta saturnalis | reverse complement strand
GAAGCAATACGGCAGCAAAAGCGAGATTGTGCCGTAGGAACCATGCCAAATAAACATAAATCCAACGTTATTGTGCAAACTAAATCTAATAAGATGCTGAAGGTAAGTAACATTGATTAATTGATAACAGTAATAATACCCGGAATATAAACGTTTTTATAAGTTCTCACCTTTGTCTACTGTAAATCAAGAGTTTATTATGACCATTTTCATAATAAATTTACTGTTTACTTTAACCTAAAATTGGTTTCTTATGGACTAGTCAAAACAAAGCAGAACTTTAACTATTAGTGCTAACGTGAATTATGTGTTATGAAAACGGTCATTATTACTAGAAATGTTTAAACGAATATTTCTATTCTAATAATAGTTGATGGTTTAAAGTTTGTATCGTATTGTGTTTATTTTTCGTAGGTAACCAAGCGAAACAAATCCAAAACTGTAAAACTCCAGGTAGGATGATTCCATAAATCGGGAGACAGATACACTCAAATGAAGTCACCAGAAGGAGGAATTAGTGTGCTCGATAGTGAAAGACAGTGATCATTTAAGTGTCGCATGTTTAATCGATAATTTACAAAAATTTTTTTTGGGTACATCAATTTACAAGAGGGAAAATATGACATATAACTTAGGATACTTCAATGGGATTATTATACAAGATTTCGAAAATAATGAAGGTATGTCATGTGACTTGTTTGCATATTTTTAATGCAAGGGTTTGGTCCCTTCAAAGTTCCGTTGTTATTTATTGGCCGCTATAAAAAAAGAAGAAGCAAATGTTAATTCTCATCAAGAAATACAAAACCAAAATGTAAAAAATGCTGTAGATGATGTTTTACAATTTCCTGGTACTTTTCTAGAAAGTAACAAGCAATAAAATGTGACACATTCTGTATTAGCAAACACGAATCTATTCAATAATACATTGTTGGTTCCATTGGATGGTATGAACAAAATTAGTGTTCAGTACCCAAAACTTACAAAATCGAGATATAGTTATAACTTATAATACTTCTCAAGTATAAGTGGGTCGATAGACGATACACGAAATCCAACACGATATAAATAAACTTGTTGGAGTTTACGGAGAAGAAATTGGAATAGGTGTCATACCATTATGCACTAATAAATACAATCCAATTTTTACATGGCATTTAGATGGAGGTCGCTTATATAAAGAACCTATGATGTACTATTTAAAAATATGTAGAAATCGTGATTATTTGTGTCACGTGAACGAAAACTGGAGATTCTATGATTTAAAATAAGACAAAAATGATTATAAACGTTCCGAAAATGCTTCCTAACCGAGATACAGGTTGATTAAGAAATACTGTTTTTAAGGTTTTTTTAAGATTCCTCAAAAACTACAAAAGATATTATACTGAGATTTGGGACACCTAAATGTCTAATTAAATACAATTAATCAGGTGAGTTTGAGTCAACTGATTCCATCCAGTGGCGTAGAATATTTTAAGCTTATCAGTTTAAGTAAAAAAAAACGCATGCCCCTGTTTTTTTTGAAGAAATATTTTTTTGATAGATTCAATATTTAATTCTGCAAATAAAATCATACCCCGTTTTTTAAATATTTTGTATTAACATAAACGACCACATTATTCAGTAAAAATCAAAATTTGTTTTATTTTACAAAAAAATAACGCAGTTAACTATTAGGTACATTATTAAAGAGATATTGAAGGAACCAAAAACAAAATGATAATTATTTTTATACATATTGTTCAAAATGTCCTCCTTCCTTTTGAATGCAAGCTTGTATTCTTCTTCTTAGCCCTAATCTCATCGCATGCCATCTGTATACGATTCCAAAGTTGCTCTCGATTATCAATTTGAACAGAATAGACACGAGTTTTCAGATACCCCCACACAAAAAAATTGAATGGGCTTAAATCTGGCGATCGTGCCGGTCACGGTACTTCACTTCCCGTCCAATCCAGCGTCCAGGGAACCATGTATTTAAAAATTCTCCGACGTTTCGTTTAGAATGTGGTGGTGCACCATCATGAATGAAATACATTCTAACATCTAAGGGTACGTCGTCAAACAATTCTGGCAAATCTTCTCTGAAAAAATTTAAATAGAATTCACCAGCAAGTCTTCGAGGAAAACGGATGGGTCCGATTAGGTGATCGTACACCTATCCAAACATTTTCACTAAATCTATGTCGGTGTGCTGTAACTACAGTTGGATGCTGATTTTCATCTAACCATTTGTGGGAATTATGCAAGTTTATTATTCCATTTCGGGAAAAAATACACTCATCAGTGGTCAATAAGTTTCAAACAAATTGTACATTTTCAGCATTTTTATTTAAAAACCATTCGCAAAAATTCATTCGACGAGGATGGTCAGCAGGCAATAATTCATGCACTTTTGTAGGTGAAAGGGACGTAAATTTTATTCTCGTAAAACTTTCCAAGACTTGCTATGCGACACCAAATTCTAAACCTAACTCACGCGTACTTATTGATGAATTTTCATAAACTCTATCTAAAATTTGTTCCTCAATTTCAACTGGTACACGAGTATTTCGTCCGGAATTTTTTTCTCCTTTTAAATTTCCATACTCTAATAAGTTACGATAAACGGTTCTAAACGTAGTATGATGTGGATTTGGAAATCTTTCTTCATAAAGTCGAGCAGCTGCACGAGCATTGCAATTAGTATTACCATAATTAGTATTAACATAAGTGCATATCGACCAGTTCTCGTTTGGAATAATTCATTTTTTCACAGTAATTAGACACAAACAATGAATTACAAAACACGCGTAAACGCAACTATTTTAGCAAACATAAGATACGTAACTGTCAAATGCAAAGCAATCTCTGGTTTATTTAATTTGGTTATGACTGAATAATGTAGTCGTTTATGTTAATGCAAAATATTTCAAAAACGGATGCCGAATCGAAAAAATACTAAGTATGATTTTATTTGCAGAATTAAATGTTGAATTTAACAAAAAAATATTTCTTCCAAAAAAGCACGGTCGTGCGTTTTTTTTACTTAAAGTGATTAACTTAACATATTATTCTACGCCACTGGATGGAGCCAGTTGACTCAAACTCACCTGATTAATTGTACTTAATTAGACATTTAGCTGTACCAAATCTCAGTGTAATATTTTCTTTTGTAGTTTTTGAGGAATCCGCACCATATGGGGATTTTGTTTAACTTTGACTTTAGCATAGATCTGATTATCGCATCCATTTTTGCTTCAAATGAAACCAAAAATGAACTGTAGTAAGTTGGGTTTACAACCGACGTCACCTGTCAAAAATTACATTTTTAAGAAAGAAATGGAAAAAAACGCATAAATTGCACGAATTTCGAAAATATATATTAGAAGAAGTTGTTCATTTTGCCATTTTTTGTGTCAAATTTCAATGGCATACTATGATTTTTGATTTTTGGCAGTTTTTTGTCTTTTTACCAATTGTTTTTCATCTTGATTACGTAAAATCCCTTATCTAATGAAAACTCAGCATATCTAATCTATTTGAGCCGAAAACAAAATGTTTTTTGTTATTTTTTCAAAAATGATATAATTTCATCCATCATCAGAAGTCATGTTTGGTGCAAAGTTCGTTTAACTTTTGTTTTTAACTAAAATATATTATTACGTAACTGCCATTACAGATTCTGATTAGAATCCTTTTGAGAAATACGTTTAGCTGAAGTATTAAAAGAAACATATAAAACAGCAAATTGTTTGTAATAAAAAAATATTACGTTGTTAAAAATTATAATTCAACGCTAAGAAAACTCTTGTTTTAACACACCCCACCAAATTTGAATTAAGTTTTCTATGTAATTAGAAAAGCAAAAAATATTTTTTTGCTTCAAAACAAAAGTTAAACGAACTTTGCACCAAACATGACTCATGATGGTGGATAAATTTTTATAATTTAAAAAAAATCTTGAAAGCCATTTTGTTTTTAACTTAAATAGGCTTGGCATGTTGAGTTTTCATTAGATAAAGAATTTTAGGTAGGTTACATCAAATCAAGATAAAAAATAATTGGTAAAGTGTCAAAAAACTGCCAAAAATTCAAAGTCATACTATGTCGTTGAAATTCAGTACATAAGTCTAAAAGCACAAAATTATAACAACTTTTTATAACAATTTTTTCCGAAATTCGGTCAATTTATGCGTTTTTTTCAATTTTTTTCTTAAAAATTTAATTTTTGACAGATGACGTCGGTTGTAAAACCAACTTACTATACTTCATTTTTGGTTTTATTTGAAGCAAAAATGGATGCGATAATCAGATCTATGCTAAAGCCGAGGTTAAAAAAAATTCCCATATGGTGTGGACTTAAATGGTCACATTGATATATATATATATATATATATATATATATATATATATATATATATATATATATATATATATATATATATAGCTTCAAAGTTGGTTTTAAATAAACAAACTGCTACAATTAAATGTGACGTTTGCTGTGTAGCGTGCACTATTATTAAAAAAAAATTATGCTGAGAACCTAACAATAGACCATCTGTTGATTTTTTGTTAACAATAATTAAAGGAATGCTGGAGTAATGTGTAACTAAGTAGCTATCTTAAAGGTTGTGATTAACTGTCTAAGCTTAATTACTGCAACTGTTTTTGAATTTATTATTTATTAGTAAAGTAAGATGTTTAACTTGTTATTTAGTTATCGTTCTATAATTTAACTGCATGATTAGAATTTTCGTGAGGTTAGGATAAACGATGATTTTAGCTTTTTTTTTTGTTTAACTATAATTAACCTTTATGTTCTGTTTTGTTAATGTTTTAGTTATTTTAACTAAAAACTGTGTTTTTGTTTGGAAGTTCGTTTATTTTATGTATGGTATAATAAAATCGTTTTGAATTACATATTTTCTTAAACTACAATATTTTTTATATACCTCCAATTTCCTCTTTTTCGTCTTGCAGTAACGCCATCGGGATCTGCTGCTCTACACTGAGAA
>JARFJB010002109.1:325000-386962 GCA_036346205.1 Vesta saturnalis | reverse complement strand
TGAAGTATATTTAATACAGTTTCCCGTTTAACTTAGAATTCGTCTCCATAAAATTTTGTATCCTAGATATCTACCAGTTGCAAGAATAGAGCGAATTATATCTTCTGTTTGAGATTCTCTTACACGTCGGCGTTTCAAACCCAATCTTACTAGATTGTGTTTAAGATGCCTTAAACTTCACTCAGAAAAAGAAATGATATAGTTTCTTTGTTACTGTATCCTTGTTTAAAATATTTTATAATTAAAGCATCTATTGTTTAGGTATAAAACAAAACTAATTTAACCTAAACATCTAGGTATGACAATCCAAGTTGTGTAACTCGGAAAAATCCGAGTTGTGTAGTAACTCGGAATTTCTTAGTTGTGGCGTATTAACTAGGTATTCCATGTTGTGAGGTAATAAGTGTGGTGGGAGGAAATAAGGTTTCCCTACCGGGCTTCCGTATAAATCCGAGTGCTCCTCCACCTGGTGACCATCTGTCATCAGTTGAGCTATGAGAAGTTTCTAACAACCTGTGTTCTCAGCTGACTTTTGGAATACCGCGGCTTTATGCACATTACAAACATATCAATAACTACAATATTACTTGTAAATAATTACACTACAAATTTTTACATAATTTATTAACAGCGTAACTAAGTATTCTCGTTTTATTACAAATGTTTACAATTAATAAAGAATGACATCGATTAATATTAATACAATACATTCAATCGTGCATGTTTGAATTTAACTCATACCTACAAATTATTATACCAGTTGAAAGTAATTAAAAATTATTAATTTTTAATTATATATTTACTTTTGAACTTCATAACAAAACTTATAATAATTCAGTTGATAGTAACTTTATACTAATAAATAGTTTTTATTTACTGCTTTACACTAGCAAAAAAATTATCATTAATGCTAAATGGGTAGTAGTTAACTAACATAAACTTAAAGTTTAAACACTTGAGCAATTCAAAGTATATCATAAGACGTTCATGATTGCACTATCGCATACTAATGTTTACACACTAATAAATAAGTTTATTAGCTGTTTATTTGAAGATATTGGAGATATTTACATATAGACTTATATATAATACTATAATGACATTTTATTCCATGAACAATTAAAAAGATTTTGTAATAGGTGTGAGGTTTCCTTTTAGTTAAAATTATTTCTCTAAAATTAAAGACTTAAATGCCATTGTGTAACGTTTGCACAAACAAATTGAACATGTGCGTCTAACAATACGTATAAATGGCTTATACAAAGTGCTCCAAGTTCTTATTTTTGTACATTAAGTTTATACAGATGGTAATATTATTAAAAAAAAATTAGATACTAATTCATACTAATTGTACGAACTTTTAACTCAAGAAGAACAAAGTTAAATATATAAAATTCAAAACTCTCTTTAACTGTGTATTCCTCACTGTGTTTTTACCTTTTATAATGCCAACTGAACCTGAAAACACTTTGTTATGGCTTGTCGCATTGGCGGATCGTGGGCGAAATGTTTGGTGGGTCAACTGCAGTATTATATTAACACTAAAGACTTATATTTCAGTTCAATTCTCCTTTCCTTCATGTTAGAAAAATGTTCTATCACTAACTCATTGGAGTTGGGAATGTTTTTGGTAAAAGTTTTCTCAATGGTTAACATAGCTAATGAGCACAAGCGATTCAGTCCCACAGAATTCCGGAAAAAAAGTCTTTATTCGTTTTAATGCAGAGTAGTACTGTAGTCATCGGCAAAGTACATAGAATTTTTAGCAATTTAAAACATTTAGAGAATATTTCACACAAATTATTATGGATGAAAAACTGTAAGATAGTTGATGCCCAGGTTTACCTTCTTCATTTCTTTTATGGAAATCTTCTCGCTGGTAAAGTACTGTTTTCAATTTCAGGTCGTCTTCTATAGGGTAAGATTGTTTAACTACCTTCACAATTTCTGTAGGGAACTTCTTGCAATATTTTTTATAATTTTGGGCATAAAACAACTGAGATATAACTAAGAAGTTGTTAAAGCCAAACCGGTGCTTTATCTCCGAGATGATTATACAACGTATCTCGATTGCGATACGACGTTTAGCATCTTCATTTGTTTTTCGGGAATTTCTTTCCCGATCAGAACTAAGACTTATCTGATATTTTCTGTGGAATTCTTGAAATATTCGTTTCTAAATCACTAATATGTTTTTCGGCTGTTACGACCTCAAGACTTCGTTTCTGCAGTTAATTAAAAATAATGTCGCAGTGTGGTAAAATTGAGTGAAAGAATTCCATCCAATAGAGAAAATCCTCGTTATTTCAATATCCCTTTAAACCAATAGTCATGTTGAGAGTATAAGGGCCTCTTCGGTATCGAGAATTTCTTCTAAACATAGAACTACATCGCTTCGATGTCAAAACACTGTTTCCACGCATTTAGTATTGAAATACCAGCATGTTGGTACTGCTCTCTGTAATCGCACTTTCACAACTTTACCTAACACTGCAGTCGTCTTAGGTGATCTTCCAAAAAACAAAGAAAATGCATGCAAATTACCAAAGAAGATTTTTATATTCTTATTTTGACTAACTACTTTCTGTATTATTAGATTTAAATGATGAGCGTAGCAGTGTATGAAACTGACACCTGGATATATTTCTTTAATTTTTGCTTGCACTCCTTCATATCGGCCACTCATTACAGATGCTCCATCGTAGCTTTGTGCAATAAGCTTTTCTTTTGTTTTGGAGAGTCCTAGTAAATATATTTCTTTTAAAATGACCTCGCTGAGAACTTAAGCAGTGATTGATGACTGATTTATATATCTTAAAAAACTCTCATGTATGCAGCCGTCGAAAACATATCGCACAATAATAGCCATTTGTGCTTTGTCGAGGTATATGTTGTTTCATCTACTTGAAGAGTAATGAAATCTGTAGTATCAATTTCAGTTCATAATTCTTTCTTGGGCTATAGAAAGAATGCAATCCAGTAAGTCATTCTGGTCTGACTTTGAAGTTACCTTAAATACTGCAATATTTTCTAGATTTTTCTTAAAATTATTGTTCCAGCTCGGTCACAAAATTAATTAATCCGCGGAAGACACCGGGTTTGTCTGATGACTCTGTCTCGTGGTGTCCTCTAACAGCTAACTCGAATGCTCCATTTTACACAATCCAGAATTTTGCTTAGAATATATCTATTTTGGATTACTTTTCACTCTCCTCTTTCACAGAATTTCGATAGGCAGAGCTAAGTTGTGTGCGAATATCCGTACGTACAAGGGTAGCAAAATTCATGACATGTATGTGTGATGCAGAATCAGTATGTTTTTTTAAATTTTTTAAGTGTTTTAAATTGACAACTCCTACTTTACACCATAATGTGATCCGAAAATACAATACATGGAACAGAAGAAAGCGTTTTTAACTTCACATCTACAAATCCAGTCCAACACATACATCGCTACGCGAAAATAACGATTCACATCCTTTCCTTTTTGTTTTGTTGTCTTGGTCGTTCGTGTGTTTTCAGTATTAATTGCTCTTCATAGGTAAATTTATTTTCGGATTTAAGTTCTAAAATCTTTTGTATCACGACGACATTATGTCCAGTTTATAACTTATATCGTTCAACGCGCAATGAATGTTACTGATATCCCACATCATAAACATTAATACGAATTACTTCGCGTGCGACCTCAATCATTAACCACATTGCTCCCTATGGGCTTGCATTCGTCTTCTTCTAATGCACTGATGTTAAGTATCCGTTTGTTTCTGTTCCACTTCAGTACAGATTTAAGCGCTCGAGGACAGACTCGGATATTGAGCGGATACATCTTCTGCTTCTAATATAAACGACGCGTAGCGGAAATAAATTTTGAAGCAATGATATGAATCGGTCTGGTGAACTCAACAGAAAATCTGTAACTGAAAAAACTGACAAGACAGATAAATACAAATATTGTTATCAGTTATGACGGCCTGATAATTCTTAAGGAGCCGCCACTGGCTTGTGGTACACAGTTTAGTGTTATGATTTGGTATTTTTTATGTATTTAAGTAAACAATGGTAAATTGTCTTCTTTCAGTAAATCGTGTTAAATTTTGTATATTTTCCATTGTTTTAGGTGACTGGTAGTTCCAGCAATTATTCCTGGTTACTCTTTTAGTACTTCTTCGAAAGTCGTAACTGATATTTAACATTGGTTCTTATTTATGTGATACATAAGTCTCCATTAAAATGGTGAAGGGGTATAAGGTTCATAGCTGAGTGAAATTGGAAGATGGGATTCTGAAACTGTGTACATTTACAATACAAATAAGTTCTCAATATCTGCAAATGGCGAACAGCGATTAAAATAAAATAAAACAGCAAATGCTGTTTTGTACATTTACGCATGAACCAATTTTAAATTTGGTTTGTGATCGTTTTAACATCCATAACATTAATGGTATAAGAATTTCAGAATATAAGTACTACATATGTAGCAATGAAAGTACAAATTGAATTAAAAGATTATCTTTTTAAGAAGCTACTTACTCTAAAGGACAAGAAACCTATGTAATAAATACCAATGGTCTAACAAATGAGATTTGAATTTTTGTTTGAATAAATAGGTTTTGCCCGCATTAATACAAAAATTATTTAAAACGGTGCTATTGTGAAAAATCCCATCCCGCTCTGACTTTCTAAGTTACTATACCAAAATTTGTACATTCCTGTATGTGTTGACCAATAGACAATACGAAAAATAACATCTTCCACTTTCCACTCGCAAGTGTGGGAAAATCCTGTACGTAAATTCCGTCTGTTTATTGGTACGCAAAGGCCACGCCCACCCTTTTACTTCATCTCCTTGCCTACTTTCACCTACTTTCACTTTCTCTAACACACTACAAATTAGTTTTATTGAACAACTACATGTTCAGCCAATTGTTAATATCGATATAAGAGAAAATTCACGAACAACTCTTGGAATTAGACATTCCATTTAAATTTAGCAAAAAAAGCTGAAATTATATCACTTTGAGAAAAGCATTTTGTAGAAGAGATTAAAATAATGTAGGTAATTGCATGTACTTCTTTACTATTAATTTAGCACAAGGTTTTCACCAGATAGAAATGGATAATGAGTTTATGGAGAAAACTGCTTTCAGTGTAAACAATGGGAATTATGAGTATGTCAGGATGCCTTTCGGAGAAAAAATGCTCCTAGCACCTTTCAAAAGTAATAAAACCTGTTTCAATATGTATCCTTTTTTTCAAGATGTTCAAACAAGTTGTAGAAGTCTAACCAAACGATCTTGCTGATTTTAACAACTACTACCATGGACGTCAAAGACTATGCCGATAGGTATCGCTACATCAGAGGGCGTAGGTAGAGGTAAGGGTACATCTATACAGGAGCCGCTCCTCGAAAAAAGCTCTCTCTCACCTCTAAATTATTACGAGGACGTGTCCCCCATACCGCTTCTGGCCTGTAAAGAAGAGGCGCGCCATCCACCAGCACCACCGCTAGCACCCGCGGTGGTACCGATGAAGTCCGCACCATCATTATCACCAAGCATAGGTGGAGGTAAGGGTGGCTCTATACTAGAGTCGCTCCTGAGAAAACCAACCATGCCTTTTCTACACCTCATTCCTGTCAGATTTTAAGCAGATTAACTCGCATACTATAAAATAATTTTTCTTTATTTGTGTTTATTTATTCCTTATATTCAATCGGTAAAGTGTCAAAGTTCTCAATCCTTCGTCGTTTAGAGTAACTTATTCTATACAATAATCTTCTTATTATTAAAAACAATGTAAATGCCTCACCAATCAGAATGCAGAGGCTTAGCTCTCCAATTAGAACACTAGCCCCAGAAAAGAAAATGATCTACAAGATAATTACCAAAAATAGCCGTCACCCCTATCCTTTGCCCAACCCCAACACCGACCCCGAGTCCAACTCCAAGACCACACCCAAGCTCAATCTCAAAGCCTGAACAGAAACTGGAGGGGAAGGGGCTTGTGACGTAAAAAAGTGGAGGAGATGGTGCCGGTATTCTACTGCCAGGGAATAAATAAGCAGGCCGTCTTTCATTTCTGCATTCTAATAAAGGGGTCCTAGCACTAAATTGTAAGACAAGTATATGCTTTCGGCCCTTCGCTTCGGGAGTTGTTCTTGGACCTTAGCTCCTGTTATGAATATTTTGATTTAATTATATGACATAATGTATCATAGTTCTTTTGATTTAATTTTAATTATGATATTTTGTTATGCGAAGTTTCTAAAAACGATTACATTTAGAATATTTGCAGACCCTCTGTAACCCTGATAATAACTTTCGGTGTATATATACAGTCTCGAAGTGATATTTTACGGTGTTAAACCACCGTTCGAAAAAGAGGACACTTCGCTACCCATATGGAAATTGATGTTGAGCATCAGCTGACTATTATCGAGAACATGAAGGAGCTCCTAGAGCTGATACGAGCCCAGCTACTGATCAAGGGGCGAAAGTTTTTGGAAGGAAGTTTCCCTAGAGCTGGAAGAGATGAGGGAACACCGCGTTTTGAAGACTGAAGGAGGAACACCACGGCCCGAGGTGAACATCATGACCCGCATCTCAAAAAAATCAAGACCCGTCACCGGTCCCACCTCTAAAAAAACCAAGCCCATCACTGCCCGCACCTAAAAAAAGGCGTCATTGTCATTACAGACGATTAAACAGAGGATCACAAGCAACAGTCGCCACCGATACCGGCGGTGGGGAGGAGGAGATAAAAGCAGAGGTAGTGGAAAACACGGCATCAGGAAGCATCGGATCGATGCTGGGTACACTCCTCCTCCGAGCACCACCCATTCCTCCCCTAGAATTCTATAACGGTACGGAATTGGATCTTCTTAATGAATTAGAGGATATAAAATAAATAATACTTCTTTATTTGTGGTTATTTATTCCTTATGTCCGAACGGAAAAGTGTCAAAGCTTTAAATCCTTTGCCGTTTAGAGTAGGTTATTCCATACTGTTTAGATTCGGGTCCACCAGTTATTGCATTGTAACACGTATCTCTAACTATTTTCGTGTTATATACAAAAAGAGGGTATTTACTATTGCTAAGCACCATAGCGTTCATCGATTCAAAGTTTATAACACGAGAGTTCTACTATATATATATATATATATATATATATATATATATATATATATATATATATATATACAGGGTGAATCTTATCTAATCCGCCAAAATTAAAGAAGTACTAGAACTCATCATTTTAAGCAAAAAAGTTCATATGTACATGGGTCCGGAAATGCTTCGTTTCCGAGATACAGGGTGTCAAAGTTGAAAAAAAATCGCGTTTTCTTCAATATCTTTCGACTGTTTCGAAATAGTTTCATGAAATTTCGTATACGGGGTTTTTTTGGGATGACAAATTCAAATTTGTGGTCCGTTTAGTTGTGGTTTCTAGAGGGCGCCAGCGGCAACCATTTCGACCACTTTAAATCTTTGCAACTTTTTTGTGCTACACTGTATGCCATTTTGGACTAAAAAAATCGATTCTTCTGTCTTTTCTGCTACAAAACGGTATATCTTAGGGAAGTCGCTAGGAGCAACCCTTTCCGAGAAAAAGACATTTATAACTCACAATGTTTATTTATGTAAAACTAACTTTTGTATGGAGCACTAAAATATCCAACATTAAAAAAAGAAAAAGAAAAAAAATTAATACTAAAGTATACATGTTGTATGTCTAGGCATTCTATCGTATTTAATTATGGATTTTTTATTAAAATTTTATTATCAATGAACGCAAAGAGACAGATAAGTACATAAGTAAACAAGTAAGTTACTTAGTAACAATTAAAAATTCCTATTGATAAACCTGTCAAAAAAATACCCTCCGAAAATGTGTATGCATCATGAGTTTTAAAAGCGTTTTTCTCGGAAAGGGTTGCTCCTACCGACTTCACTAAGATACACCTTTTTTTAGAAGAAAAGATAGGAGAATCGATTTTTCTAGTCCAAAATGGCATACAGTGTAGCAAAAAAAATTGCTACGATTTAAAGAGGTCTAAATGGTTGACCACAAATTTGTATTTGTCATCTCAAAAAACCACCGTATACGAAATTTCATGAAATTATTTCGAAACAGTCGAAAGATATTGAAGTAAACGCGATTTCTTTTTTCAACTTTGACACCCTGTATCTCGGAAACGAAGCATTTCCGGACCCATGTACATATGACCTTTTTTGCATAGAATGATGAGTTCTAGCACGCCTTTAATTTTGGCGGATTAGATAAGATTCACCCTGTATACATACATCACACACAAATATATATATATATATATATATATATATATATATATATATATATATATATATAAAGTACTTTATTTAAAACGTAACTCTTACAGGATAAGTATGAAAATAGATATACTTGAAAAAACAAATACAACAGAAAACCACCATGTGTACCCCTAGCATTAACAAAAACCCCATCAAAACCTTTTGAAATATTCATATAGATATATATTCTTTTTCGACTCAAAAATTTATCTGATTATAGTAGACGCTTTTTCAAAATTCGCACAAGCCATCCAGATAACATGAAAAAAAGTAATATATGTTTGTGAAGCTTAAATAAATTACTTTTCAAAATTCGGAATACCAAACAAAATTGTACTGGAATGTGGAAAAGAATTTAACAATGAAATAATAAAGGAATTGCTTACATTACATAAAACTAATATACATTTTACGACACTAGGCCATCACGAATCAAATTCCTTTATTGAAAGATTCCATTCAACATTAATTGAACATTTAAGATGTTCAAAATAAGTTAACCCCACGGAAAAAACTAATACAAGAAGTACCCGGACACTTGTCGCAGCTATTTTGTTTTTGTGACATCATAGATACAGTCCATTTCCAGCACCTTTTTTGTACTCACCCCCGTGTGGGATGTATTTTTGCCTTGAGTTCGACCTCGGGTTTTGCCTTAGGGTTGACCTCGGAGTTGGCCTTGCGTTGAGAATTTGAATTTGTATTTTAATAAAGGGTCCTAGTCTTGTAAGTCTGTTATAGGAATCTGTTGGCGGGCTTCGCCCCTGTCACAACAATGGTATTCTAATAATAAGGAGAGAAGAATTAATAGATAAGGCATGTAAAGATGATGACAAGTGTTTCATAATAAAAAATATCCAATTTTTCTGTGTTTACCATTATTAATATTTATTAGGGACAGTTTTGGTTTTTATCAAAAATGTTAAAGACGTAAAAGCCTGGACGCAGACCTTGACTTTTTATAGAAACGGTCGACCTGGGCGTTTTTAAGTTAACATGTATTTTATGTCTATTAATACAATCCATGGTAAGGCTAAAAAATAATTAAATATGAATGAAAATAGCCAAACTGATATCTTATAGAAGTGATGGTGGTTTTGAAATTTTATTAACATGTATTTATTTATTTATGTCTATCTGAGTTTAAACGTCATTCAAACACTGTTTTTGTTTTGTTTTTACAGTGTGATTTTATTTTTCGTGATGAGTTTATTATAAAGGAGATCGCATAATTATCCGAAAAAATGTTATTAAAATTATTATTACATTTCCTTTTACCTATACGAAAATTTATTTATGTATAGTTCGAACTATTTCACTTCGATGTAATTAAAATAAACGAGTAATTCAGTTACCTAATTAGTTTTCTGACGGCAATAACATGCTTTAAACGATTTTACCTATAGATTGCATTTATTAAACAGTTATACAACTTCAATCATGTCGATTGGAATGTAGTAGTCACCCATTGACACCGTGTTAAATTGACTTATTTATAAATATTTTTAAAATTTTGCTATCGCAAAATATATTAAGGTCTACATTAAATATTAGTCGAGATAATAATAATAATAAGTTCTACCCTGATGAGATGGTGGTTTCTTATATAGGCAGATTCTCTTTCTATGGTTAGAACCTATGCATTCAAAAAATTATGTCTGATTTATATGAATGTTCAACTACACATATAGGGGCTTCTTAACATCTGATGTAGTCATGCCAATTAAATACTTTTAAATTTTGTAATCTAAAATTCAGGCTGTGTAATTTATCTTATCTGGAACTTCATGGAAAACATTACTATCATCTTGAATGGTTACATATTGTAATAGTTTATTAATAAGTAATTAAAGCAGCTAATATCCCTCATGCTGTTTGATAATAATACTCTCCGATAGTAATTACGCTTTAAATACTTGCAGTGTATAATATACAAGCTTTTTATTTGCTACTACTATTATTACAGATATACGGGATTATTCTTAACACTTCTAACTTACATATTTGGATTACCATTTCTTCACCCTGAAGACGTAGAAGAAATGTTTGCTATTGATTTTGCCGAAATTAAGCCAGAAAATGAAAAAGTAACGGAATTTTGTGACTATCTTGTTGACATTTACATTAGTAAAAATTCTCATTTCCCCCTCATGTTTGGGCCGAACATTTGTTATCGCTATAAAGGGCCACAAACGCTTGTGAATCTTTTCACTCGAAATACAATTCTTCGTTTTATTCCGCACATCCGAATATAAATAATTTTATTAATTTTATTTTACAATTTCAAATTGATACGAGTGTAAAGATTAATAGCGTTCTTTCAACCCCCAAGGCGAATGATCCTCGAAGTGTAATAATAATAAGATTTCTGAACGAAAAGTTGTGTTAGATACCATATCAATATTTGTTAGATATCATTGTTATTCATTTATATCAGTTTGCCATTAACTATTATTGTATATTAATTATCAAATGAACTTTACAATTACAAACAAATTAATTATTAGTTATATCTATGTTTAATCTTAGTGTATTGTTTTATTTGTGATTGTAATTTACTATAAGAAGCATTCATAAGAAGAATTAGAGATAGTCCGTTAAGAAATGTTAGAGACATAATTCATGAATCGTAAATAAATGTTAATAAGTTAGGATTTGGTCTGAAGAAGTTAATTATAAAATTATCAACCAGTGCAGTATTATTCCCTTCAGAAGAAGATCCAACATAAAATTGGCGCAGTCGGTAGGATCTTCTCAACAATCGATTGGTAACTTAAGACAACGCGGGATTTTAAGAAAAAGAAAATCATCAAACTGCGTCAGATCCGAGGTTCGAAATTGATTGGTGAATTAATATTCCAAAGAAGAAAAAAGAACGTTTTAAGGAAGGGGTGAGTGCATTTTTCTGGTTTCACTAATTGTTCGGTAAATTTTATTACTTATAATGACTTCTCCAAATCATCCTAATCCTCAAGATAATAACGAAAATACTCCTTTAAATGTGAGTTCATCAAACCAAAATCCTAATAATAATCGCAAATTCTCAATTGATTTTATATGTAGATTAATACCTAACGAATTTACGGGCAATAGATATGAAATAGGGCAGTTTATAGCCAATTGTAATAACGCTAACGAGTTGGCTTCTGATGATCAAAAAATTCCTCTATTATATTTTATTTTAGCAAAGATTTCTGGTCGGGCGAAGGAGCAATTAGCTTGTCGAACCTTCTCCGATTGGGATTCTTTAAAAGCAAAACTTAAAGATTTATATCAAGATAAAAAACATTATTCACAAGTAATGGAAGAATTAAATAATTGTAAACAACATTTTAATGAGTCAGTTCACGATTTTTTCCAAAGATTAGAAATATTAAATTCTAGAGCCCTTGCTTCAGTTAAACTACAAAATCAGGATATTTCTCTATTACAAGGTAAAATACAAGCTATTGAAGAAATTACATTAAGTCGTTTTGTATTTCATTCTATACCGACAATATCCCAAATGTTGAGATGGAAAGATTTCGATAGTTTAAATGCAGCTTTCACTGCGGCAATTTCAGAAGAACGTGCTATAAATTTAAACAAATTCAATAAACCAAAATTTTGTAAAATTTGTAAACGGAATAATCATTATGCTTCAGAATGTAGGTCTCAACAACAGAATAAAGACTCATATAAAACAATTCATATGGTACAAAACAAAAATTCAGTCAGTAATAACTCACAGTCTAAATCCTGTAATTATTGTAAAAAACCAGGTCACTTAATAAACGAGTGTCGTAAGTTACAATTTAAAAATAAGATGAAGGAACAAAATCAAATTCGTTATCAAACTCAACAAAATCTAAACTCGAATAAAACATCGCTTAATTTAAACTCGCAACAATCCACGGCGACGAACACCACGTCGATGGATCAAATTTCCCAACTTTCGGTGTTCGAGAATTAAAAATTTTTATTTCAAATGATAATTTGAACTTTATACAAACTTTATCCCCAAATTCTAAAAATTATGATAAATCTTTTAAATTTTTAATTGATACTGGTGCAAGTGCTTCATTAATAAAAGCAAATAGACTTACACCAGATACTTATTTTAATTCCAAGGAAAAAATTATTTTACATGGACTTTCTCCAAATAACCCTGTAGAAACAGTGGGAAGTTCCAGTATTTCTTTAGAATTTAATAATCAAACATTAATTGCTAAATTTCATGTTTTAAATCAAGCAACAAACGTTCCTTTTGACGGCTTGTTAGGACAAGACTTTTTGCAGCAACAATTTGCAAAAATTAATTTTGAAAGTAAAGAAATTATATTAAAATCTATCTTTGAACCTATCAAATTATTTACAGAACACTCAGAAAATTCGATGTTAAACAAAAATCCAATTATTAATAATAATAAAATTAAACTTAAAGCTAGAACAGAAACTATTGTAGAATTAAATGTAGGAAACCCCGAAATCAAAGAAGGTATCATTCCAGACATTGAATTACAGAAAGGTGTGTATTTATCAAAGGCAATTGTAAAGGTTAATGAAAATAACAAGGTAATTGCAACTGTATTAAATACTAGAATAATAGATCAAGAAGTTGAACCAATTTCGTTAGTCTTGGATGTTATTCCACAAAATTTAAAAATATTACGTGTAGAATCGGAGGACGTTGATAAAATTTCATCAAATTCAAGTCGAATAGAATTATTAAGGCAAAATCTCAGATTAGATCATCTGAATAATGAGGAACAAAATTCAATTTTAGATGTCTGTTTTCAATATAACGATATATTTCATTTACCTAATGATCAGCTTACTTGTACGTCAGCTATTGAATACGAAATTAATGTTAACGATCCAACTCCTATTTTTACAAAAACTTATCGTTATCCAGAAGTACATAAATTAGAGGTGAATAAACAAGTAAAGAAAATGTTAGACCAAGGAATTATTAAACCTTCTACCTCTCCTTGGTCATCTCCCTTATGGGTGGTTCCAAAAAAAATGGATGCTTCTGGGGAACGAAAATGGAGATTAGTTATAGATTATAGGAAACTTAATAATGTTACTATAGGAGATGCTTATCCCTTACCAAACATAGATGACATTTTAGATCAACTGGGACATTCGAATTACTTTACAACGTTAGATTTAGCATCAGGGTATCATCAGATTCCTGTAAAAAGGGATGATCAGCTTAAAACAGCATTTACAACACCTTTGGGACACTATGAATTTACTAGGTTACCCTTTGGAATGAAAACAGCTCCTGCTGTATTTCAAAGACTTATGAATTCTGTTCTAAGTGGGTTACAAGGGTTAGAATGTTTTGTTTATCTTGACGATATAGTCATATATGCTTCCTCATTGCAACAACATGCATCCAAATTAAAAAATGTCTTTAATAGATTAAAATAAATAACCTTAAGTTACAGCCAGACAAGTGTGAATTTTAAAACGTGAAGTTTCGTATTTAGGTCATGTTATCAGTAACACATGAGTAAGTCCAAACCCAGACAAGGTTAAGGCAATAAAAATTTTCCAGTTCCAATAGATCAAAATCTATTAAAATATTTTTAGGCTTAATTGATTATAGGAAATTTATTCAGGGATTCGCAGATTTAGCTAAACCTTTAACTTTACTCTTAAAAAAGGATACACCTTTTAATTGGACAAGTAGTCAGCAACAATCATTTGATACTTTTAGGAGTGTTTTAACTAAAGAACCCGTATTGAGGTATCCAGATTTCACTAGAGAATTCATTTTGACAACTGACGCTTCTAATTTCGCAATAGGTTCAGTATTAAGTCAAGGAAAAATAGGTTCTGACTTACCTATAGCGTTTGCTTCTCGAACTCTTAATAGTCACGAGTTAGCATATCCTGTCATTGAAAAGGAACTCCTTAGTATTGTATGGAGTGTCAAACATTTCAGGCCTTATTTATATGGTAGGAAATTTATAATTGTCACAGACCATAGACCCCTTACATTTTTATTTAATTGTAAGGATGCAGGTAGTAGATTAGTTAGATGGAGACTTAAATTATTGGAGTACGACTATGAAATTATTTACAAACCTGGTAAACAAAATTCAAATGCGGATGCCTTAAGTAGAATAAAAATTAATGAAGATCAAGTTCAAAGGTCAGATATAGTAAACGCATCATATCGAGAATTCATGGAAAGAAAGAACAAAAATATCGTTACAAATCCTAAAATTACTGAAATTAATGAAAATTTGTTCGAAATATCTGAAGATTATAGTTTGGCTCATTGTGTAAGTAGGGATCTAAATTGCGGGAAAGGAATTGCTAAAGAATTTAAATCTAGGTTCAATAACATAGATTCTTTAAAATTACAATCTCCTGAACTTTTAAAAATTCTTAGTTTTGAAATTGCGCAACGTTATATAATTTATATGGTTACTAAAATTAATTATTTTGATAAACCAACCCATAGCAATGTATTTGCAACGTTGGTCAAATTGAAAAAGTTTTGTGTAACGAATCAAATTTCAAAATTAGCCATGCCAAAAATATCATGTGGTTTAGATAAATTGGATTGGTCAGAGGTAAAGGCAATGATACATTATATTTTTGAAAACAGTGGAATTGAAATAAAATTATGTGTAAGGGACTGTACATCACATATTACTAACTTAATACCACGCTATGATCCAATTATTCAAAATACAGAAAAAATTAATATTGTAAGACAAGATGATGTATTTGAAAATTTCATAAGATATCATTATGAAACTCAGAATATTCCTAAAATAGAATCAGCACCGGCTGATAAGTTCTGTCACTTTCCTAATATTCTTTTATATTCTAAGGATTTGCACGAATCAAATTTATTGAGTCACTCCTTAAAAGACTCTTACGATTTTTCCAATGTTTCAGAACCCGATGAATTACATTCATTTGTTAAATTAAAAGGAGACAACAAATCCACTTATATTAGCATTGTTAAACAATTTCATTTTGATAAAATAGAATATAAGGATATATTTTATTGTTTAAGGAATATTAGAACTGATTTAATTAGAAAATCCAACATTGATAAAATTTATATTCACGACCCAACCATAAATAATAAAAACATAAAAAAGGAAATGGTATGTGAAATGATATATTATTTGTTCAAGGATACAAATTTTCATCCGATACTTTTGGTTAGGGGAAGGATAAATCCTAAAAATCAAGACGAAATATTACAAATTCTTAAGGATAATCATGATTCCAAATTAGCAGGTCATTCCGGATTTATAAGAACTTACAGGAGAATAAAAGAATTTTACAAATGGGAATCTATGAAAAAGGATATAAAAAATTTTATAAAAAATTGTCAATCTTGTCAAAAGATGAAAACAAATTTTAAACCATCTAAAGCACCAATGGAAATTACTTCAACGTCTACATTACCTTTTGAAAGATTAGCTATTGATATCGTGGGTCCACTTCCACAAACATTAAGTAACAATAGGTTTATTCTTACAATGCAAGATGATCTTACAAAATTTTCATATGCAGTAGCAATTCAGAATCACGAAGCTGAAACGGTTGCACAAGAATTATCAAAATTTATAACCTTATTTGGTATTCCAAAAAAAATTTTGTCTGATCAAGGCACCGATTTTACTTCAAACTTAATTAAAAATTTAATGAAATTATTCCAAACAAAACACGTATTTTCATCTCCATATCACCCTCAAAGCAATGGAGCTTTAGAGAGGTCGCATTTAACATTGAAGGACTATTTAAAACATTATATAAATGACAAACAAAATAATTGGGATGAATTTATACCATTTGCCATGTTTTCCTATAATACACATATCCACAAATCAACAGGTTTATGATGATTATATCATTAATTTAAAACAAAAATTAAATTTATCTCAAAAAATTGCAAGAGAAAATTTAATACAATCAAAGAAAAAATCTAAGATTTATTATGATAATAAAATTTATATTCATCAGTATAATATTGATGACCTAGTGTATATAGTAAATAAAGCTGTTAATCCAGGATTGAATAAAAAACTTAGTCCAAATTTCTTAGGACCGTATAAAATAACAAAAATATTTGATAATCAAACAGTTCAAGTACAAAAAGGCAATAAACTAATAACGTATCATGTTAATTTATTGAAACCTTTTGTTTCAGATCAAAACATCACCCAATCAGCATGTTAGCACGATTTCTTATGGTCCTTCTATTCCTCTTAATTCTAAAACTCAATTTGATAAATTCCGACACTGCAAATTTTGAAATAAAAAAATTTTTAACAATAATGCAGGATTGTACTATAATCACATTGCTAATGTTACAATTTCCAATTCGAAATTTACAATATTATCCCATTTTAATCTCTCCTTGGTCGACGAAAAATATCTACAACTTACTAAACATTTTTTTTTATCTCAAGGATTGTGTACACACATGGGTACATCCAGTACTTTTAATCATGTCACTTATTATTGCCAACATTCATTAAGTATTTTAAACAATCAAATTAATTCTTTAAAGGATAAAATAGAGACTGTTAACCATTTGACAGGACATAAATTAGAAAACAATAACAGGTTTAAACGAGGTGTTTTTGACGGGGTATCGTATGTAATACATTGGTTGTTTGGTGTTCCAGACGCCGATGATGCTAAATTTTATGAAGAATCAATTAAATCCTTAATCCATGATAACAGGGAAATTCAAATTTTAATGAAACAACAAATTAGTATCGTATCAAACACTATTTCAAATTTTAATTCATCAATACAAAACTTAAAAATGAATGAAGGAAAATTAAATGCCAATATTGAACTTTTTAATACGTTTTCAAAACAAACAACTAGTACCTTAAATGAGATCAGATTACAACAAATTATTTTGGAACAGGTAACGTTATTAACAGAAATGACTACAACCTTAGAAAAATATTATGATCTTTTAATAAATTCTATAACTTTGGCTAAACATAATATATTACATCCTCAAGTTATTTCACCTTTGTCATTAATGAAGGAATTAACTCGTATCGTTTTAAAAGAAGGTCAACAACTACCTATTTCATTGTCTTACTCGTCAATTCACAAATACTTTGAAATCAGCACATTGGATGTTATATACATTAATCATATTGTGATATTTGCAATTAAAATACCAATTGTAGATGAAATATTTTATAATCTTTATCAAACCTTACCACTTCCAATGCCTCATAACCTATCTCAATATTATTCCTACATCGATCCATCTTCTCCTTACCTACTTATGAGTAATACGAAGGTTTACTATGCTCAATTGCTGAATCTGGATCAATGTACAAAAGTGTTCGCCGAATATTACATCTGTCATAAATTAAGCATTACAGGAACCATTGAAAAACCTATTTGCGAAACATTATTGTTAACTACAATTCGCAAGGAAATTCCCGAATCCTGTAGAACGAGAACTATTCATGCGGATATGGAAATTTGGCAACCATTACAAGATAATAGCTGGATTTTCATCTTATCTAATGCTATTCGTTTAACAATCACCTGTCCATCTGCTGCAATAGAAGATATTAAAGTTGAAAAAACGGGTATATTAAAATTAAACAAGGGATGTAAAGGTTATACCCCCACCAATATTTTGGAGGCTAACAATGAAATAATATCAAATTATTATCACCAAATTCCAAGTTTAGATATCATCGAAGATGATTGCTGTAATTTGAAGGAACACAATTTAACACTTCAATCAATACAGTTACAACCAATTAGGTTGACTAATGTAAAACTAGACGAATTGAGGTTAGCATCTCACAAATTGGGACAATTAGATGATATTCTACAACAACAATTAAATAAAGAAATACCAAATTACAAACCTCATTGGTACTCTGTTTTCTTTTCATTATTAGGATCAACTTTAGGACTATTCATAATTTATAAATTGTTAAAAACGTTTGGATGTTTACAAATATTTAAGAAGATTTTATGCTGCTTTTCTCGGAATAAAGAAGAAAATTCCCATACCTTGGCCAGATGCTGTCCAAGGATTTTCAATACAAACATTTCAGGTGTACCTCTTACAACAAATCAACTTTCTCGAATTTTGGAAACTGAAGATAATGAAGCACTAGAATTAAGGGTGCGATCGTGCAATAATGAAACTTCGTTAGTAAATCAACCATCTGCTAGAAGATCCGTATCACGTGCACCAACAATTAATATGAGCTAATTGATTTACCACCATAAATCAATCTTAAGGAGGGAGGTGTTAGATACCATATCAATATTTGTTAGATATCATTGTTATTCATTTATATCAGTTGCCATTAACTATTATTGTATATTAATTATCAAATGAACTTTACAATTTCAAACAAATTAATTTTTAGTTATATCTATGTTTAATCTTAGTGTATTGTTTTATTTGTGATTGTAATTTATTATAAGAAGCATTCATAAGAAGAATTCGAGATAGTCCGTTAAGAAATGTTAGAGACATAATTCATGAATCGTAAATAAATGTTAATAAGTTAGGATTTGGTCTGAAGAAGTTAATTATAAAATTATCAACCAGTGCAGTATTATTCCCTTCAGAAGAAGATCCAACACTAGAATAGTACAAAAGCACACATTATACATCATTTTAGAATTAAGTTGTAGAGAAAGTTATTTACGTATCGATAAACTATTTTGTATGAAATGTAATTATCCTTAAATCGTTATAATATTTTTAAAAACCTGATTCTCTCTTCAAGCAACTACCATCTATGTACCAAAATTATGAGTGATTTATCTGTGCGTTTAAAATAATTACCATGCTGACTATAATCCTTACTTACTATGCTAACTATAACCCTTTAATTGTCTAATTTTAAATAAGGATGAGGTAATTTAGCTTATCCGAGTTTCATAGAGAGCGTTACATACCACTAATGTTACATCATAATAATAAAAACTCATTAAACAGTGATTACACATTAAATACATTTAAAATATGTAACTTTTTATACTACGTCTATTATTACATAGAGATGAGATTATTCTTGAATTTAATTGATTTCGATAGAGTTCACTACAACCGTTCGAAATCTTGCTTCTTCTCTCGATCTCAAAAAAGCTATACTAGTGATATCTATACATTAAGTAAGTGTAATAGCGGATACAGCTACATTGTTAACGATTATTGATGTTTTTTACATGAGATTTTTTGAATGAGACAGCCTCGCAGGTATTTTTTAAGAAACGCTATACACATCTCATGAGATCAAACATAATTTTCCTTGAGAGCATTTTTCTAGACGTTATTTTTCAGACTGAACAATTTTTTTCAAATCACTATCTTTTACGTTTAGTCTTATTGATTAGTGAAAGGGTAATCGGTGAAGAGCTTGTAATTTCTACTTGTTGTTATTTCTGTTATGTAAAAACTATTGTTTTTAGAAATTATCAGACTTTCTTTGATACTGATAATGACTTTCGGTGTATATATACAGTTCTGCGAATATATATTTTACAGTTCTAAAGAAAATGGAACATATTACTACCATTGTAGAGATCGACTCGGCATACGAAGTTGAAGTGGTCGCCAGACTGAAAGGGGTGATGGAAATCATACGAAATAAACTTGAAACCCTGCAGAGAAGTTTTATCGAGGCGAGCACAGCTCTGGAGTTGCACAGTATGAAAGTACACGGTAGAAGTCGTGGGGCAGAGGTCAGTATTAACAGTGAGCGTGAACAAGAAAAGAAGTGTCAGCCTGCACAGATAGCGTTATCCGAACATGTAGCGAGTACATCAACAGTTCATCGGGGCGGGCGGCGGCAGCAATCACAACTGCAAGTATGTAAAAGAAGACGCAAGACTAAGGCCTGCAGCAGCAGCGTTCCTAAAAGACGCCGACCTCATGACGATGTGGATTCCGACATCATACTTATAAGTGAAAATGAAGAGGACAAGGAGAGGTGTCAGCAACCACAACAACAAGTAGTTCAGGTCAATCCGACGGTGAGCACACTGTCAACATCCCCGTGTCAGCGATCAGCACTTTGTCATTGCTAGATGTAGGTAGTAGCAATAATGTCTCTATGCTAGAGACGCTCCTCTTCCAAGCACAGCCGTTAAGGCTCCTCTATACAGCTCGAAGTAATACGAATCGATCGCAGCGCGCTCTTGTGAAGATAAGTAAAAGTTGATCCGTTTTACCTGAGAGTATTTAACTCCTCCAGGCAAGGTTACATTTATATAAGGGATTAAGTAAATTGTTGAAACTATTATGCACAAATTTCTTTATTTCTGGCAGTTTACTGAGAATTGTGAATTTATTTTGCATCATATTTGAGGTATAAATGAAAATTACTATGTAATTTCTTTCCACATTCCGATATGGTATTTGACTGTACCTAATTACTGATCGAACCCTATTAGTGTTTAATCAATTTTCGTTTGTTACCTATAAATGAGTGAAAGTAGATAATTGTAATTTGAGGGATAAAACGGGTTTACATAAATATAATTGAAAGTTTCAGGTAGATTTTACATTGTTTAGTTATAACTAGAGAGCGGATAGTCAGGCAAATGCCTGGTGCCTGCCTATTTTGCCTTTTTATATAACTTTTTAGCGTTTTCGCCTTTTTAGGGAATATTATTTTATATTGCCTTTTTGCTCACAATTTTGATCATTTTTTAAAAAATTTGTTCTAATGGGTAACAAACACTAATGTATTATAGAAATTTGCATAAATTTAGTACCATTAACATTCTTACCAAAGATTCTAATCACGAACTTGTAATTAACAAAGGGGATGTAAAGTCCACGTTTTGTTAATCGTTTGTAGAAATATTTAAATACAAAAGCTGGTTATACTTCGTACAGGAACCACACGTGTAACGCGGAAAAATAATAGGGTTTCCGGTGGAGTACGAGGTAACCAGCGGAACGAACGAGGGGACGAAGAGTTGCATCATACACCACAGACAATGGTTATCGTCGACACTAGTCGGACAGCTATCGGACGAACTGATCACCACGTGAATATGTTCTGAAAATCAACAACTATATTAAACTTTGCTAATAGAGATACACCATTTTCTATAGTTAATCGTTTCCCCGTCTTCAATAGTTTTCGAAATTACCATTTACAACATTAATTTATTACTTACAGTATCACCGATGGACCATGTTAAACATAGATCGTTGTCTAGTCAAGAAAGGGCAATAGTTTTAGAAGAATTTAAACAGGAATTTGAAACAATTACAAAGCGCGATTCAATGCAGTGCACTACGAAAAAAAATCCTATTTTATTAAGCCGTAGTAGTCCACAAATCAAATCTTGGTTTGATAATATGTTAAGAAAACAAAGTACCACGACAAAAGAACGGGAAGAACCAAAAAGTAAAATAAAACGAAGTAAGTGAAAGAAATGTCTTAAATATATATTGTAACATTTATTCTTACAGATAAATGGCAATCGCCGGAAAAGGTTGTTATGTTTAAAAGGTTTAAACACCATTTGCAATCCTTAACACTTCCCTCTCGTGCAGAATGTGCCGATATTAAAGAAAATGAACCTGTTTTGAAAGATCGCTCTATCGAAGTAATAAAAGCATGGGTTAATAATGAGATAAATCGAAAAAAACAACAATTAAACGAATATAATTATAAAAATGTTAAAGGATTTTTGTATAATGTAAATTAGGAATAAATGGAACATACGTATAAAACGAAGTTTACATTTAACTGACATTCTCTGCCATACATAATGTTATAAGTAGAGAGCGGATAGTCAGGCAAATGCCTGGTGCCTGCCTATTTTGCCTTTTTATATAACTTTTTAGCGTTTTCGCCTTTTTAGGAAATATTATTTTATATTGCCTTTTTGCTCACAATTTTGATCATTTTTTAAAAAATTTGTTCTAATGGGTAACAAACACTAATGTATTATAGAAATTTGCATAAATTTAGTACCATTAACATTCTTACCAAAGATTCTAATCACGAACTTGTAATTAACAAAGGGGATGTAAAGTCCACGTTTTGTTAATCGTTTGTAGAAATATTTAAATACAAAAGCTGGTTATACTTAAAGAGTAATTTATTGTTACTAGTATTATGTACAATGACAGGCTTAATACCATATTCAATACTTAAAGGATTTCTGCATAAATCACATTTTATTTGTCTATTCACTAAGTAAAGAAAACAAATGAATCATTCTTCTGCCTAGAGGGGATTCTTTTATTGTCTTAAACAAATGGTTAAAATAGTTTGGTATAAATACCCCTGATATTGTCAAACTGTTTATTCTTACTGCATTACTGTGTTGTGATAAAGTTAAAAAAAATGCCACCTCATAAATTATCAAAGTTTGACAACTATTACAATTGGAGTAAATTGGACAAAAAATTAGCAACCGACGGGGAAAATCTTTTTTGTCAAGCTTGTTCGAAAACTGTAAGTTGGTCTTATTTTAATTTAACTGCTTTTAATTACTTGTATATGTATTATTTCAGATTAATGCAACTAAAAAGTACCACGTAAAACAACACTTGGATAGTGGTTTACATTTAAAAAACATAAAAAAAACTATGAAGCAACCATTACTGAAAAACGTTGTAGAAGAGCAGCAGAGCAAACCTGGACCATCAAAAACAACCTTTGCTCTAGATTTGTGCGAAGCATTGGTGTCGGCTCAAATTCCACTTAAAAAACTCGATAATACTAGCTTCCGCAATTTCCTAGAAAAATATACCGAACAACTTGTGCCCGATGAATCAACTTTGAGAAAAATTATTTAGACTTATGTTATCAATCGGTATGTAGGTCAATTAAAGTTAATAGTTTTTAAAATTCTTATTTAACGTTTATAGAAAAAGCAGACGATAAGGAACGACATTGGAGACAATTACATTTGGACTTGCGTTGATGAAACAACGGATTGCAAATGTCGATATATAGCAAATTTTGTGGTTGGTAAATTGTCTGAACTAGAACCAGGCAAAGCTCATTTGCTAGCATCCAAAGAAATTCCACAGGCGAATCATAAAACAATTGCAAATTTTTTCGATGATAGTTTGTAAGTTTTTAGTAAATGATATAATTATATTTATAATCTAGTGCAATAATTACAATTACATAATTTTTATTTGTAGGACTTTTGTATCCCACTGGCGTAAAAAAAGAAAAAGTTCTCTTGTTCGTAACCGACGCAGCACCTTATATGGTCAAATCCGAACAGGCATTACAAATATTTTATCAAAATTTAAACCATTTAACTTGGCTTGCACATGGAATTCATAGGGTATGTGAATTCATTAGAGGCGAGTTTGCAGTAGTAAACAAATTAATTTCTGCCACTAAAAGGGTAAAAATCTCCAACATTAAAAATATTCTTTTTGTTTAATGATTTTGTTGCAGGTTTTTGTCAAAGCACTATTACGGGTAAGGCTGTATAAAGAAAAACTTCCTGATGTGCAACTTCCACCAGAATCTATCATAACAAGATGGGGAACTTGGATATCTGCTTGCATTTTTATGCCACGTATTTTGAAAAAATTAAGGAGGTACACTATACACACTAAGTTGAAAATTACATAATATAACTTGACACTATCTTATATGCTCATTGGATTGTTTTGTTTCAGGTGGTTGAATTATTTGATGAGATGGCCTCTGCAGCAATTGATAAATCCCAAAAAGCATTTAAAGATGAAGCTGTTAAAACAGGAATAGTTTTTATAAAGACACACTTTTCCGGCATTCCCGACGAACTGAAGAAGTTAGAAAAAAGCAAAGCTGAAATGACCGACTCTTTCGCTACATTCGAAAGAATAAAAGCAATTATAAGAGCATGTCCGGGAACCACCGGCAAAAAAATTAATCAAAAATTAGACTCGGTTACATCGAAAAACCCTTCCTTCGAACTCTTGAAAAGTCTGACCGCAATTCAAGAAGGAGAAGTCACGGAGCATCAAGAAAAAGCGTCCTTAACTGTAGCAGAAATATCGGCTTTAAAATTTGCGCCTGTAACATCTTGTGATGTCAAAAGAACTTTTTCGTTTTACAAAAACATTGTAAACGACAAGAGGCAACAGCTTCTTTGCAAAATTATTGAAAAATATTTGATTTGTGCTTGGGAAAATAATAATGTATTACTTACGTATCTTCTTATAGGAAAATTTAGTACCTCAATTAATATCATCCTCTCTTTTTGATGCCATAATGACAGTAAACAAATGTTTAATCAATAACGTTTCGAGTTTACTACATGATCTGGATACCAACTCGGCTGAAACATTTAATTCAATAGTTGCCAAATTTGTAGGTGGAAAAAAAATTAATTTTTCTTTAAAAAATTCTTATGAAACACGTTGTAAAGCTGCAGCAATTTCATATAATTGTAAAGGGAAATTTTATTGCAGCAACTCACCAAGCTATTTACGGGATTAAACCAGGTGATCACACAACACTGTACTATCAACGAAAAAAAAATCATGTTACGAAACGTAAGTATACAAAATTGGCATGTTAAAATTGTTTATTTATCAGTCATTTTTGTTTAGACAAAAAAAATAGAAACATTGTTTTTACTACCACTGATGAGGATTACGGACCCGAAGGAGAAACCATACCGGACATGAGTGTGGAGGTTTATGAAAAAACGGCACAAGAATTCTTAAAAAATTTAGACAGTATAGATAGATGTGCACTGAGCAAAGCAACAATTCTTCAATCACAGAGTGATGTATGGAAATCAGAACGCAAGAAACGCATTACTGCTTCTAATTTTGGAAAACTCTGTAAATTAAGAAAAACAACATCTACGGCAAAAACCGTTGCGGTACTATTATACAGTACGTTTAAGGGAAATGGTTTGGTTTGCAACATGAAAATACAGCCATTCAATTATTTGAATCTCAATGCTCAGTAGTGGTTAAAAAGTCAGGACTAATAGTTGATGAAGAATTACCATTTCTTGTTTGCTCTCCAGACGGCTTAGTAGGAAAAACTGCGATTGTTGAAATAAAATGTTCCGAAAAAAGCAACAATTTACATCCTATTGAGGCATATTTTAACGGTAGATTAGAATACTGTGAATGTAGTAATAATAAGCTCACTTCGAAACGAAATCACAATTATTTTTACCAGGTACAGGGTCTATTGCACATAACCAAAAGAAATATATGTTACTTTGTGGTCTACACTAAAGGTGAAATACATGTAGAAGAACTAAAAAGGTAAACTTTCCTAACATACATTTCCTTGGTATTTATTTATTTTATGTATTTTAGAGACGAGATTTTTTGGACACAGAAAATGGAAAAAAAATTGACTAGGTTTTATATGCATTCGCTACTGCCAGAACTAATAGATTCAAGACGACATCGTCAACAGAAGATTCGTGATGTTTATATTGATTAAAATGAAACAATTTCACTATACTGTTTTTTTAAACTTACAGCACCTAGAATACAAATTATTATTGTAATTATGTTCTTTTATAATTAAATTGGATTTTACCGCGATTTTTCTTTTCAAGAAGTAGGGAAAATAATACAAATTCTCAATTTGAAATTTTTAAAAACGCGGATGACAGATGATTTACACGTTATAACAATATTTGATAAGTAATAAAATGATGAAAAATAATTACTTTGAAGAACAAATTTCGTGCAAAACATACATTACGTACCTTATGCGTAAACAGCATTCGGAAATTTGTGTTGTATGTATCTCGTGTGTAAATAAGTTTTATGGCGTTCATTCGCCAATATATAAAGGCGAATTCACGCCATAAAACATAAGTTTACACACTAGACACATAAATAACTAATTTAAACCCTAGTTACGCAATATTTATCTGTCAATTTGCATCATTGTAACACGATCATTAACAACAGGTACTTTTCTTTTGTCTGTCTAATCTCCTTAGAAGGATAATTACACTACCTGACCTCTGTGGCCAGGGGCGTTTACGGAACTTTCGTTGGTAAGAATTTTGTAAATAAAATGGATATTAAAAAAACTTTTGACCAGGATTACAGTTACAACGTAACACTTGGAAAAGATTGCTAAACGAAACATCGTTCTTAAACACTGTAGAATTTGTCCGTAGAATTTTATTTTCGGAAATTGACTGTCGTTTGGAAAATATCACTTAAAATAGATCAAAGATAACATTAATATTTTGTTACCCAAAATTATTTTTTTTCAAACAAAATACTACGGCAAAATTTGATCATGGTAAGGAATATATTCCTGAGCTTAAAATTTTTTCAAGTTCAATTAGAGCTGTAATCCTGGTCAAAAGATTGCACTTTTTCCAATTGTATGGTGTGTTGCCTAACCTATGTATAGAGACGCCTTAAGGGAGAATATGAGCAAGCCCTGCGAGGCTGAACAAGGTCAACACACACCATCACTACCGTCAATACCATTATTCAGTCCGACAGGCCCCTCAGGTGTAGACGTGGCTGTACCCTCACTAGAGGAGCTCATCAGGGGACTGTTCCAATCACCGCTAGGGTGTAATTATGAGGGTGGGGAGCTGGATCATTTTTAAATGAAAAAAAAAATTAAAAAAATCTTTACTTGTTTTATTTATTCTTTATATCCAAATGGAAGAGTATCAAAATTCTCAATTCTCCGTCACTTAGAATAACTTATTATATACTGTTTAGATTCTGGCCTACTTAATACATTGTAACAACTATCTCTAACAATTTTTCTGTCATTATATACAAAAAGAGAGTCTTTACCATTACCAAGTACCATATCTTTCATCGCTTCAAAGTTTATGATACGAGAGTTTTTATAGTTTAAGGTAATGCCCTTCACTTTACACACGGATTTAACTGTTTGATCACTGGTTGAAAACACATTATAACTATAGTTTTTCGGTCCTGCACTAACAAATTCGGCTATATAGCTTTCTCCACCGTACACCTCCAGCTCGTCGGTCATCTGGCCAAGGAAATCCCCACATGTTGGATTCCAGTCGTCGGGTTTTGCGACAAATATCACACTGTCTGTGTCGTAATACAGAACACGTCGGTCTAGCTTCTCCAAGTTACTGTATAGCTCTAAACGTGCATGAGCTGTCGTGTAAGCGGCTATGGATACATTAATTGTTTTTTGTGATTCACCCTGTCCCACCGGTCTATCCCAATTTACCATTACAACATTATCATTAATTGGAATAATTGATTGTACCTGAACCAATAAATACGTAAGCAATTTGAAAAAGTTCTTTGGTTCAGATACAATACTGCACTGGGTTAAATTTTCGCGCTGACCAAACTTACCCCAAAAAGAATTCAGCATAAGTTTACCCAGGTACCTTAAACTGGGATTTTTCTTAATACTATCTGCCTCTAGTTCAACCCCATCTTTCTCATAATACTCCGTTACGTATTTCAATTTTGCAGTGTCTGACGTGCAATGGCTAGGCCAACCTGAACATTCCTGCTTTAGTTTCAGGAAATTATCAATTTAACCGCTAAATAAACCTCCCTGTTTAGTTGCTCTGTCATACGTGGTTACATCATACTCCCAAACTTCGAAAACATCCAGGACTATATAGTTTTTAGCGATAGCCTTACGCAGTTCGTCAGCTACAAACGTCCCCACGAAACTGCGCTCAGTTTCACTATGTCTACATTCCCCTTGATTTAGGTCAGCACCGTACGCCCTGCACAACACAAGCATTAACTTACCGTGCATTTTTAACGGTAAAACAGGGTGATAGAGATTAGAGGGTAGTAGTACTTGACATTTAACTAAACCCCCCACCGTGTCCAATGAAATGTTCTTACAATCTAACCCTACATGAATTTTCGGATGACCTATTATAGGATATTTACAGTATTTATTTACAAATGGGTATAATGAGCACACGTCATAATAAATTATTTTCTCACTAATACCGTCACATTCGTGATAAAGCTTACTAGCATTAGGGCGATCACCGTAAAACGCATCACGTGGGTTTAAGGGTTCGTCATCTTGTTTACCCAGACTCTGAATAAATGCTCTCAAATCGTCGTTAGCAAGTATTTGTTTTTTAAAATCGCATTCGCGCATCTCGATTAAGTTATACCCGCGCTCACGTAGAAACAGAGACCGTACTACCGTGTTTTCGTTACGGGTAAGCATGGGAGTACTTACACCCAGTTTAGGATCCGTGTTAGCCTGATTGGGGAAACATTCCTCGCAACCGTGCCAATACACAACCAAGAAATTCAAAAACGGTATTTGTTTCAGCACAATAGCCGTCAACCTTAACACCTTCAGATGTTCTAAACTCGCGAGTCTTCCGCGCGTGTTGTATACTCAATTGTTGTGAATGTTCCACCCAACGTAACCATTGTATTGCTACTTTTGATTGATTGTCGGCATGTCTATAACCGCCTTTCGGTATGAGACCGATTGTGTTTTCTCTCAGGAAACGTCTGCGAAACACTTTATTGCAGGCGCTAGCAATAGTGGTAGCCTCCTCAAACGGATCGACTTTATTTTGGGTCATGAAAGTTGACCAGAAACTAATGCAACCTTTAACGAGGATCTTAACATCCATCAGGCAATATCTCTCAATCTCCTCACTCATCTTGAAAACATAATTACCCTGGACCGTGTGCCAATCTAAAAGTTTTTGCCGATCACCCGCCGACATCTGATCTGCACAATAATATTCAAGTGCTGGCAGAGACCCTCGTAATTATGATTCTCGGGTGTGTTGAAGAGATATGAGAAATAACCTTTGGACTCGGGAAAGTTGAAGGTTTTCGGAAATGCCGAGAGTGGTGATGGGATGAAGTTAAGGGAATCAATAAATCGAATATCGTCGCATTGAATAGAGATTAGTTTTAAGCCGTTGGAGATGACTTTGGGTTTGCACTGATTATTATTAGTTAGCATGCATCTAAGCACAAAACATCTGTCGTACCCCTTCATGTTATGTCCGATGCATGTAACTTTAAACTTTCGCGCTCTCTCGGCAACATATGACAGAAATGATTCAACAGGATTTTCCCTGAAAATGTGCACTCTTTTGCTACACGTCGAGCATTGCTCATCTAAATTGTCGATATGTTGAATACACGTGGAACAAACATTCGCGGCCACGCATAGATTGGGCTCATGCAGAAATATATCATTCGTCCCCTCACGCACCTTCTCTTGCATGCACTCCAAATCATAAAAGATAAACATAGATGGTTTACCATTAGTACTCTCACGGCGAGCTTTGTTAACAGTCATGTAGCAAAGATGACCGATAGGTTTTTGACTCAGGCACGTGGAACAGTAGCTGTATCCGCATCTATGTTTACCCTTTACTTCATGGGTTTTAAGACATTTTAAACATCTACGCAATTTTTCGCATACTTTAGTGTCCTTGTGGTTTTTAAGACATTCAGCCCCATAAACATCTCTCTTGCAATCATTACAAGTAATTTTAGGAGTTTGAATGGAACAAGGTGGTTTTTGATGACATGCGGGGCACTGGTACATACATTTCACGTTTCCTTTTGTCATTACAACGTTTTTTGCATTGTTCACAGTAATAGTCGCAGGTAAACGCCCAAGTGAGACTTGTAATTACGTTATAATGCTCATCTTCTAATATTAAATTTAAAGCTACTCTACCAGGTTCCCTAAGACCCTCAAAATAAACCAAATCACCTATACGCGAATTATACACTACAATGATATATGAAACTAAATGATTTTGAAATGATTGGATGTGCTCGTAACTATCGCCCTGGCTAAGATCTACACCGCTGTTCTGGCAAAGCCGTATAGCTCGCTCTTGAAGTAAAGGACACCTCATTTCTACACTATGACGCATCGAATCGTTATTTTTAAATGAAATAGCTATAACTAGAGCGCGAGCTAAACAATTACTATCGTTAATTGTTGATGGTACAACTACTATACCCTGCTTTCTAGATTTACAGAAATCTGCAAATTTTAACCCCGTCAGGTTTTTGCGCCCATAGCCTACAGGTAGCGACACTCTATCCACGTTTAAAATCAACAAGTCACTAGAGAAAAAACTAGCATTGCTCTGCATTACCTTTTCCAGTAGCAACATTATCACTTTCACCGACAACTGGTCCACTCTTCTGAATGACAGCCCGATTGGTTTATCTGGGAAATTTGGATTTCTTAGCGTGATCCCGGCACGATCTGATGGAGCAGCATACTTCACAATATATGTATACAGTTCCTCAAATGCATTCTGTAAAATGATATGTATTAGATAAATTTTTTAGTAAATGGTATATTTTACCTGTAGCCACGTTAGGGGATTATCCTTGCACGTCTCGTGCTTAAATCGTAGCGTTTTACACGTGGTATTGAATTTTTTTATAAATTTACAATTAGATTCACCAATTATATTTATGTGGTTGAACCCTGAGGATGGTCCGGCCTGTTGCTGGGAGCCTGAACCCGATTGGTTTTGCTGTAATGTACTCGTTCAGTAATACAATAAAAATTTTAAAAAAGACACCGTTATCAAATGCTCTGCAGAGGGAGTTTCCATCATTTCACCATTATCAAACACCTGCTCTAGACAATCATATACTTATTAATTTTATATACTTACATTCCACCAACTCGTTGTGCAGCCTCCACAAAATCATTATAAACATTTATCGAGTTGGTAGTGTCATTTTCGCACAACATTTTATAAGTGATGATGTTGTACGCGTTTTTCAACCCCTCGTCGGTTAACGCACCAGCACTGAATAATCTCAAAATTTGGTTAACAGTTAAAGATTCCATAGCGATATGATGCTCTTCAAAACAGAACTAATTAACTAAACCCTGGCGTACGCTTTTATAGTATTCTTTCAGATCCTGAGGGCTAACTTCAAGGTAGACTTCAAATTTATGACTAATTAACTTCAAGACCAACTTGTTTCTCATAGTTAACAATTTTCTTAGCGTAATAGACATAAACCAATACACGTAAACCCAAAGGTACATTTTTTATAGCCTGAGGTCATGCACAAGGCTAACTTCAAGGTTAACTTCAAACAGGACTTACAGCTAACTTCAAGGTCGTCTTCAAAACCAATGACTAACTAACTTCAAGGCTAACTTCAATGGCCAACTTGTTTCTCAAGGTAAAATAAGTATGCTGTTTATCTTCGAATGACCTGAAGGTGAAGTTACGTAATTACATCATTTGTGCGAAGCAAAATTGGCATTAAAAGAAATGTAATAATTTAAATTTTTATTTCAGCTAGGCGTTTTTATTATTCATTACGGTATAAACACTTATTGGTAAACTAGATCAGTCGTTTAACTTCATTGGAAAAAAAATAATTTTAATTAAAATGTAGAAAATACACTTAAAATCTAATCATCATTTTTTTATTACAGAACAATCTTTGATAGTAATCTTTAAATACACTTTTTTTATTGTTATATTTCAGATTTTATATGGACATAATTAAAAAGTCTATTCTGTCCGGACTGATTCTCATAATTAAGTTTTAAAATCAAAGGTGTTAATCATCTTGTTAATATCAAGGGCATTGTCTTCTTTTAATTGTATGATGCATTTACAGAAGTCCACTAGATAAAGATTTCGAAATACTACTACCTGGAGTGTTTTAAATGACCTTGCAATTAGGGACAGCTGATAACTCCCTTAAAATGAAACGTTTATAACTTTACACGAGTTCGAGGTAAATAAAAATGTAGTACAATGATGATATAAACTAGTCGTTATTATTTCGTGTATAAGTTGAAGTTATGTAAGTAGAAGGTTATAACATACAAGTGAAATTTGAAAACATTTTAAAAGCTAATTCGTTTATAATAAAATTCCTATTACAAATTACATTTAAAACAACCATCTATATCAGAATTTTAGTATTAGATAAACATTAATACTTGTTAATAATGGCACTGAAAAAAGTTTGTATAAATTCCGTTAAAATTACATATAACATGCTCAATACTATTTCTCAAGGTAAAATAAGTATGTTGTTGTAATTTCGTATATAAAACACGATGTGTATTAATTGAAATATTTTTAATAAAATTTTTCTTAGCATAATGAATACACGTAAACTCACATATACATTTTTTTGTGGCCTGCGGGTCAAATTAAATCATTGAAAAGACCTAATTACAGATCCAATGTACGAGCTGGCACAACAAGAAAAACGATCTACAAGATAATTACCATAAAAAATAACTCTAACTCTAAACACAGCTCCAACCCCTTGCCCTAAACACAGCCCCAGCCTCTAGCCCTAAAATACAACCCTAAGCCAAGCCAGGACACAGTTCAACCACTAAAATACAACCCTAAGCCCCCCAGTTTAACGCTAACCCTAAAATACACCTCTCACGTTAGCAGCTACAAAAAGACCTTAATTATGGATGTAGAGAGTTGAAAAAATACGCCCCAAGTAAGCTAATAAAAAATAATTTAGGATTAAAATTCAGTAGAGGTTGAAAAGGGCCCCCGAAAAGAAAGGGTAGAAAATATGATCTCACACGTGAGTGTCTAAAAAATTAGGGTTGAAAAAGGTCTCCGAAAAGAAACCATAAAAAATAAGGGTGAAAAAATACGACCTACACGTAAGCGAGTAAAAATAAGGGTGGAAAATCCGGCCCCCCACGTGGGCATATAAAAAAGGGGGTTTTCCCCAGAATATCCAAGATGGCGGAAGGTGCCTCTGTTCTACTTACGATATTGACTATAAATAAATATATATATATATATATATATATATATATATATATAAATACAGTCTTACAACTATATTTTACAGTGTTACTCAGTAATACCGAAAATGAACAATATTATAAAGTTCTTGACTCCTGACGACTCATTCGATATGAAGATAGTGGATGCGTTGAAGATCCTGAATAATCAAATCAGAGAGCGTCTACAGAGCTAGGAGCGACGGTACATAGAGGGAAGTATTGCCCTGGAACTGTTCGAGTCGCGTGTGACGCAAAATTTAAGGGTTCCGCGTGTACAAAGCCAGTGCGCTCTCGAGGGTAAAATTAGTGAAATAATCGATTTAAGTGAGGGTGATGAACATCATCATCGTCAGCGGCCGCGAATGGTGAAAACAGCTACTACTACTAAAGGGAATAGGTTAAAATCTGTTAAAGCTGAAAAGCGAAAATCACTACCACTAACATCTGTGTCAGAGTCCTTAAATAAGCAGACTACGTTAAACACATTGGTAGTCCGTAACCCGGTACCAGAAGTGACGCTCACGACGAGGCAAGTTAAATATGAAGAAGCCGTGAAGAGGATGTGTCAGCGACAGCCAGTAACATCTACTGCTGCTGTATCAATGCGGTCGTCATCGATACTGGATGAGCTCCTACGGCTGCCTCCTCGACGCCTAGCACGTAGAGAAGAAGATTCCTGGACTGCAGGTAGTCAACGGTTGCAGCGTCAAAATCGTCAGGTATTGGTGTCTACAGCTTCAACAGCAGACGCGCCATGTACTAATGATGGTGGTACAGTAGATGGAGTGTTAGAACGGTTCCTCGCAACAACACCGATACCTGCCGATTTTGAAGCTGAGTTGGAACTCCAACTCTTTGATTCATTTCAATAAATTAAAAAACATAGATTAAATATTCTTTCTTTTTTATTGATTTTTTTAAGATGCCAAAACCTATTTAAACGTTTAAATAGGTTTTGGCATCTTATAATTAAAAAAGAGCATAATGATACGCCTTGACTTTAATTTGTTTTCAACTTTTGGTATGTCTAGGTTTTTGGCTGTGTTTTTCCTAGACCTTGAAGCAAATGCTTTACCAATTATATGTTAAATTACCACAGCACTATAATTTAACATAAGTAGTTGAAATTAAATTAAAATTAAAAATTACAAAGAACGTTCTGCATTGTGCTTTTCATTGTTAATAACACTTCCAATTATTGATAAAGATATCCCTTTGTTAGATTTAACTGGGTTAATTTATTTGTTGTAATGTTTGGATTTGTGAATGCTTCTATCATTTTAAAATTGAAGTTTTTCACAACTTTACACTTACATCATAACTCGATTAAATTTTGTTAAAAGTGTTTTTTGGCTGGCAAATTTCATTGTTAGCTTTCGTCGTAGAGAGTGTTTTGGTTTGTCATCTTTGAGGCAGTTTAATAATATTTAATTTTATGACCTAGTTATTCTTTACTAAAAATTTTATAGTTGGCTTTATGTTTCCCAAACTGTTATACTAAAGGTTTATCTTTATGTTTTAATTTTTCAAATTTGACAAAATTGTTTACTACATCTTTAACAATTTTTAACAAACATTACTACTGACGAAGATAACTGTAAGTGTTATCGAAACGTTTCGATTGTATAATTTAAAGTACACCATTAAAAAATCACAAAAGAGATAAGTATTTTAATAATTATTTAAGTTTAAAATTATTGGACATCCTTAAAACTATTGAAAGAACAGTTTCTTTAGCTTTTTCTGAAATAACAAATCTGGAAATTCTCTGTGATATAGAAATAATTAAAATCATCGACCATTTAAAATTAATTTATAAAAAGACGGAATTCCCTGAATTAGATAAAATCCATATTTTTAAAATACTGGAGTTTTCAAAGTTTAGAATTTTGTCAACAGAAGATTCAATTACATGTATATTGTATGTACCCATCTTCAATCCTTCAATATTACAATACAAAAGAATTTACCCGATACCTGATCAGCAAAACAAGGTGCTAATACCGCCGTTCCAACATCGCCTTCAAGGTGTAAGAAAAGAACTATGGACTAATGAAAAGTGTAAAGTTATAGAAAAACAAATTGTGTGTTTTGAACGAACAGAAACGACTAAGTGTTCCATAGCTTATAACAAAGATTGTATATACGACGTAGTCAATAACAATTATAAGTTATATGCTCAATTACACAACGGAAAAATTTTAGTATCAGTTAAATAAGATTTACAAATAATCGAAGAATGTCACAACGAAATTAATGACTTTAAAGTAATTTATAATGCTTTTGCATCATCCGGAAGCAATTGCAAATTAACAATAGATGATCAAACTCTTGAAAACACATTTGTTAATTTTACTTACAAGAATCCTGTAGAAATTAATAGTTATATGGCTGACTTAACTGTAAAACTAGAACCAAAACATTTAGAAAACTTGAAAACCTTAAAAGAAGAAGCTGAAATGTTAAATACTGATTTAAAAATTAATCCTTTAGTGCATGTTATACATTTATCGATAACTACTATTGTAATGTTTTGTATTTAGAGCTATGTATTTAGAAATAAGATACGTAGCAGAATTAAGAAACAAAGACAAGATAAAGAAGTGACTCCTTTAAAACAGACAACTTCGCAGAATGAGGACATTCTGTCTTAAAGGGGAAAGGAGTTATATTCTCCGTATTTTTGTATAATATATATCATTATATAAATAGCTAGTATAACATATCATTCTGCAAACAGTAGTCAAACATCAAATATTAATTACTTCATCAAATATTATCACATGGAAACTTTCATATTTGTTATTATTGTAATTTATCAATTCTTAGAGATGTTAGTTATCTTAAGTAAATTAATGATTGTTATAAAAGATGCTGTATTGATAACAATAGTAAGAGTTCATATTAACTTATAGTTAGTGAGGTCTCAGTTTTTAATTGTAATAATTTATTTTTAAATAAACCTTACTTGCAATAAAAACATAATTATATTTTAATTAGTAATGTTAAAAAAAAGTTTATAAAAGCGCCCCTGAGAATACAACTGTACAAAGAAAAATTACCAAATACACATCTGCCCCCTCGCCCCCACCTGTTATTACTTGGTGGAGTACTTGGTTCAATGCTGCTATTTTCTATCCGGAATATTTTAATAAAATTAAAGAAGTAATTGTAGATTTATCTGATAGTTCCGCAGCAATGATAGAATCAAAAGTAGGGTTGCGGAATTCTGAACTACCACAGCAGTTACCATTTATTAAAGCCAATTATAACCGTATCGTCGAAACAATTTTGAATTTAGAAAAAGAGGGAATGCCTTTGACGGAGTCAGTTGAATTAGTTACTAGTCTCAAAAAATCGATTGGCGGAGTTACTGAAAAAATTGGAAATATCATTGAACAAAAACTTAGTGGTCTTCTAATTAAAAATGAAGGGTTTAACATTCTTGAAAATGTTTCAAGCATTTTACAAGGTGAATTTGTGCTAAGTAATGTAGATCCTGCAATCATTTCTGTTTTAAAATATGCGCCCATTTGTAGAGCGAAGTTTTTCTATATACAAGAATATACTTTCGGATAGAAGGTAATCGTTTACTATGCAGAATTTAGAAAAATATATACCTAATCATAGACTGTTTCGGTAGGTAATGTAAATAACAATAAGCTAAATAATTAATGATTTTTATTGTCTGTTATTGTCTTATTATTCTATTAGTTCTCATTAGTCATTAATATTATAATTGTTGTTTTATATGTATTGTATATGTATTATTTCAAAAATAAATGTATGAAAATATTTTGTTTATTATTGTGAGTAAAATTTAGTGCATATGTTGCATATTTTTGTGCATATTTTACAGAATCAAGTGCATATTTTAACGATTTTAGATGCATATGTATGCGCAAATTTTAACTAATTTTCGTGCATATAAATCCGAGCTCTAGTTATTACTATAAATAATGTACCAGCCTCTTTCAAATAATTATGTGTAATCTCAAAATAGATTAACTTCCTGTAAACATCGAATGTTGAAACAAGCTGATAATCATTAGTATATAAGAGCGACCCTTATAAACCTAATCAGGCTTCAATCATATTCACTTTTAATTAGTGATTTCTCATACTTGTTGCTTATATTGTTTAATAAAGTTGTCAATACTTTGAAAAACAATCCTTTTAAGTTAAAACAAAATAATTATATTTAGCACGATTACATTATTATGATAGTATAATTATAACCAAATTTCTTTAATGTAACCGTCTTTATATGGCTAGCGGACATCATTATGACCCAGAGGACTATAACGAAACGTCAAAAATTGAAAACAATAGGCACAAAACTATGATTTTATTTAAAAATGTTTGCTATGCTATTATTACAATTAATTATGTTTATGCTAGGTGCTGCATTTTCTCAATTTCATTCCTTATTTCTGTAAATCAATCAATTTGGAATGTCTGCTTTGGTACTCATTTTCATGATAACCCATCAATACCTACTATCATAAACGAGAAATATATTTCTTTTGAAAACAATTAACGTTATGATTCATTTTAAATATTCAATATATTAAACATGCATAACATTTTGTATGCGTTTTTACTGGTTTTTATGGTTGAACGGCGCTTACCTAACCCTCGTGCTAGCGCGCTCGGGCTCGAAATAGCGCCCTTAATACATAATAACTATTAAAAGCCCGTTAAAAGAAAGTAGATAAGTATCTTATAAGTACTATTTCCCATACATTTAAATTTGGTTAAAATTCTTGATTCCATAATGCCATGTAATTATCAAAAGTTTCGCTTTCTACTGCATTCCTAAAGTATATTTGTGCTGTACACGTACAAAACAGACATTTGATTTTTTAAATTATTGAATACCTACATTTAATAGTGCATTTCAAAACGTTCAATTCTATTAGTTTATTTGTAGAACCATTGAAAAAATGTACACAGTTTCAAAAAAAGGAATTGTTAAAAAATTATTATAAGCAGTAGGAAATAAATAATCGATAAAGGAAAGGAGACTTACGTATTTTCGATGTAATGTTTTTCAATATCAATTAATTCTTCATAATGTTTCCAATTTTCACTGTTACTTTAAGTTAGTTAAATATAGTGGTAATGAAGTAAATTATTTGAATTAAAACACTTAATGCTTAACTCAGGCAACCTTGTTTGGAGCAATCGACAGCCTTTTTCTTGATTGTGAAAGACATAACTAAACAATAACGTGGTTATAAACAGATTGGTGAATTGCGAATATGGATATAGCTTTCATTTCCTATGAGGTTACATACGCCTGCGTGGTAGGTAAAGCTGCTTATTTAACTGGTTACTGATAAATATGGTTTAGATCATATAGATGTGATCTAAGTGTATGACCATTATCACATTTAAATTTTCGTAGGAGTTTTGGCACATAATAAAACACGATAGTAGGTAGAGGTATACGCACGATTTGGCGCATCGCGGACCTAATTCGTAGCCTTTTCGCGTTAAAAAGGTATAGTCTATTGATGGAGTCCACTTTACACAATATTTACGGCGGGCGTTGTTTATGTGTTTATTTTCAAGTTTTAATATTCATTCAAGAAATCGATACCCTTTCTCTCGATTGTTAAAGACACAACTAAATGGTAACTGGGTTATAAGCAGATTGGTGAATTACGAATATGGATACAGCTTTCATTTCTGATCGTATAGGAGTATGTATGATCTAAGTATATGACGAGCACTATCACATTTAATTTTCCTAGGAATTTTGGCACTTAATTAAAATCTCGATAGTAGGTAGAGAGATAAGGGACGAGCACGAAGAGATACATAGCGGATCCACTTCGTAGCCTCTTCGCGTTAAAAAGAAATAGAGCATATATGGAGTCAACATTAATAATAAAAATAATTCTTTATTGGTCCAGTTGATCTACACAGATATTGGTCATGCTACTATGATCAACAGTAAACTTAAAATTTATGATTTAAAAACTCTTGAACAGAATAGAACGATTTAATAATTAGAAAATTTGTCATTCTTTCACAAATAATTTGTACGGTAAATTTGTTAAGTCTAAAGGTAGTTTATTATACAAAACAGAACTATTATAGAAATTATTTTGGTAGCTGTAGTACTCGGAGTTATTTTTTACAAATTTTACTAGTTCTAAAATATAAATATAAGACACAGTTAATATTTTCTCTTGTATAAAATAAACCTTACAAGAGCATCTATACCCTAGCTTAAGTAGACAACGAATTGCCCGCTTTTGCAGGACAAAAACTCTTTTACTACTAGTCGAGTTGCCCCAAAAAATAATAAAGTATCGTATGAGTGATTCGACATTAGTATGATAAAACGATTTTGCTATATCAGTGTTTGTTATACAGTGTGTCCAAAACTGGTCTATGCAGTATTGCTATCTTGGAAACTATAAGAGATCGAAAGACGGTTGAATGGAGAAAGTTGTAGAGAATTTTGAGCCCACTAAAATGCCAGTCTGAAATCAAGGCTATCTCAAATATTTTTCAAAATATTCGAAAAAAACTGAAAATCGAATATTTTTATTTTTAGCTATATCTCTTTTATTTCAACAGATATAAAAAAATAAATTACACTTTGCCATTGCCACTTTTTATCCTCTATTGATTGGTGCTAGAAAAAAAATTAATCCGACATTTAGTCGATTAGAGACCATCATCAACTTTATTTTTTTATATGGGGCGGAAATTAGCGAATGGTATAAAATGATTCCTTTTTTTATTCTAAATCCAATGATGTATAACACTTAATGATAATTCGACGTTTCGACCCTCATTCTTGACATTTTCAAATGTTTCTTTTTTTTATGAAACATTAAAAAAAAAGTCTACCAAAGTAATTTATTCTGCAAATGTACATTTATTTCAACTCATAACTCATAATAGGACGTTTCGGCTCATTAAAAGCATCATCAAGTAATAATAATAATAAAGTAACAGTAGCTACCTATGTGTAGATAACTACTAATTACGATATCGAAAAAGCCTTTCCAAACCTTGTCTTAAACAATGACAGATAAATAACTCTTTTATTAAGTTTAAATTTAAGTAAACACCTAACAATACATTTACTTCAAGTGAAAATATTTACAAAAATGTGAAGAATCCTATTAAAATACTTAAAAATTAACTACAGCTAAATAAAGAATTCGATTATTCTAAATTTCTGGTAGTCGGCTTTGATGAGTTTAAAACAATTATTGTATAACAATTATGTTATCTGTCAAAAGACTACAACGGTTTCACACATTTTAAGGAACATTGTTTGAAAATGGTGTTAAATTATTCTAACGAAGAACATTTCGATATATTAGTGTGCTATATCAAAAATGAAAGAAATTAGGAAGATTGCAGGGTGCCGTTCTAATACGAGTATGCGGTCTACGTAAAATATAATTGAAATATGGGTTTCTTTTCGAATATGCGGTCTACGAAAAATAAATATGGCATAAATAATAATAAATAATATTGTGTTTGGGTTAAGAGTTAGAAGCGAAGCACGCTATTTCTGTGTTGCCAGAAGAGACAGAAATACATTAATTCCTATTATGCAGAGAGAAGATACAAGCAGGATAGTAAATTCATTCTGACGAATGGCCGGCGTATCGAAAATAGGGTATAACCATTCCACGGTTCACCATCAACAAAATTATGTTGATCCCGACACTGGTGCGCATTCCCAAGGTATTGAAAGAGCATAGCTAGAAGCGAAAATAAAAATATTGAAAAAAATGAGAGGAGTGCCGCAACATCATCTACAATGCCACCTAGATCATGCAGCATGGAAAATGTTGAAAAAACATGAAGACGATCTTTTTATTGCTTTTTTACGTGATGTACAAATACACTTCAGATAATTTAATCATTGTATTATTTTGAATATTAATTTGATTTTTCTTATTTTGCTTACTGTTCTTATAATAATTTATACTTTAAATAAAGATTAATTTATTGCTCACTTACATTCGTTACAAAAGGATCACGGTATGTAGACCGCATATTAGAGTGTAGTAACGCAATGTAGACCGCATTATCATATGTAGACCGCATATTACAACGGCACCGATTGCAGTCTAGGTTCCTTCTTCTCTGCACTTGACCTATTACTACCTCTAACATCTTGCTTATAGTATTGTTTGGTTATCATTATACATAATAATACACAGATCTTGACATTATGTGTGCCTTATGTTATTTACATGGGAAAGAAATACGTACCTAATGTACTAGAAAACAATTCTTTTAACACATTTTCAAATACATAAACGCCCAACATATAAGATAAAACACATTACGCATACTTTACGTCGTGCGTATACCTCTCTGATTTACTATCGTAATTAAAATACTTAGCTTTTTTGGGTTTTTTAATGGTGTATTTTTATGTTATATTTTACATAAATCTATACGTTTCGATAACAATTACACTTATCGTCGTCAGTACTGGTAATTCTTTAAGAATTTATTCTAACATCTTAAACAATTCTTAAAAAATTACCACTACTGAGGACAATAACTGTAATTACTATCGAAACGTACAGATTTATGTAAAATATAAATATAAAAATGCAAAAAAAAACCCAAAAAAGCTAGATTATGCGCAATAATGGTGAAAGTTTACTTTTTCAAATTTTGGCACTTGAAACGCTAATTGAATTTTTTCCCACGAAATTATCTTTGCGATATAAAATTAATAAGTATTTACATAATAAATGGTTGTCAATATAGTAAACATTTTCTGTTTTTGAATGCAGATTTATGTCATTGTAAAAAGGGACTTCGTTTTATTACCAATGGATACTTGGTATAGTAGAAGTGATAAAACTTTATAAAATCTTTAAAGAAGCCTAAGGTCCTTTAATAAGGTAACATGTAACGTACGTATGTTAGTGAGGACGATTTAATTTAATTTCCTAATCAAAGTTTAAAAAATTAACTTTTTATTCAATGTAAATATCAAATTAGCTCTTGAAGTTTGCAAATAATTAATTAATGGGAATTGGTTTATCTTTTAGATAAAATCAAAAGTTTCCTGTAAAAACGAAATCTTATATCTGTAACTTTTTGGGATGTTTTCAAAGTTAAATAAAATATTAAGCAATTTCAATTACATCCATTATACTGTTTCTCGTAACAAGCACAGGAAGGTAATTTTCGAATAACGCATTAACAATAAGCAAATGTAAACTTTCACCATTATTACGCATAATTAAAATACATCTTTTAGGTATTAAACTGTGTGTAAAAGCGTATAAATTTGTACGTTTCGACAATTACACTTTCCGTCCACTGTAGATGGTAATATCTTTCTATATATTTACAAAAATGTTTAGTAGCCTATAGACATTACATTTGTTTAATAATACATCAGTTGGTGTTAAAAACAATTCAAAAATTGGCTTAATTATTATTCAGTATAGTAAACATATTAATAAAACAAGACTTTGTTTAATTTCTTAGAAGAAGTAACATTTTCATATCCAAATTATGAGTCAGAAGTAAGGAAAACAACCTTCAGAATAAGCATTGAATAAAATGATGGATAATTAAAATAACATTTCCTAAATGTCCAAATTAATAAATATTGAAACAGAATTATCTTATCAGGACTATTATCTTAAATATTTCTAGAATTTACAACATTAGTCTAATTACAATGAACATTTATTGTTATTTCTGTTGATATCTAAGTTTGTGAAAGTGTACATTTTCTACTCATTAATTTATCAATTTATTTGATGAGTTTGTACCTAGAATCACAAACGTAACAAACAATACCCAAAATGTGAAAATGCAAACTTTCACCATTATTATACATAAATAAAGTACTTAGCTTTTTGTTTTTTTTAAATGGTGAATTTTTCTATTTACACTTTATACAAAGTTTTGAATTTAAATTATTTTTCGTCATTACACCCGGTGCTCTAATGGTGACGTTAGTAAGCTATGAGGATGGATGACATCGGTTTCCCGTTTTATCTTTAGAAGTCTAGTGTCTTTTAGAAGTGTAATGGATGTTTTAAATCAATCTTAAAGCTTCCGTTTAATTTTTAAGTATTATATTGAGCATTTGCTGAAACCTATGCAAGCTCATTAGAGTTTAGCGTATGAGCCAAAGATGGCTTATATACATGAATGATGAATATAAATATTTAACAAATCCTTACAAGATAATGGATATTCACTTACAGATATTAATAACGTTATAACATAGACATAACCTTAAAAAAAAACTAGTTCTTAATGTTGGTACTGCTTTTCTTCCTTTTATAGCTAACCTTACAGATAGAATTGAATAAATCCTAATTAAATATGGCATTAGGACTATTTTTAAGCCTACAAGAAAAATTAAAAGCATTTAGGATCATCTAATGATGTATCAAACCCATTATCATCTTTTGGAGTGTATAAGTTATCTTGCTCATGTGGAAAAGTATACATTGGAACCAGAAAACGCAGCTTTGATACAAATCGTAGAGAACATATGAGATTTTGAAGACTAGCTCAACCAGAAAGGTCTGCGGTAGCTGACCGTGCCTTAAATAATCTAAATCATGACATTCAATATGGAAATATTGTCAAGACAAACTCATGATTATGTTCGTTTATAACGTGAAGCTATTGAGATATACAAACACCCTAATAATTTTAATAGACAAGAAGAAAATCTCCGTTTAAATAGGTTTTGGCATCTTATAATTAAAAAAAGGTATAATAATACGTCTTGACGCTGATTTTAATTTTGACTTTTGGTATGGCTAGTTTTTTACTGTGCTTTTCCTAGACCTTGAAGCAAATGCTTTACCAATTATATGTTAAATTACCACAGCACTATAATTTAGCATCAGTAGTTGAATTAAAATTAAAAAATTACAAAAACCTTCTGCATTATGCCTTTCAATGTTAATAATACTTGCACTTATTTACAAAGCTATTTCTTTGTTAGATTTAACTGGAGTATTTCAATCGATGTCATGTTTATGGTTGTGAATGCTCTATCATTTTCAAATTGAAGTTTTTTACAACTTTGCACTTACACATTTTGTTAAATGTGTTCTTTGCCTAACATTTTTCATTGTTAGCCTTCGACCGTTAGAGAGTGTTCTGATTTGTCATCTTTAAGACAGTTTAACAGTATTAAGTGAAGAAATTTAATATCTGGTGTGGATCAACATACGACCTTCCAACCTACAAAATGGAAATTCAAAAAAATGAAATAATTTTAATAACTTTTTTTTACTACTAACCAGAGAAATCGCAATTATTTATCCCATAATGAGAAGCAATATTCCTCTCCCCAGGTAAATAATGAAAATAAAAAGACACCTAGGTAAATAATTATTTTATTTATTTTTCTTTCAATGAAACAAAACTCTACAACTAAGAAAAAAAAACAAAATCGAAAATTAACAAGATAAAAATTGCTAATTAACTAAACCTATTTAAAGTTATAGTTACTTGTGCAGTTATGACAAATCATGTGTATTCCGGTATTAACAGAATTAACATTACTTGTTATAGGTAAATTAACTTTCATGTTTTGTATATTCCTCACTTTCGGTGAAATTGGTTCATTGGCACTTGCCACTAACGGCACTAACTCATCATATTGGTAGTTTTCTTAGACTTCTTGAGGTTCAAAGGAAGTTATACGTTAATAAAAAATTATGTCATTTGTCATTTTGTCAGTTTTACTTTGTTTTTGTTAGTTTCACAAATAATGCCCAGTCTACCTGATATTTTGAAAATGGATAGAAAATAACACAATGATATTCAAAATCTAATTCAATCAAATGACAATGTTAACAGTTTTATCCTCAAGTAGTAAAAAAAAATTCTGTATACACCTCAGTTGACAAGCCCATCGTAAACCTCGCGCCTCAGGATTTAAGGTTGCTCGGTTAACATTGGCTCTCAACCTAGGAGTATAATAAACTATTTTAGGTTATGCAACATCTTCTATAATGTTTATTAAGAAAATAGGCAATATTGTAAAAACAAAAACAATAATCTATGTCAAACAGACATTTTAAACTTCATGTCAAATTGAGGTTAATAGACACTCAAATTCTATCTGCCGCTAAACACGTCGTATCAATAAATTTCAGAGAACATAATTAATCGTTATGTTTAAAGTATATACGTCTTTTTGTATCTTTGAAATATGCAGCTGTTCTAGAAACATTTGATAAAAACAAAAAACTGTCAATAATAACCCTCTCACCCTGTTACGCTGGGTTACACTCAAAATCTAATCAGCTGCAAGCGAAATGAAAACAAGCTTCGTTCTGAAGTTACTAAATATACACAGGCACACACGCACGCACGCACGCACGCCCGAACGCACGCACGCACGCACGCACGCACGCACGCACCACACACGCACCACACACCCACAAACACACACACACGCACGCACGCACGCGACACGCACCCACGCGCACACACACACACACACACACACACACACACACACACACACACACACACACACACACACACACACACACACACACCACACAACACACACACACACACACACACACACACACACACACACACACACACACACACAACACACACAACACACACACACACACACACCACACACGCCACACACCACACACACACACACACACCACCACCACACCACACACCCGCACGCCCGACACGCACCCGCACGCCCGCACACGCCCGCACACCCGCACACCACGCACACCACGCACACCGCACACACGCACACACGCACCACGCACGCACGCACGCACCACGCACGCACGCACACACGCACGCACGCACGCACGCACGCACGCACGCACGCACGCACGCACGCACGCACACCACGCACGCACGCACGCACGCACGCACGCACGCACGCACGCACGCACGCACGCACGCACGCACGCACGCACGCACGCACGCACGCACGCACCACGCACGCACGCACCACGCACGCACGCACGCACGCACCACCACCACCACACACCACACACACACACCACACACACACACCACACACCAACACGCGACTGCGACACACACACACACACACACACAAGCACACACACGTCATACACACACTACACACACACACACACACATCCAGAGATCGTGGCCGATCTTGTCGAAACTTGGCCAAAAGTTGTTAAGTAAGCTAACAAGTCGGTTGCATAACCTTCTTGGCAGGCAAAAACAACGAAACATCTGGAAATACGGAAGTGCTTTCCTTTTTAATTCGAAGTTGCGAACGTTTATTTGCATTACCTTTATTCATTATTTCGATAGAAACAAACAAATTTCTCAATTTATCAAAAGTGTTTGAAATAGCCCTTTATGATCATCTACAACGCCAAGCAACGTTAAGTGTAGCTAACTTTACTTGCTTTACTGACTATGCGCCGCGTGTCTTAGATAACCATAGCCAAGTTGATGTCATTTATACTAATATTTGTAAAACGTTTGACAAGATTGATCATTCCCTCATAATTAATAAACTACGAAATTTTGGTTTTAGTGAACCGCATCTTTCTCTCTTTTTCTCGCACTTAACTGATCGATTACAGTATGCATGTTTTACTAACTTTGGGTTACATTCATTTTCTGCATCAAAGATCAAACCTGGGTCCTTTTTTATTTTTATTATTCATTAATGATATCACTAGTATAATCTCACGCAATCAACTTCTATTTGCTGATGACCTTAAAATTTATGCTGAAATCACCTCGTTGAAGGAGTGTATAACCTTACAAGGATAATCAAAGGCCATGTATAATAGGCGCTTACTGAATTGATGCAATTTGAATATTTCCAAATGCAAAATATTATCGTATAGTACAAACGGAACTTATTTCACTACCACAATTCGATAAATTTGTTTGCTTTATCTCGGGTCTCAAATACTAAAGACGTTTGATCCACGTCTAAGTTGTTCCAGTCATATTGAGTGCATATGCTAATATGCAAAAATAATGCTTGGATAAAAGTAGTAAAACACTAAAGAAGTTGAACAGAGTGTTTAAAAGTTAGTCAACAAAATGTATCCTAAAATTTTTAAATTGAACACCCTTTACATGTTTTAATCATTGCAATCTATCGTGTAAAGGCTTTATAACCATATTTTATTTTTGAAAATCGGATGACGAGTTACAAACTTATTCAATTTTTTGAACCGATTTTATGAAAAATCAGTGTTGCACAAAAAATTGTTACTCCTATTTTTACCTTACTTTAAACTTACTAATATTTATACAATGGGTTGTTGTTCAGACTGCTTTGTGTGCCAAATGTATTTAGCATGCACAGAGTCTTGACAGGTATTATTAACTATTCCAAATTACAATGACCAGATTTGTCAAACGGGACTCTCTATTTTTTTTTGGCACCGTTAAGAGCTTTAATTCAGATCAAGAAATTAGTAGTAAGTGAAAAAACAGAAAATTCGTCAAAAACGCATCTATTTAAAAAATAAAGCGCACAAAAACAAGTATGAAGAATTAATGAAAAAACGTTTTAAGTAACCAATATACAGTTTATTAAATATGTTTAATTATTAAACGTTTTTTAAACTGAACATTATGAAAGAAGATCGATATCTTGTAGTAATGAACATTTGTTGGAAACATTTGAATTTCTTTGCAATAGCCAATAATAACTTCAATTTGACATGAAGTTTAAAATGTCACTCTTGAAAACCGTAATTATTATTCCAGGCTCTACAAAGGCTGCGTTTTGTGCCGCTGATGAGTTTATGGTTTTATTTACAAAGCTATGTAAGCTAACGCATTTTTCAGTTCTCTTACAGAACGGCTTGCGAATTAGTTATTGTCCTCTATCTGAGCGGGAATGTTCATTTACAGTTTTTTAAAGTTTTTCGTGTTTATGTGCCTAGTACATGTCAACATCTAACGTTCCTCATCTGGTTTACACTGGTTCCTGTGATAATGGTGTACTGCCCAGCGGATCTCTAAACAATTACATCCTTAGAGCATCATCCTTAATAAGCACTGTTTTTTAATAACCTAATAATCTGACACGAAGAAAATAAGTATGTTCAGCAAGATAAAAGTCCATTTACTAATTTGAGGTACACGAAAAAGAATATAATTTATTTGCGTCTTAAACCGATAATGAACTCAAAAATAAACAATAGTAAATTGCCGTAACAGATAATATTTTTTAAGAAACTAGTTTCATAAGACCAGTCTTGAAGCACGAATTCGAGGTCTTATGAAACACATTCTAATTTGGATTCTTTTAATATATCGTATTTATATATATATATATATTATATATATATATATATATATATATATATATATATATATATCACATTTAAGATATTTATATCTTTCTTATCTCTGTCTCCATTTTCAACTTCTTACTTCCTGTCTTGTAGGGTCAGTAGGAAAATAAGTGCCAGCACTGACTGGTAGTAGGACGATACCGTTAGTAGGGAATGCTACATCATCCGGCGCACGACTTGACTAGTAACTGGTTTGGCTGCTGATTTAATTACTAAAATTAATACGAATGCCTCCGATTGACCTGCGCATGCCGGGGCGGTCGAAACAGGCAGGCCCCGTTGCTGACGATAGTGCAAGATAAGAATGGCGAGTTGAATGATGTTGAAAGGTGTTGAACGAAAAGTGGTGATATTCAGAGATATGAATGAATGGATGGGTGTATAGAGAGAAGATACTAAAATTGCTTTAGGAAAGTTCGGAGACCAAAGAACTAATGAGAACGGTGAACGCCTAGTGAACATCTGTGCGGAGAAGCCTGTTTGTATCTAATTTAAACAAAAACTGTGTATATGTATACACTTAGAAACTTAGAAAGGTAATGCATGGATTTGGTTGTATCGAGAGTGTGTTTATGGCAAAAGTGGGTCTGGAGAAGTAAAGCAAACCTAGTGCAAACGTCCTGAATTAGGGTAGATAAAGTAGTATTTAATGGTGCGAAAATAAAATATGCAGATGCTGTAAGTAAAGAGTTAAATGTGAATGAAGCGGTGTAGAACGTACAATAAACGACAATGACGATGAAAATGCATGGATAAGCTTAAAATACCGTGTTGTCAATTATGACATGCAGATATGTGGAAGAGCGACCATATGTAGACATAAAAAATGTCTTTTGTTAATGAATCGGTAAAAAAGTCAATATATAAGAAAAAAGATGTGTACATAGTAATGATTGCTGCAAAAAAATGAGACTGAGAAAAGCGATTGTATGAGATGAATAGCTTAAGAGACAAAGAAAGGAAGGAGGTAGTGAGAATAAGTAAAAAGGAAGTTATGGCTGGGAAAATGCAGAATGATTTTGAGGGAAACATAAAACTTCTGGAAATGGGTCAAAAATACAAAGCGTGGCCCAAAACAGAACGCTGCAGGAGTGATGAATAGCAGTAACGAAATATTATGAGACGATTGTGAAGTGAGCAAGTGCTGGCAAGAATATTTCGTAAAGCTGTACACTAGTGAGGAACGTAAGACCGAAGTGTTAAATAAGGAGAATTTAGAAGCAATGGAGAATTAAACTAAGAAGAATATTGCGTTAAATGAGGTACATAAAAAGTTGATATAAATATCTTAAATGTGTATACTTACTGTGTGTGTGAATATATACATATATATATATATATATATATATATATATATATATATATATATATATATATATATATATATATATATATATATATATACAGGTATGGAAAAACATTATTGCGGGCTTGACTTATAATAAGCTAGAAAAAACCCAATAAGCATTACATGATTATGAGAGAGACATAACTTCACCGATGTTGCCACTGGTACATATTTGCATTTAGGCACAAAATATGAACTACTTAAGCCTTCTTCAATTTAGCTTCAACGTTTCTAACGAAACCAAAGCAATTAAGGTGATGTTGAAAAGTCGCGTGTTCTTTGAAACTATTAAGTAAATACTTTACACTTAAACATTAAATGATACTACCTAAAACATCGAAGTTTATTGTAAATGCGAATTTATGACATGGTAACGATACATTGTGTTTTTTGTCATAATGCCGTAGGTAATTATATCGCTTCTAACACGTTTAAAAATAAGTGCATTGTTGGAAAATAACACACTATAAGGGCATTAAAATTATTTAATTTCTTCTAATTTCCATTTTGTAGGTTGGAAGGTTATATACACACCAGATATTTTTATTTATACTTTGGATTAAGAATTCGATCTAGTTATTTATCTAGTCGCTTTTTGTTTTATCCAATTTCTGCCATAAGACACGAAAATGGAAGATAATCAAGATAATCTTGTATGTACGTCAACTGAAATACTAGGCCAGTCATATGGTACATTAAAGTCGCAAACTAACGGCTAGTTATGATTTTTTAATATGTTGTTAGGATCAATACCAGTAGTGTATATCCAAGTTTGCAGCTTCGAAAGCCCTGTGCTAACTTCGTAGCACTTGAAAATCCGCGTAATTTTCGCATTTTTTTTGGTTTTTTCACTCTACCTCCTAAACCATGCTTTTTTCATAAAACTTGTTTTCACAATTTTAAAGTAAATTACATTTTCTAAAATTTAACACCAGCGCCAGCTTTGTACGTACAATAGTTAACAAATTGGCATTTTTTCCAAAAAAGTGAAATATTACGAGTTGGTCAAATTTTGACCCCAAAATCGGGGAAAATACTTATTTTATGGGTAAAGTCATAGGGGAAGTGTTATAGCCGATGTCATTATATTTAATTTAAGCACAGAATGACATCTGTAGGCCCGATAATTTCCTCACAATGCTAATAAATCAAAAAATGGGAAAACTGCAATTTTCGCAAATTCACTTTCTTGAGTTCTCACGACGGTTTGAGAGTAGCTTGAAAGCAAAACCCATATACACCTACAAGAAATATGTATGTATCCTATTAATAATGTATTTACAATGTAATTAAATCAACATTTTTATTTATTATACACACACACACACACACACACACACACACACACCCCCATACACACCCCCACACACACACACACACACACACACACACACACACACACACACACACACACACACACACACACACACATACACACACACACAGAAAAAATGTAACACCAAGATAACGTTGGAATTTTTGGACCAAACCTGGCAGAAATGTTTAAGTAATTGATTAAAATTTCATTCAAAATAATCCAGTAGCCATGGAAAATTGGCGTTTTACTTCTTTTGCTTTAGTGGTTTTCTTTGCATTTTGAGGCTGCGCTTATGCCTAGAGTGCGGCATGGTGAAAATTCTCGACAACTGAATGAATTCTACAGAGGTCGCATTATTGGCTTACGTGAAGGTGGTTTTTCATTCAGAGAAATTATTAATCATCTTAACCGTAAACAATCCTCTGTAGTGGTAGAACCCCATATCCTTACATTTCTCCAGGAGCTAAAGTCCGATTTTCCAACAGGATAATGCCCGTCCCCACATTGCTAGACATTCTAGGGAACGCTTCGAAGAGGCTAACGTCAATATCTTGCCGTGGCCACCCAGATCTCCCGACCTTTCGCACATTGGATATGTGTGGGGCATGATGGGTAGAAGACTCAAGCAATTAGCCAATCCCCCACGGACACTAGAAGCTCTCCGGCATGAATTACAGATTGCCTGGGATGTAATACCTCAGGAAGACATCGACCACCTGTTGGAATCCATGCCAAGAAGGGCGCGTGAGCGTGAAACTAATAGGGGCGGTCCAACACATTATTAATAAAAAATGCCTTTATCTTCTGCTTAATTTCTTAGAAATTTTAACCAATTACTACCTTTGACTAGTTGAAAATTTCTGCCAAGTTTGGTCCAAAAATTCTAACGCCTACTTGGTGTTGCATTTTTTATGTCACAGATATATATATATATATATATATATATATATATATATATATATATACAGCGGGTTCAGCGAAGAATGGAACAGTGCAATATCTCGAGAGCGGATGAAGATTTTTAAATTATGAAAATATGTTTGTAAATATCTTCCAAGGGCGCACATTTGTTGGCACAAAGATTTGAATCAACGCCCATCACCGCCAGGTGGCGCTATCTCACTTCAATTTTTTAAAAGCAATGCCCTATTTTTTATTTCATTTTTGGATTCTATGGCATATTTGCGATTACTTTTATTAAGACTCCTACCAACCTATCTTTTGTAGTTTCTGAGAAAAAAAAATAATTTTTGGAATTTTATTAATTGAAAGCATACAAATTAAATTAAATGTTCAAATGTTTCTCCATCATTTTCTACACACGTTTGATAACGCCTAATTAATGTAACACTAGTTGCCGCTCTTAAAGTTTCTCGTGGTATGTTTGCACAAGCAATTCTAATTTTGTTTTGTAACTCCGCTACATCTCTAGAAGGTGTTTCATACACTACACTCTTTAAATGTCCCCAAAGAAAGTAGTCTAAGGGGCTAAGGTCAGGAGAACGAGATGGCCACATAATGGGACCATTTGTACCTATCCATCGTTGCGGAAACACTCTACTTAGATAATTTCTCACTATTGCGCTATTGTGCGCCGGTGCACCATCCTGTTGAAAGTACATCACTTGCCGCAGGTTTACATTTACATCTTCAAGCAAAGGAGGCAGTTGATTTTCAAGAAAATCCAAATAGCGTTGGCCTGTTAAGGTACCATTAAAAAAATATGGGCCAATCTATTTGTCATCTATCATTCCGCACCATACATTTATGTTCCATCTCACTTGGAAATTGGTTGCTCTTACCCAATGAGGATTTTCTGACGACCAGTAATGGGAATTGTAGCGATTAACGATTCCATTGTTTGAAAAATTACTTTCATCAGACCACACGATGCGACCTAGAAAATTAGGGTCTTGCGCATAATGTTCCATAAAAACTCCGGTGATAAAATTAAATCTGCGATCTTGATCTCCTGCATGCAGTCCATGTACCAAATGAATTTTAAGTGGTTTGTATTTATTAGATTTTAATATTTTATGGACAGAACCAACTGATACGGCACACTCTTCAGAAATAGATCTCACAGGCACATGAGGATTATAAGCTACACATCCTAATACACCGACGGTGTGTGCTTCATCTGTTGCTGTCTTTGTGCGATTCTCGCACTTACGGTGAGGAAAATGACCGGTTCCCCTCAAAATATTTGCTACACGAACAAGTGTATTTTTTCCGGAATGGCGTCGATCGGGAAACATGGCAGCATACAATACTTGTGCAGCCCTTGCATTTTTTCTACATTCACCATAAATTATTACCATATCAAAATATTCTTCGTTAGAAAACGTAAACATAATTATGGAATTTGAAGATGCACAGACGATTTTCAAAACTGAAACTGTAAACTGACAGACACTTGACAGACACTTCATTACGCGTTTGTTTTCATGGCATGATAAATGTTTCACATGATTCTTAATCAACGACTGTGATAAGTGTACAGCGTATTGCATTATTTCGGCGTTATCTGCATCATTTTTGTGGAAGAACAATCTTTTATCTTTCATTTGGTATAAAATTTGCTATTTTGTATGGTGTATGGTTTCAAACGAAATCGAAATATATGGAAACTTATTTTGAATTTATTGACGTTGCATTAATTAATGTATGTACCAATTAATTATTCAATACTATATATATATATATATATATATATATATATATATATATATATAAATATAAACCTTAATCTTTAACCAGTTTTTGTTGTATAATAAGTTTTTATTTTCATCGATAAGTTTTTCACATTCATATTTTTTTGGTGGTATTTTGTGTTTGATCTGGTTTGAAAAAAAGGAACAAACGACTTTTTTTTGTTCTTCATTCCATTTTGTCAGTATTCCTTTAGATCCTTTCTGCGCTATATTTTTTTTATTATGTATAATTTTTCTATTTTCGTTTTATTTCTATTTCGGTTTATTTCTGTTAGCATACTAGAATGACTCGTTCCATTAGTATCAATATTTTGGCAATTTTTGATGTCTGATAGACATCATCTGGTAAACGATAGGATTGTCTATGAATTCCTATAGTATGGCCCATAAACTTAGCAAGTTGTTCCAAATCTGATTCAGATAGATTAAAAACCTGTGATAATGTGGCCAAATGCTTTCTTAATTTAGTACATGTTATTCCATCCGGATTTTTTGCGCCACATAAGACAGCATAATTCTTTAATACTTTGTAGCCACTGATTGGTGTCCCAGATCTAATATTGCAAAATAAGTAATTTTTTTCTTGTTATAAAAATTTAGTTCTATGTTTAAGAATAATATCTATATGTGGTTTAACATCTCTGCTTAACAATATTGGTACACCACGTCCTCTTTTACTCGGATGACAATTCTCGTAAAAAATTTCATTAGTATTTTTTCAGTTGGCGATATAGCCTCAGTTTTGATTTTGATTTTTAGTAACATCACGATATGAGTGTACTAATAAACGTTGGAGCTCGCCAGGTCTTCTGCGGTTTAATAATGTAACTCTACAATAGTGGTTTCAATTAGAGGGATATAATTTAATAGATTAATAGCAACCTCATTTCCAATTTTTATTAGACAGTATTTTAAAAGTGTTAGGTCTGTTGCCAAATGAATGATAGTGGTTTTATTATATTTTTTTATGTTTAAATCATTTGCTGCTTTACTGGAAATTTCAAATCTCCAATTTTCGGCAATGAGGTGCGATATTACTTTTTGGTAGGCTTCAATTTCTGCCGTACAAGTTTTTGAGTATTCATCTTATTTCTTTAATGCGTGCAATATCGCTATATAGCAACGTTGTTTCAGATGTGAAGAAATGTTCGTCGCGTAAGTAGGCGATTTGAAACTTCATTTTTATCGTCATATCCGGCTACTATTTTTACAGAGTCTAGAATTAAATCGAAATTTTCAGTTTTAAGAAGATTAAACTATCTCGTTGTACCCTTGTTTACCCTTCTTACTTCGATAATAAGTCGAACTAGTTCTCTCATTTTTCGAGAGATAACATTAATAAAATGCTCTTCTCTATAAATTTTTAAAAGCGCGCACCGAAAGCACAAATTAAGTTATCTTCTTTGCAACCAAAGAAACTGTGTCCGCCCTCATCCTGGGAAATATCTTGTTCATTAAATTTTCATCTGTGTTAAAACTTTTTAACAACAAATTTTGGCCATCTGCCTGGGCTGATTTGCTACCTTTTTTGCCACATGTTTTTCGATGACGCCACAACTGTTTTCTGGAGTAAAAACCGAGACAAGTTGTACATGGCGAAGTTTCCTCAGGAAGAGAAAGAGCACTTTTTTTGACTGGTTTTTGAATAGTATTAGAATTTAGATAATTTACTTTCTTTCTTAGTAAGTTTTGGTTTTGAAGTTATAACATTTTCTACAAATAATTTACACAATTTTTAGTTTTGTAAACATTTGTAAAATACTTGAAAAAAACATCTAGTTGAATTTTTTGGAGGATAAGATAATATCTCCTGAACTTCTACTTCACTAGAATGGTTCCCGATAACATGCTTTGCAAAACATTGAACCAATTCCTCACAAAAAAAAACAAAATTTTTTCTTCTCATGGGAAATATTCTTTTTTTCTTGAGTGTTTGAGGAACATGATTGACCTATTCTTTGTGCGTTGGTTACAATATTTTTATTTATATATGAATTATTATTGGCTGAACAAGTTTCTGAATGTGAATTCTCCTTTAAAATCTGAAACAAAACATATCATTCATTTTTCGATTCAGCTAAAATGTGATAAAATACAGGTATGTCACATCGAGACTAATAGATTTATTGCACGGAAGCTACTCATGCAATGTTTATGAAAACTTGGAAATTACTATCGATTCATCTTGGTCAGCAAGTGAATCTCTATCTAATGACCTATAAAACAATAATTTATAAATAAACATGTTTTGATTATTGCATAAGTCTAGTCTAAAATAAGCTTACTCTTGTGAAATACAAGTAAAATTTTACTACCGTTGGATGGATGCAAATGAAGTTGAGGGCCTGTAATCTCGATCGTTATCGTTGTCGCCTTGGTCAGAGTCTGAATCCTAAGTAATATCCAATGACTAATAAAACAATAAATTACATAATAAATAGTGTAGAGAAAAATTTGTGTACTCTTGTAACAAAGAAATAAAATTTGTGGAAAACAATACATATTTCTACTTTTAATTTAGTCTGAAAATAATAGAAGAATTAAGGTAGCTTAATATAATAAATTTAAGTAAATCAATGGATGAAAAGTGTCAAACAAATAGACAATTATTTTACTTGTCGTACTGTATCACAACTGACCTCTTGCATTTAGAAGAAATGTAGAAAATATTACAGACTAATGTCATAGTATGAGAGTCGTATAGTGATTTTAAAAGCGTACGATCCGATTTCAAAATCACGCAATTTTAACTTTAATGAAGAATGAACGTGTTTTAAAGTCTATAGATGAAATTCTAATTTTTTTCGTGGCATTCAAATGACTGCTTATTGAACCAAATAATATTTAGTTTTAGAGATAGAATTATGAACTTTTTAGGGAACATAGACTACACTCAAATAAACGCTATAACGCCCAGACTACTCTTCATAAAATTAGACATTCGTGGAAACCGGACATCGATATCTAATTTTTCATAAGAATATCCAATTGTTTCTAATTAATTTTTTGTGATTTAAAAAATTGTTACTTTAACGTGTCATTAGTCGTTAGCTATTGAAAATTAACAAGAACATACAAAATTAATTACTGCAGTGATCTTCCAGACACAAAAATTAGACCTTTTTAGAAACAGGAAATAATATTATTTCTGAATAGTTAGGAATATACAAGGTATTCTATTTGCAAACACAAAGTTACAACAATATGCAACCATTTTTTAAATTCTTAATTCAATGCATTTTTTTGAGTCAAATTATTATGTGATTTTTGAATACATTTCTCATATGCATAAATACGTAATAATGACGTGATATTTTTATATATTTAATTACTGTTATTTTCAATGTGTAATGGTATCTTAAAATACAATAATATGCAATTAGTAAAAGAATTATAAAACTACATATCAATTAAATTTAAATTGGTTAGTATGTACCCTATAGTGTAACTGTATTTTGAAATAAATTAATAAATTCCAGACTTACCTCTTTTTCATTATCGCTTTCCCCGCGAATAATAATATGGAGTATCTTTAACTGAATAATCAAAAAATTAATCCTGAAAAAAAAAACAGGAACTGCCAACGTTTTTACAGAGTAGAATCTTAATTTCAAACTGTTATATTTTTGCTAACTTCGGTCAGTTTGGATAACTTTGAATAGTTTTTGTGATTTTTCAGTCGTTTCACCCGATAATATGAAGTATACTAGGTTATTTTTAGATAACCCTGTTACATTGTACTATAAAATTATGGTAGAATGATAATTTCTTACGAATGTTAAAGATTGCTACAAGAAATGCATTCTAAGCACTGTTTCATGGATATAATAACATTTGGGTAATTTTGATGTGATTAGTTTCTTTCCTTAAAATCTGAATTTTAATATTTATCATGAGGTGTGTTCATTCCGTTCCGAATATTACTACGTAATACGTACACTTAGTTTACTTGTAGAAATCTACAAGAAAAAAGTTCAAATATGCATATGAAGTTTTATTCAAAGTTATACTGAAATTCAAAGTAACCCAACTGACTGTACTTCAATAAAACATTCAATAAAAAAAAATTCAAATAAACAAAATTGAAATTCCAAAGTTCATTTTTGTACCTAACTGGATAATTTTATAATAAACTCTATTATAACTTCATAAACTTTTAACTCATTCGCAGTGTTCAATTTGGAACTTTCAACAATGTCGGGTTACACTATCCTTTCAAAATTTATAAAAAATCAATTGTGCAAAAATACTTTAAGAGAAATGTTTATCGTTTCCGTTTATCTCTAACAAAAATTCTAAGTCTTTTATTGCTGGCGGAGAAGGACTTTCCGGTAATCTTTCTTCATTCTCAATTGGAATGATAAGATCTTTCTTCACAGGACTTAACGGAACATTACAAAGTATATTACTAAATAGGGAATTAGTTTTCTTTTCCATTTTGTCGCCCATATTATTTTGATTCGCTGTGTTTTCATCTAAAAATACTTTATATTTATCCTGCTATCAATTGGATGGCCATACATTGTGCTTTTACATTTAATAGGAAAACCGAGTGCATTGCACGACCATATAACTGCTTTCAAATAGCAAGGTACAGCGTGATCAATCTCAAGTGTACTGTAGTGGTATGACAAAATTCCCTAGTTGTTGTGTTTTGCAGTTGGCTGCTTTGGATTTTCAGTGTGGTTCTAGTCGTTTTAGTTTATGTCAGTTTATGTCATATTATACCTTCGTTTTTCACTTTTGTATTTTATTGAGTGTGATAACTAATGTGTACCTAAGGAGTTAAAAAAATTTGTAAAAGACATTGTCATTCCATAAACATGTACTGTAAATTTTATTTAATTATAATGAAATTATAACATTTAAATGCTTAAGATTCATTATTTTGTCATGATGTAATCCAATCATTAAATAATATTTTATTTCTTTTGTTGTGTTTTATAGGGATGCAGTCTAATCAAATATAAAATAGTCATTATTTAAATTAAGATAATATTTTATAATATGTATAAGTTAATGACCTTCATACCGATTTGAAACTGATCGTAGTTTTTACTCGAACCATGCTCTAGAGTAGCTAGAACAATACAGCTTTTTACCAACCTATCAGTGGTACCAACTTAAATATTTTGATCACGTGGTATACACTTGAGATTGATCACTCGTTATATAAATACAGTCTCTCACTAAACTTTTACTAAACTTACATCATTTATACTCAGGGCCGAGCCAAGGTATATTGGCGCTGGTTACAAAAGTTGCTGCCCCTAATATCCCAAATTTTTTCTAACAATAATAAAACATTTTTGATAATAAAACAAACTATGTACGTATTTATACTTTGCATATGCAATCTATTTGTTTTTTTTTTTAATTTACGTCCACTGAAATGTTTCAGTTGACAAGTATGTTTATAGACTAGTCAAATTGATGAAAAATGGGAAATAGATACAAATAAGCAATTATTATTTATGCAATATGTTGAACTACTAGTTATTGCTTGTTTAATTGTAAAATATGCCAGCTACCAATAAACACGGCATATTATTTTATAATACCACTTTCGTTTATGATATAATATACAGGCTGTTCCACTTAAGATAACCAAGAAAATTAAAGTTCGGGGTTTCGATTTACCCTGTGTAAATAGCATAAGATTATTAATAATTATTAAACAATGTGAATAAATGGATACTACACCGTGTCCTAAAACTTAGCCCCAATTAAATTTTTTATTTCTGCAATACATTTTAGTGTAGAGCGCGTTAAAGTAGGCACGATTTTGGTACAAACATGTGAATATCTTCTAAAACACACAATATAATATAATCAGATCTTATATCAAAAGAATCAGAAAAACACAAGGTTTCCATATTTAAATTAATGTATAGGGGTTTCCATTTAAGAAAGTATAAATTTGCTCTGTATCGAACTTACGGAGCACCCTGTATAACTGGCATTTATTTAGAATTTTGTATCTTAACGTCACCTACAGCTTATCTTAACAAAGTTTTTGATTATGATAATAAATCAGATACCGAACTTTACAATAATTTTGGATCACCCTGTACATAGAATTCGTTCAATGAACAATCTCCATCTCTTTTTTCCAATTCAATTACTTTTTGATTAAGTGCATCAACAGTTTTAGTTTTATTAATCAGTTGATTTAATTCACCCACATGAGCTTTATTTTTTTCTGTTTACTCTGTCTCCATTATTTAAAGTTCTAATATAAAATTCCGCAAATGATCTTTTTTCTTCAGACGTCAGTAAAAGATGACATTTTAAACTTCAACTGACAACGTTAAAGTTTTACATTTTCACCGGCGGGTGCAAAAGTCTTTTGGATCCCCTCGCAGCGGATGCAAAAGTAATGTAAGTTACTAACTCAAAAACCCAATTTGGAAAACAAATTTATTGTTTAGAGTTATAAAGATTAAAAGTACAATGATTATAACTAACATTTTCTCCAAAATAAAATCCGCCAGAGGTAACAGTGGAGGTCTCGCTGTGTTCTAAGGAAATGGTCTTTAATTATTCCTCTTCTACATGAACTTCTGTACTCGTAGCGCTTGCACTAGGTGCAAAAATTTTCAAAGCTATGTCTTTTTTTGTTGCTAGAGAGTCTTCAATATAACGCTCAGCTATAGTGCTGGATTTCCAGCCACCATGGCGCTCCAAGCACATTAAATCTGCGCCGCCGTCCGTCAACAGTGTAGCTGAGGTTCTTCTTAGACAATGCCCTGTGTATTCTATATAGTTCGCTAATTTTAAGAAAAAAGCTACCTCCCTAGGAACATTACTTATTTTATGGATTCCCATCACCGCTCTTGAGCATTTTCCTTTTCCATATTTCAAAAAAAATCCGCGATCATTCATATATCTGTATTTGCCGGACTCACTACGTTCGTCCGTCAAACCTACGGATTCGCCACAAAAAGTGTTACTTTAGCTCCTTATAAAATAATATATATATTATCATCATTTACAGGAAAGTTATTTTTTTAATTTCTATTAGTGACATTCTAATTTCGTTAATTTCGTCTGTAAATATTTTAGGCCACAGACCCGGATCATTTAAATCTAATTGAATTTGAAACTTGTTGACTTTCATTTTTGAAACAAATAGATTCAATTTCAATAAGCGTTGTACTTGTATTGATTGAAAAAGAAACTGATTGCAAAAATTTTTTAATTAACGTACTTCTTTGCTTGATTTTTTTTTCTTTTCAAGTTTCCGACATCTAACAGAATTAATTGAAAAATTCTAATTACAATTAGAAAACTACGAGATTTTTTTAAATTAATGAAAGTAAACATAAAAAGAATAAATTGTATTTAAGTTTTTAAAATAACCATAATGAAAAATTCAAGACTTAATTAGAAGTAATATTTTATGCTTTTATTGTATACTTTTTAAAATAAACTAAACTTTGAAGTGTAATAATTCAACAAATTAAAGCTTGCCAAGAAATTTTGAAGTAATACATGTTTGTACTTAAAACTTTTTAAAAGAAAAACTTTTACATATAATCGTTCTATCCTTCAACAAACTTAAAAAAATAATTAATGAAAAACCTCTGGGATAAACGCTCGATAACTCGAATTGTGGTGTGATGATTGAAAATTTGAACTTTGAATCTGCTGATGTGTACCAGCACGGTCGCAAAATTAAAACAATTTAGTAAAAAAATGTACAAAAGTGTCTCTGTAGGAGTGATGATTACTGCTGACCATTGATATGTAATACATCAATGCTGCTGACCTCTCGCACCGCATAGACGGCAATATATAAAACGTGCTGCCCATGTGCCTTGCACCCACGCTTGCCGCAGCCCTGTTTATACTGATTAAAATTTACTTTGTTTGTATTATGAATTTAGGACGAGAATTATTAATAATATTCTATAACACAGTAAATGTGGCTTGGATAATAAATATTCAAAAATATCTACAAAATGTAAAGCCATATAACTTTTCAATTTTTTGAAATCTCATAATTGAAAAATATTTTTATTTTACTGACCCACACCCTATAATATTTTTTATGTTTGATTATCCGTAAGGAATGCTAACATTTTTGTCCTCTTCATATAAACAACATGTACAAGTATACGATTATTATTATTGGGCGCACTTTGGGATAAACAAGTTTATAAACAAAGTAAA
>JARFJB010002109.1:292500-320000 GCA_036346205.1 Vesta saturnalis | reverse complement strand
TAATAACGATGCCCGAAGCTGTTTTAATAAAATGTGCCAACAACTTATTGTGAATGTGTATGAATACTTTGATCGAGATATTAGTAAACAATAAAAACTGGTTTATGCATATCAATTCCTTTTTAATTACCAATCAATGATTTCGTTGTTGCACATTTCAAAATAAATGAATTATATTAAGTAATAAACCTCTGCATCCACACACAAAAAAAACTTTGCAACATAGTTAAAATTAAAAATCGTTCAAAACGTTTTATAACTTCTGGAATAGAATTAAAATTCCATTGTGTTTACCTCTCGCGAGCGGTCTTAAGTCATTGAGCAGGTAATTTACGCTTTCATTAAAGTCGCGTGCGTTTCTATTGAAACCCAAACGTTAGAAAGAAACGGCTGTATATTCCCAATGTCTCAGAGTAATAAAGCGCTAAGCCGAAATAGAAAATCTTTATTTTTACAGACTATATCTGTAATTTAAATGTTAAGAATGGCGATTATAATAATAATTTAAGTAATTGGATTAAGTATATTATTAAAGAAAAGGATTGGGAAGTTTTTGATAGAAATTTAGTTCATTTTTTTGTTTCAGATTTTAGTTGTTCTTTATTAAATGAATTAGATTTAGAATTAAAATATAAAGTAGAAAATACTTTAAATTTGAAACTTTTTAATAAGTAATATAATGAAGCAATTAAAAAAGCTTGTTCAAATTCTTTTTACTAATCATAAGAAGATTTTCAATAATATTAAAACTGTTCCATGGTGGAGTCCTGAGTTAAGTGTTTTACGTAAAATGTTAATTCTTGTAGAAGAAGATATCAGCAAATTAGAAATCCTGCAATTAGGCAAGAAAGGAAAATAATGTATTTAGAGCTCAAAAAAAATTATCAACGAAAAGTTTAAATCTTGGAAAGAATTTTGCAACTTAACTAATGAGTCAGCGTTCCAAGGATTTGTTTATAAAATTGCGGCAAATAAATTACATCAAAATTTTGTATTATCAACTATTAAAAAGGATAATAATACTTTCCCTGCACCAGAAGAAACCATTGTTTATATGATGAACTATTTTATTCCTGTACATAATAAAAATACTGACACTAATTTTCATAAAAACGTTAGAAAGTTTATTAATACTGAAATTAATACTGAACATGATAAAGATTTCGAAATGTTAGAAGTAGAAAATATTACTAAAAATTTTAATCCTAAAAAATCTCCAGGTAAAAATGGTATTACAAGCAACATTATGTTAAAAACCTTTACAAATTTTATAACTGCATTATTTAATAAATGTTTACATAATTATTATTTTCCAAAAGAATGGAAAGAAGCTGTAATTATTCCCATTTTAAAACCTGGAAAAGAACATTCAACGGATGCTTCAAAATTTAGACCAATAAGCTTACTAAATTTAAAAGGCAAAATTTTGGAAAAACTGTTAATTAATAGAATTATGTACTTTGTTAATAGTAATCGATTGTTAAATAGTAATCAATTTGGATTTCTGCCTCAAAAATGTACTGTTGATGCTTTATTAGAAGTTAAAAATTTTATTGAAAAAGAACTATCAATTAAAAAAGAAATAATCTTAATTAGTTTAGATGTTAGAGGAGCTTTTGATTCGGCGTGGTGGCCAGCTATTTTACAAGAATTAAAAAAAATAAATTGTCCTGCTAATTTGTACTATTTAACAAACAAATGTTTTCATGAAAGATCTGCAGTGTTTGATAGTATAATTCGTGTCTAAATTTACCGTTTAATAAATATACTAAAATAATTGCTTTTGCGGACGATTTATTAATTTTAATATCTGCTTCAAATTTGTTGTATCTTGAAAATTATGCAAATATTGAAATTAAAAAGATTGCAGATTGGGCTGAAAATAAAATTAATTTTAATGAAGAAAAATCTAAAGTTATGATTATTTCACGTAAAAAATCTTTAAATCAAAATATTAATGTATATTTAAATTATAAACTATTAGAAAATGTTGAAGTTTTAAAATATTTGGTTGTATACATTGTAACAACTCTTTTTTGTGTTGTATAAAATATACCTCAATTTAGGATCTTTCCTTCATTTAGTTCTAAATATAAGAATTTGCATATTTTCATAGTGCATACTTTCGTAAAGATTTATATTCCCATAAACTGTTTTCTAGTCATTTGAGTTGCGCAACGCATCGTGACTTAATTCTATACACAACGCGTCTGCGTTAAGTTATTCTGCTCATATCTTGTGCACAGAACAGCATCATCTACTACGAAAACCTCCATTTCTTTCACTTCCTGTTTTAATGTCGAAGCATGAAGCTGCTTCTCTTTGATTTTATCTAAGTTTATGTGAAAGCGCCATCAATTTGGTGGCGTTTTCTTGACGTTTCCTTTATGCTTTCTTTACGTTTTTTTTATACCATTTTTTACTTTAATTATACTTTTATCATTACTTCAATGTACAACGTAATTACATCTTAAGTACGCATTTGATTTTATTGTTGCGTACATTTTTCGTTTTATGATTGCAAATTTTTTGAATGGAAAACTTCCAATTAATGCAATAAGGAGTGGATTTAAAAGTTTTAAGAAGAAATTTATACGGATTTTTTAAAGATGAATTCAGTTTGGGGTGTGGCTGATAACATTATGTCAAGATTGCACAATGATGACGTAAGAATGACTTCATCTTGTTAACCGCTTCGTAACCATATTTAGATACCAGAGGTTGTCAAAAAGAAAAGTATGTGTACAAAATTTCTAAGGTATTTATGTAGTGTTTTATTTAGTATTTTAAGCATAATTTTAAGACCTTCATTATTTCATCATTACATTTAATAATCAATAAAATTTAGTATATGTTATAGTTTTACATTTTTTATTACACTGTCCCCTCGAGCAAGGGACTTGATTTGCTTTTATTACCATTTGCTGATTATTTTCACTTTGTGTGTTTCAGTTACGATTGTTAGTGTTCACTATTTAAAGGTATTGTAACCATTTATTATTTTAATATTTGAATATTTTTATAGTGTTTACGATTAGTGATATTTCATTGTTTATACATTATTTTTACCATGTCAAATTTAGATTATTTAGTGGATGTTCTTCGTAGTGATGAGTTATCAGTGGAGTTAAGTTTTAGAAATGTTAATGTTAAGGATGCGGAAAAGTTAACCGTAGAGGAGAAACGTAAATTGTTGAGACGTAAATTGAATTTAGAAAGGATTAATCCAAATTTATTTGATTCGTACAAGAGAGTCGAAATTAGCCAAACCTTAGAACTTGAGTTATTACAAGAAAAACTTCACAACATTCAATTGTTGATTAATTTGTTCAAACATAAGCCTTCAAAAGGAGTTTATTGCACATCTTAAAACGATTAAATTATACCACTTTTGATGATGAATTTTTATATTTATACGATCAGTTATTAACTTTATGTAACGATTCTTTAGAATTTATTGAATCTATTTATCAAAACTTTGAATTGAATAATGATTTACCACAATTAGACACTTCTAATATTTCTATGTCACCTAACGACAATGTTAATACTTCAGTTAATATTCCAGCTGAAGATTTTTCTAAATTAATGCAAAATTTACAAATTTCAGTTCCTGTTTATAAATTAAATTTAAAATTTAATGGTAGTGAGATGGAGGTTTTTACATTTATTCAAAGATGTGAGGAGTTAATGGTTGCACGAAATATTCCTAAGTCGGAGATGCTTTTATCTGGTGTTGATTTATTTGCAGAGAAAGGATTAATTTGGTATAGGGCAGTGAAACCTTTTATTCAGGCATGGGATCAATTAATTTCTAAATTAAAGAGTGACTTTTTACCTGAAGGACATGACGAAGTGTTATTGAATGAAATTAAGGATAGAAAACAGGTTTTTGATGAAATTCCAACCCTTTTTATTTCTGAAATGGTTAATTTATTTTCACAATTAGATGTTCCTCCTACTGAAGGTGAACAATCAAAGATTATTGTGAGAAATTTACAACCTTGGTTTGCTACTCAGTTAGCTCTTATTAAAGTTAATGATATTTTCCATTTAGTCGAGTTATGTAAAAAATTACAGCAAGTAAAAGCACAGAATTCCAAATTTAAATTTAATTCTTGTTCAGATTCACAGAAACAATCTGAATACAAACCTTCTTCTTCTACATTCAAATAAAATATTAAATCTAAAGTCAATTTTTCTACTATTAAACCAAAAAGTACAAATTCAACCTTTAATACTTCCAAAATTAATACAGCTAAGTCTTCAACAACCTGTTTTAAATGTAAACAGTTGGGTCATACCTATCATACCTGTGATATCTGTTAGTCGACATATTCCTTTTGATTTTTCAGAGGCTGACAAACATGTTTTTAAAGATTGGTTGACTACTGTTAAGGAATTTTATGGGACTCCTAAAATTTGTTCCAAATTTGTTGAAAAGAATAATGATATTAGACCTTTTATTAATGTAAAGATTTTTAATGAAAATTTTGTTGCTTTATTAGATAGTGGAGCTACCGTTACCATTTTAGGTAAGCCTGCTTTATATTTGATTGATAAATATGATTTAAAATTAAATAGGAATTCACCTTTTTCATCATTGATTATTGCTGATGGTTCTTCACAATCGATTTTGGGAAGTGTTGATTTATGTTTAACTGTTAATGGTATTACTGAAACTACTTCAATTATTGTTTCTGAATTTATTACTACTGCTATTACTTTGGGAGTAGATGTTTGTCATTTATTTGAAAGTAAAGTTGATTTTAGTGAAAATTCTTTTGTTGTAAACTCTGCGGAGACAACTTTTTCTATGATTAAGAGTATTGATGGTCTTAATAATGATCAAGTTTTTGAATTTTACTTTATCTGATGCGACTAAGAATTATAGTCAAAAGTTAGCTCCAAAATTTATTGAAGCGAAAGTTGTTGAGGTGTTAGGTCCAACTACGTACCGATTGGCCACTCCTTTTGATAATAAACCATTAGGTGTTTTTCATGTTAAAGATTTAAAACCCCATTAGTGCTTAGTTTTTTGCATTCTTTTTAATTATTTTTCTATTTTTGAGATTTTTACATTCTGGTTTTCTTATTTACATTTTTATTATTTTGATAATTTTTCAAAGTAATTTTATTTTTGTGCTTATTGCGCACATTATTTTATTTTATATTTTTGTGGCTTTGCAAACCACTTATTTTATTTTTGCTACGTTTGTTTGGCATGATGGTTGATATTTAGATCCCATCGTGCGATTGATTTGTTTAGCATGATGTTTGATATTTAGATCACATCGTGCGTTTATTTTTCCGATTTTTTGGGACATTAGTTCTCAGGCAGATTATCTTCTTTTATTGGATTTACAATTTGCTATTGTTACAATAGTAAAATTTAAGATAACCATTTTGAGTTTACCTCTGATCGTTTATTTAACGTGTAATTTTCAAACTCTAAACCGTTCATAAGAAAACTAGTAATGCTCCTATACATTTTATTTTTTTATTTGATTTAGTTATTTTAGTTTCCCTGAATTTGTTTTCGAAATTTTAGCTTTTGACTATTCCTGATTTGCCTAGTGTTACTCTTCTTGGACGGTGCTTGAGGACTTCGGTTCGCCTCGTGTCAACCTCGATTAGTTCACTTCCCGATTGTGACTTCCTGATTATGACGTTTTGGTAGTTTTCGGAGGGGGTTGTTGTGTTCGTAAGAGTGCATCATCTTTCTCTTTGCTACCACACCTAGATTTCGATTTATTTACAAACGTGCGTGTTAGTTAGGGGTATGTTTAGTCTTGGACGACGACTGTGGAACAACATGAAACCTGAATCTCGTGAAGGGTAGAGCGGCCTCTCTTGTTCTCCACGACGAAGCATCCTGAGCTAATTCGTATCTTGGATTTACCGATTTTGACGTACCGAACGTGTCTGTGGTAGTTGTGTTTGATGTACCTAGGAGGCTTGGTTTGAGATCACCGGGGTAGAGAAATGGAACCGTTCTCTTTCGGCCTCAAATCTCGCGATTATTTATTTATGGTTTGTCCGGAAGGATTTTTTTACACTTGAGTAGGTTGGCGTTTTGCCATAATTTTTTAACGTTTCACTGAATACTGTTCCCGGGTTCCCCGCCCACTGTCCCTTCAGGTCATGGTTGGTTCTGTTCTTTTTACGTTAGCTTCAAATTTTTTTTCTGGTTTTTTCATTTGTTCTTCTGATGGTAGTTTGCTTCACAAACCCCATCAGCTAAAGTTTTTACTTTATTTTAAGGTTCGGGTCTTTTATCTCGACTAGTGGCGTGTGCGGGTGGTAGCGCGTCGGTAGCTTTTAAGTTGTTGCGAGGGGTCTTTCCTGACCAACATCACCACATTTTCCGTACTTCTTCGTACATTTTCTTTTCATTTTCTTTTACCTTTTGCTTAGATTTTAATTAGCTTAACATTTTTTATTTTTTTTCTTAATTTTACTAATCTCATTTATTAGCTTAGTGTTTGGAATCTCCGCTTTGGTGATCTCCGAGTCCAAATTTTAGGAGGGGGTGTGTAACAACTCTTTTTTGTGTTGTATAAAATATACCTCAATTTAGGATCTTTCCTTCATTTAGTTCTAAATATAAGAAAATTTTAATTATTTTACAATATTGGTATGAGGTAGGCAACTTAATTTACATATCTTCATAGTCCATACTTTCGTAAAGATTTATATTCCCATAAACTGTTTTCTAGTCATTTGAGTTGCGCAACGCATCATAACTTAATTCTATACACAACGCGTCTGCGTTAAGTTATTCTGCTCATATCTTGTGCGCAGAACAGCATCATCTACTTCGAAAACCTCCATTTTTTCACTTCCTTCTTTAATGTCGAGGCATGAAGCTGCTTCTTTTTGATTTTATCTAAATTTATGTGAAAGCGCCATCAATTTGGTGGCGTTTTCTTGACGTTTTCTTTACGCTTTCTTTACGTGTTTTTTATACCATTTTTTAGTTTAATTATACTTTTATCATTACTTCAATTTACAACGTAATTACATCTTAAGTACGCATTTGATTTTATTGTTGCGTACATTTTTCGTTTTATGATTGCAAATTTTTTGAATGGAAAACTTCCAATTAATGTTATAAGAAGTGGATTTAAAAGTTTTAAGAAGAAATTTATCCGGATTTTTAAAGATAAATTCAGTTTGGGGTGTGGCTGATAACATTATGTCAAGATTGCACAATGATGACGTAAGAATGACTTCATCTTGTTAACCGCTTCGTAACCATATTTAGATACCAGAGGTTGTCAAAAAGAAAAGTTTGTGTACAAAATTTCTAAGGTATTTATGTAGTGTTTTATTTAGTATTTTAAGCATAATTTAATAAATAATAAACATAGTCTGTATATTGTTATTTTTTTACATTTTAGTAAAGTCGGTTTAATTGTCCCGATATTAAAAAAAAAAAAACAATTTGGCGCCCGAGATAACTTCATTCATTTTTACATTCTTTATTATTGATGGTAAGTGGTAATTAAGCAAATCATTTTAGTGAACCGACCTTATTAATCTACCGACATGAGCCAAAGGCACAATTATAAGTGGTGTAAGGTTAGTATTTTTGGAGAACTTTTATTATTTCATTATCCTATAACTTAATTTTTATTATTTTAAAATTATGTACACGTTACACCATAATTATTACAACATTGACAATAAATTTTTATTTAATTACCACGTGGAACAACTAACTTCTAAATGTTTAAAATTAATTTATTGTTTATCAAAGAACGCTAAAATTAAATGGGGTTTAAAGTAAAATGGGGTTTAAAGTAAAATGTTGTAGCAATAATATATAAAGGAGCTATTTTACCTTTGCCATCTTATGGTGTTTGGATTTGGTTCAAAGCTTTGAATAAAAAGAAAAATAAAATTAAGTTTGAAAGAATTCAAAGATTGATTAGTATTAAAATCGCAAAAGCGTTTAGAACTATCTCATATGAAGCATCTTGCATTGTTACTAGTTTTACACCAATTGTACTGAAATTAGAAGAAATTTCCAAATTATACAATACATCTAGAAATACAGCTAACTTTGATTTGAGTTATGACTTTCCTACTAGTTTTCAAAATTGGAATCATCCGGCTGAATTTATTAAAGTTGAAAATTTTAAACCAAATTGTTCTTACCAAAATTATATTATTTGTTTTTCGACCATACATAAAGATGAAAATTTAGCAGTAGGTTTAGTTATTAGTTATAGAAAACAAATTAAAAGTAGATTTCAATTTAAACTACATCATCAATGTACCAAAATTCAGGCCGAACTATTTGCAATTTTAAAATCACTCTTATATTTGAAAGCTAGAATAAATGTTAATAATATAGAAAAAGATGCAGTTATATTTTTTACAAATAAGAAATTATTGGAATTCCTAAACGACAAGAAACTTCATTTTCACTTATTAGAAACTATAAGAGCAATCATAACAGAATTGCAAATAAATAATTGGAAAATAAAATGTATATGGGTAAATGAAAAAAATTTAACTGAATTTAATACAACACTTTCTTTAGCAGAATTCGCAATAAAAAATAACTATTTGCATTTATCCTATACAAAATTACCAATTAGTATTATAAAATCTAAATTAGAAAATGATAGTGTGATTAAATGGGAAAATATTTGGTTAAATTGTATAAAAGGTAGTATAACAAAATTAATTTTCCCTACCGAAGAAGACAGACTCAAGCGTAACTTCTTAATAACACCAAACGTAACAACAGTGTTAACAGGTCACGGTAGAATCAAAAGTTGCTTTTATAGATTTAAAATTTCAAATGACGCTTTATGTACATGCAGACCAAACAATAGACCATATTATATTTGATTGTGAAAAATTAGATAATTTAAGGGACAAACTAAAAGAAACAGTAACAAGTGAAAATAATAATTGGTCAACATCTCATAAAAATTTGATTAGTATATATGCCTCTCAATTTACAACATTTGTAAATAGTATAAATTTTGAATCGTTATTATAAATCATGATAAATAAATTATTCAACTAACTATTTATTTATTACAATCTCTTCTTTCTTTGTTAAAATATTTATTTAAAAATCCTATTTTATTGTTATGATAGTTATAGATTACATTATAATAACTATAAGTATTATTAATTAATATTGTTATTGTTAATCACATAGTATTACAATAAGTAATGGAATGTGTTAATATAAAAAAAAGACACAGACACAGACACAGACTACTACTATGAAGTTAATGATAGTTCATTAATTGTAGTAGAGTCATTAGAAACGAAATATTTCATTAGGGTTCTATAAATAATTATGATTTAATATTCCAAAGTAAACTTTGAAACGAATGTTTGCATTCTCAAGAATTTTTTGCCCTTATTTGACAAAACAAGTACGTTCCGTATGAGAATTCTGCATAAATACTCTATACTCTTATATCGCTTATACTCTGGTCTTACCACTTGCTTATTGTTTAATATAACTTGTTTGTAGGACGGGACGTTCAAAAGAAATACTCGATTAGTAATAATAAATAGTGAAACATTATCGAATAATGGTCATTACAGGTTAGTAATTTATGATTTAAGCCTAGAATAAGTAATAGGTACCTTATTATGTATAATAATGTTAAATCTATTAAATAGGATATATCAAAATACACAAAATACACGTTATTATTATTTTTGGCTTCAATTAATCACGACGAATAATTTTTGTAAACTATAATTTATTCTACACTGGGATTTTTGTAAAACTCAGACTCAAATAAATGGATTGAATTAACTTCTTAGTACGTGCAATTACCTATCCTTTATACGATGACGTAATTTGTACTCATAGTAATAACTCGTTTCCATTTGATTTGCCATTTATCACCAAATGGCAAATGTAATGTGTACTTTATTAACCCATTATCCATAATTGTTAGAAATTTTGCAAATTTTTCAATTCATATAACGCTGTATGCAATTGAAATTTTATCTATATTTAGTGTTGGATTTACTGTAATTGTAATTATACAATTACCCTATAAAATAATAATCTTGTGATTACATTGGACTTAAGGCGGGAATTGTAATGCAAAAGCTGTACTGTCACAAACCACATAAGCACACAAGGATTCCTAACGGCGTTACCAGTAAATCTAACAGAAAATGAGGTTTTGCTAAAATGCATAAATTTCCCTTTATTTGCATGTGATATTACTAATTTTATTTCTTAAAGGTATGTTGAGGGATGTACAGGTTGACATGATTCCTTTGTATTTGCACCAACCCTAAATATTTTATATTTCAAACGTGTTTAGCTTTCTACCTAATCCAACGGCTTCAATTCTTATTAATTTAGAGTAACCAGTAATGTAAGTGTAAACAAATCCTAGTTTTGTTAATGAGACCAAAAACTAATTTTAAATATCGATACACGTAATAAGATTATCTCCGCGGTGGGAACAATATATAATAAAATGTTAAGCTCGTTTAAGAGTTAATCTTTGTTAATTTGTGTTTCACGTTGGGCCGCAGCAAAGTTTTCAGCGCCAGCAGAAATTGTAAGATATTTATGGTGGTAGTGAGATGTGAAGTGATTGAATACTTTGTGTTCAAAATATCTGAATAGTATACTGTGTGAGACTTTCTTTAAGGAAAACGGTGATATTCATTAAACACTAGTGCTTTAAAGTTGCCTAGGTAACAACGAATTCACCTACAAATTTTGAACAATCATAAATACTCGTATACAAAAAGAAATAATCTTTACTTATTTAAATGAATATGAAACGTGGAGTTGCTGTTGTTTGAAATTTGTGAGCCAGAAGCATTAATCGTTTCAATAATTTTGTAATTGACGAATGTTTAATAATACAAATATCAATGAAATAACAATTGCTAACCGTCTCTATCGAAACGATTAATGACACAGGCTACTTCGAAAAACTGATTTTAATGTATTTTTACTACCACATCACCGATGAGGAAGTATTTTATTACAATATTCGCATTGTGGTCCAGGTATAATAAAAAATAGCGCATACTACACGTGTATAAGTGCCTTTAAAGCACTGTTCCGTTAAAAGGTGCTCGGCTTCGCCTCGTTCTTTTAAACCTGTCGAGCGTGCTTTAAAGACTTGATTTATACACTTGTATTATAATATACTACTTTGAAATTTAAAATTGAATTAAGCGCTAAATATTTTTTTTTATTTTTAAAAATATGTATTTAACTTTAAACATAGCAATGATACTACTGTTTCTGTAGTTTTATGGAAGCTTTTGTCTTTAATATTAAAATCTACAAAAGAATAAAAGAAACTGTATAAAGTAGTAAAATTTTTAAGTTACTTTTGCAATCTATTTCTTCAACAATCTCAAGGTGTAAAATAATAAGTTCAAAATAAGCATGGGTATAATAGTATATTACATAACGAGGGTGGTAAGTAGCCTATTACGCACGAGTTCATGATTACGATCACGAGCGAGCGAGTTTCGTAATATAAACGAGTGCGTAATAGGTCTTACCACCCGAGTTGTGTACTATGCTTTTTCTACTCCTATAGAGTACAAGAGGAGTGGCATATGGGTAATACGTAACTACCACTTAAATACAATTCTTATGACCATTGAACGTTTTATACACGTACCTAATGTTGTAATGAACGGTCCTGTATAAATTTACTGTATAAATGTATTACAGGATTTTATGGTTATTTCATTTCCCACATTAAAAGTTAGAGCAAAAATTCGAACCAAAAAAATAGAACTAGTGACGTTATTGATTTTGTTAGTGACCTTTAAATCACAACTCATTAACCTCACTTTATGTGTGGCTAATAATGGTATAAAACCCAATGACTATTAATATTAACTAAAATCATTGTATAAAACCATATACCTATTTCGCATCCATATAGTCGCTGCTATTATGAATACTTTGATACAGCATAAAGTAAATAGTTACATTAATAAACTACATAAAATTAATTTTATAAATTGTCTATACTTAAAAAATGAAAGGCAAACGTTGGAACATAATTTTATTGAACATATAATTGTAAATAACTCTTAATCAACATTTATAGTACAATTTTGACAATTATTTATAATTATTGGTTGTTTTAGTATGACTGATGAAGTAGAGGGAATAGATATCACTGTGGGTACTGAGGGTACTGGTAAAGCTTCTGGAATGCTGCTTTCATTACTTTGAACAGCTTGCAAGATTTTATTTGCAGTTGTTATTTTGGTAGTCACCGAGTCATCAACATAGCCTTCTGCGACTGTTAATGATTTCCAACCCCCATGTCTTTTAAGGGCCATTCCTCCTAAAACAATGACCCGTGTATGTAGATGGATTCGGTAACTTCAGATATTCGGCAATCTGTTTTGGTGTACCTACTTCCTATTTTTTTTATCCCTACTACTTGTTAACAAAAAATTGAGCAATACCAGAATCTTTTATTGTTTCACGTAGTTTAATATACTGCCTATATACACTGTAAAACTGTCCCGAAATGATAAAAGATCTGCATACTTTTGTTTTTGTATCAGGGATTTTAACTATTAATGTATCTTCAATATCTGTTAATTTACGACATGCACCAAATATCAGAATAACCTAAATTTAAAACCGTTATTATATATTAAAAAACATGTAAATTTATGTACCTTTGATAATAAAAATTCTACATTTGTTGCTTTTGATATAAATGTATTGACTATTGAGTTAAGATTTTTGATTTCATCGACTTGTATCCTTCTGATTGTCTTTTTAAAAATGCCTTTAATTTGGAATAATTTGCTATGTTAATGTCGTGTTTAATAGAATTTACACTCCTGAACATAGGGTAAATTGACCATAATGAAGAAGGTTTAAATTTACTACAAATTTGTCCAAAATATGATAAAAGAACATTTTCTGAATACGATTGAACATTGTTAGAAGATCGCCAGTCCATAAAAGTTTTGTATATAATCTCGTATCTTGCTTTAGATTTTTTCAGTAAAAGATTTTCGGATGTCGTTGCAGCTTGTTCTATTATTTCAGGAGGTGTACCCATAACGTTGGAAAGTTCACTATCACTTTCGGATTCAGTATTCATTTTTACTAATCGTTTTATTTCTAAATTAGCAAGAACCAGCAAAAAATGCGTCTTAATAAAACAACTTTAAGATAGGTGGCTTGATTGAAACAGAAAATATTTGATTTGGTGGAAAAATAATTTGTCACTTGATTTTTTAAATTATATTAGAAAGCAAAATTACACTAAATTATTACACAAGTTATTACATGAAATAATCAGTTTATTCGCAAATAACCCTAAGTAAAATATATCTACTTATACATTATGGCGTATTTCATTCACCCAAAACCATTTGCCATTATTAATTAGTTGCTAATAACAAATAACTAATACATTGTAAGAGTATTGATTTGAATAGTTACTGAATATGTATTTTGCTTGCACGTGAATGCGTTACCTACTTTATAATTTGGGTCAAATGTTTCATCATTCTCGGAATAAGTTGATTTTTAACTAGAATAAACTGATGTAATGTCCGATATCACAACCTTTGTTAAAATTACACAGTAAAAACACTTTTCTTAATGAAAACTGCGATGCCTCAGAAAACTTCCAACCAGTTTTAAACACAACACAGCGAAAACATTACATAACTTCTCTTTTTATCAGTGTATTAAAGTTTGGGTTAAATAAGACTTCCTATTCTTAGATTCTAAGTTCCTATTTGATGATTCTAAAACAAAAATATTTGTATTAATTCAGTTTATATTTAAACATTTACCTTGTAACCTGAACATTTTCCAATGAGTTGCATTTTATTAAATCTGTTATTGCATAATAAACAATGATATTAGTCATTATTTTTAAGATTGTAATGTATTCCATTATTACGACAACATTCTTAACACATTACGTATAAATTCTTTAACTACTTTCGTGTGCAATAAACTTAACTGAAGACAGTAATCAATTTTAAAAATAACATCCGCCATTATTAATATAAAGTAGTTTCTAAATTCTAATGACATTGTCTGCAATCTAGTTTAACTTAGACCTTAAATTCTCTATAACCGTTACGTTATATATATATATATATATATATATATATATATATATATATATATATATATATATATATATATATATATATATATATATATATATATATATATATATTACGTAATGGAGAATTTACACATGTAGTAGAGAGTTTCGTTATTGTGTTACGTATATAGGAGTAGAAAAATATAAGATGTAATTTAAATATAAATTTCCTTGGTAATCTTTAACGATATACACCTTTAGAGAGGTCCGAGGTTGGCAGATATCAGCACCAGAGCGTATGTGTCGCAATATTGCACGTGACATCACCAACAGAAAAATTACCCTAAGTTCATTGAGTTGTCAAACTTAGATTTAAACAGTGCAATACACGAAAAGGAGCTTTGTTTGAGATGCATTAAACATAATCACTATAAAAAATGTTGTCCAAAAACGAATTGTGCTACTTTCATAAACCTGCATCACGATTTTCTTCCCCACCCTCTTGGAACAATACCACGTATACCTGCGAGATCAAGAAAATCAACTTTATCCGCAACAACAGCAGTCAAAATTGTGGCAAATGGAAAAAATTCAAGATTTTTCATTTCATGACTCAGTAGTTAAAACAACTCATGAAACCTGTTTACACCATGATGTAAGGTGTCACCAAACCTACTGCTTCCAAAACTGAAGTAAATGTCCAATTACAACCGCGGAAACCAAGCAAGTACATGTACATATTAACTACAAACAACCTGATAATCCAAAATATTGGAAACCTTACCATCGATGTCTTTCGATACGAACATAAAACCGTGAAAAAAGTTCCAATTAGCAAACACAACACTAAACACACCACCGCCACTATATATATATATATATATATATATATATATATATATATCTCGAGGTCTATTTTTTCACGATTACAATACCTACCTTCTCTATACTACGTAAACGAGAAAGTAAGAAAGTAAAAATATAAATAATTTTAAAGATTATAACATAAAATCCACTCGAATTATATAACGTGAATATAACAAAGAATAAATAAATAATACATTTATGCCTAAACCGGTCCATTGTAACTTGTTTTTTGGCTGAAACATCGGGAATATGGTTATCTTGTGTGTCTATTACCTACTAGGGAAAAGATTATTGGTAGAACTCAGGAACGTTACCTAATGACCCATCAAAGTCTCAAATCAAAATATTGTAAGTTTTACTGAATCCGTATCTGGTTTTAAGGTGGCAGTTAATAGTATTTATGCTAGGTGAGAAAACGTAAATAAAATAACACTCCAACAATTCCAACAGTGATATCTAACTACTTAAATTACTTATCCTTAATTAAAATTAAGATATATATATATATATATATATATATATATATATAAGAATCATTATGAAAACGGTATAGAAGATATCAGAATAACGTGTAATAGTAAAGAAGTTTTTAATTTCAAATAAAAATATGTTTCCAATTTAAGATAAAAAACATTTTTTTTAAAATAACAACAAAATTTTTAATATCAATATTTTTTAATACTGATAAATATAAATTAATATTTTATTTAAAAAAATCATTTTTATTTAAATAATTAAATTTTTATGTTTTATATATTATGCATTTAACATATTATCTATGATCATATAGCCTTTTGTACAGTTTTAAATCAGTAATTTCATAGCTGGTTTTAAAAATACCTAATTTTATTTGCTACTGTTAGGTCAGTCTTAAATTATCACATTTGTTCATTATCATTAGATGTAAAATAAACTGTTAAATTTTGTGATTATCATTATTTTTTATAAATACTGATTTAAAGACTATTACAAAAGGCTTATAGATGATGATCATAGATGAAATGTGTATGGTCAGAATGCCATAGCAGTGTATTAAGATTATACAAAACCTACAAAAGAAATGTAGTAAAAAATTTAATTCATTTCAGTAAGAAACCACAAAGATGATGATTTTTCACAGACGAAACGTAGTAGAATAGTCAAGAATTTTATATCATTGTATTAAGTTATAAGAACCTTACAAAAATTGTAGTAAAAATCCAGGTCCGTATTTAAAAAATATTGTTGAGGGTGGTCCTGAAAAGACAAAACGTCGTATTGAAATTTTTGTATGGCAAGTTTAGTAAATTTTATTTAAAAAAAAAAGTTTAGAGTAATTTTTGATATCTGTTATAATAACAACGTAGTCTTACAAAACGAAAATGAGCATTTTCGGATTTTGTCGAATATTCCGGAACTAGTCGGAAAAACCAAACTTTTATACTCATGTACTACCCAACAAATTACGAAACTTATTTCTCATTTAACCGATACTCTATCTATTACGGTTTTCGATATCTCTGTATACGCAAATTAAATTGTTCACCCTGTATATATATATATATATATATATATATATATATATATATATATATATATATATATATATATATATATATATATATATTAAAACATTTCAATAAATGATCTTTTCTGAAAATTGTGCCCATGAGCTACAATTTTTTTATTGTTAAAATTGAAAGTATGACCAAATTGAAGGTGGTGGTTACTGAGTGCAGTATCATTACGTTTCTTTTTAATAGAGTAAAGATGCTGTGATATCCGTTTTTTAATAAATTATGACGTTTGACCAACGTAAGATTTAGGACAGTTTTTGCAATCAATTTTATATATTAACTTAAACTTATCGTCAAATGATACTCTAGTTTTAAGTTTAGAATGAAAGCTATTAACAGTATTAAAATTTTTGAAACTTATATGATTTTTATGCTGTGTTTTATCAAGGATGATATTTCTAATTCTGGTAGTAATATTTGGAATGTACGATAAAAAAAAATATTCTTTGGACCATTTTTACCATCACTTGTATATTTGTTTCTACTGTGAATCTAATCTATTCACTTGCCTATGTGTTTATTAATAAACTGTAGTGGAAAATTATTTTTAGATAAAGCGTTCCTAACCTTATTGAGGTTGTCCGGTCTAAATTGTGGGTGAGATAAAATAATCGCACGATCAATTGAAGCATATATGACGTTCATTTTAAAATTAATATAATCTATAGAATTAAAATTGAGATATCTTTCAGACCACACAGTTTTAGTGTACCAGTTGGTGATAATTTTGTTTCCATCATTGATTATTGTAATGTCTAAGAAATTAAGTTTTTGGTTGTTTTCAGTTTTAATAGTAAATTTTCTTCTTGGGTAGAAATTATTGAAATGTGTAACAAGTAAATCTATATACCAAGGATCCATCAGAGGCGCACAATCGTCGACATAGCTTTTATAAGAGTTGATTTTATCATTCCACAATGGGTTATCCAAAATTTTGTTTTCAATATGTTCTATTACTAAATTAGCAATTACAGGCGACAAAGGGTTGCCCATAGCAGTGTCTGTTTGTTTATAAAAAGAGTCTTGTACTGAAAATAGGTTGAGTTGAGTATTAACTCAGGTGCTATAATAAAGTTTCTTTTTGATAGGTTTGTAAATTTAGAGGTATCATCTCATTTGTCGTTAATTTAATATTTATTTATCAATAAAATAAAAATAAATATTAAATTAAATAACAAAGAAATAACTATAACTCGGAAAGCTAAATTAAAAGTAACTGGAGCATTTGGTAGCAAATAAATAACAGCAAGACTGGTGAGTGGCACGGAGCCAGGAATCGCGTAAGGAGGAATCTGGTTGAAACGTGATGTGATTGAAGGGTATGTAAGTCAAAAATGTATATGTATATATGTACAGTTAGATATTTGTACAATAAGTATACGATCTATTGTTTATATTTTTCTTGACTTTGTCTATATTTCTACTTCTTCCTTCCTTACGTGTCGAGGCTGTAGACAAATAACTATCCGGTAGTTGGACTATACCGTTAGTAGATAATGCTACATCGCCCGGGCCACGATTTGGCAAGTAATCGGTCTGCTCCCTATGGTATTATTCAAGAGAACAATACAATTGCCTCGGATCGACCTAGCTGCAAGGGGCGGTCAAGGTCGAAACAGACAGGTCCCGTTGTTAACGGGTGTGCAAGGAATGAACGTGGAATGTTAGAGGTGTGCATGGTGAAGAATTTGAAATCGCGAATGCAATGTACGAAAGGCACCTTGATATTCTGTGTATGTCGGAGACAAATCGCAAAGGAAAGGATGCTGTGGAGATGGAGGATGGCAGCCTAGCACTATGGTCAGAAGTTGAGACTGCAGTGTGTGGCGCAAAAGGAGTTGGGGTGATCGTAAGTGAAAGAGCGAAAAGATGTATTAAACAGTACGAATTGGTATCTGCCCTGGTAATATGGGTTAGAATGAAAGTGGAGTTTCGAAGAATTTTTCTTATTGCATGCTATGCACCGGTGAATGGAGAAAGAGACCAGGAGCGTGAGAACTTTTGAACGTATGTAAGCCAAACGAAGGAGTGATGATAGCGGGGGATATTAACGGATTTTACTGAGAGAAAATACTGAACGCGTTCTAGGAGAGTTCGAAGACCAAAGAATCAATGACAATGGCGAACGCCTAGTGAACATCTGTGTGGAGAGAAGCCTCTTTGTATCCAATACGTGGTTTAAACATAAAAATGTGCATATGTGTACATGGCAAAAAGGTGAATCTAAAACTATAATAGACTTGATAGTGTATAATGAACGGCTCAGAAATCTGGTGAAAGGCACACAAGTAATGCGCGGATCGGGGTGTAGATCGGACCACTTTTTGGTTGTCTAGAGTGTGTTTAGGGCAAAAGTTTGTTTGGAGAAGGAAAGTAAACGTAGCGCGCATGTCCAGAACTAGAGTAGACAAACTAGTGGATAATGGTGCGAGAATAAAATACGCAGATGCTGTGAGTAAAGAGTTCAATGTGAATGAAACAGTGTGGAACGAGCAAATAAAAGACACCGACGTTAAAAGTGCAGGGATAAGCTTGAAAAACTGTATCAATTGCGCCGTACGGATATGTGGAAGAGCGAGTGTGGGCAGACAGAAAAAATGTGCTTGGTGGAATGAGTCGGTAAAAAGGCAGTATGTAAGAAAAAGATGCGTATATGCAAAAATGAGGAGAAAAACGATTGTATGAGGTGTACAGATTAAGAAACAAAGAAGCGAAGGAGGCAGTGAGAATAAGTAAAGAGGAAGTGATGGCTGTGGAAGGAGAGAAAATGCAGAATGATTTTGAGGAAACAAAAACTCTTCTGGAAATGGGTCAAAAATACAAAACGTGGCCCAAAACAGAACGCTGCAGGAGTGATGAATGAGAACGAAATAGTATGGGACGATTGTGAAGTGAGGAAATGCTGGAAAGAATATTTCGGAAAGCTGTACAGTAGTGAGGAAAGTAAGACTGAAGGGTTAAATAAGGAGAATATAGAAGAATGATGAATGAAACTGAGAAGGATATTGGATAAATGAGGTAGAGAAACGGTAGGAAGGTTGAAAAACGGACAAGAGAGCGTAGATGAAATCACTGGTGAAATGCTAAAGTATGGGGTGCAAAGCTTATACGAAGATTTGTGAATTATTCAATGTATGCCTTATGGTGAAAAGTGCCGAGGATTGGAAGAGCGCGATCATTGTACCACTGTATAAGGGTAAGGGAACAAGAGTGATTGTAAGAACTACAGAGGAATAAGTTGCTCAGCCTGCCTGGTAAAGTATTTGGATGAATACTGATTGATAGGGTACGAGAAACTACACAAACTGAGGTTTGGAATATGCTTCATGCCAGGGAGAGGATGTGTTGATTAGATGGTTGCTCTCCAGTAGGTTATCGAATAGTGTTTAAGGGTAAAAAGGAAGCTGTACTTTGCGTTTGTAGATCTGGAGAAAGGATACGACAAAGTGAATAGGGAGAATCTGTGGGAAATATTAAACGGATATGGCGTAAATAAAGGTCTAACAAATGGCATAAGGGCAGTATACAACGGTAGTCGGGCATGTGTTAGGGTGAGAGGAGTGAATACTTTAATATTGAGCAAGGAGTGCGACAAGGCTGTGTGGTGTCACCTTGGTTATTCAATGTATAGTTGGATAAATGTGTTAGACAAGCATGTACCGATACAAATGGTGTAATGGTTGGAGACGTAAATGTACGACTTCTGGTGTATGCAGATGACACAGTCTTATTAAGTGACAGTGCGGATGAGCTAAAAACCCCTCTGAGGAAGTTTGATACAGTCTGTGAGAGCATGGACCTAAAAGTAAACGTGAACAAAACTAAGATTGTGGTGTTCAATCGGGAAGGTGGAAATGAGAGTATAGTATTTACTCTGTAAGATGAAATTGTGGAGCAAGTGAACGAGCTGGTATATCTGGGTAGAATGTTTACTGCAGATGGTACAATGGAGGGCAAGATTGGGTGAAGGGTCAATACTGTATGGAGGTGAGACATGGGTATGTCAAAAAAAGCACGAAAGAAAATGAAATGCCGTGGGTATAAGATTCCTGAGAAGCGCATGTGGTAAAACGAGAAGGGACAAGATAAAGAATGAATGCGTAATGACAGAGTGTGGCGAGGAAAAGGCGTTGATGGATAGATATCAAAGTAGTATATTACGTTGGTTTGGTCAAGTTGAGAGAATGAACAACGCAAGATTAACGAAACAAATATATGTGGGTGAGGTTAGAGGAAAGGGTGGGCCTGGTAGGCCGCGTAAAACTTGGCTTAATGTAGTAGAATATATGATAACGGAAAGAAAGATAAGAGGTTTTGAAAATAAAAGGGCATGTCAGAGACAATGTTTGAATCTTGCGGAAGCTAGGGAGGTATGCGGAGATAGGAAATCATGGAGAAACATTGTCAATGAAAAATAAATAAGAGGCAGGGATTGTTTCACCTACCCCGCAAGGGAATGGCGTGAAGGTTAAGATGGATTTTAAGTTTGCACTTGAGAAAAGGTGGTATTATCTTCTTCTCACGGCGGTTTAATAAAAATAAGTTTTTGTTTTTTAGCTTAACTAGGTTGTAAGCTTGTTTTTGCAAATTAGTGAAGTTTGTGATGTTTGTTAGGTTGTTGACTGTTTTGACACTTTTGTAAATACTTCGAAATGTATGGAAATCCGTACTGCGCTTCATTTAAAACCAACAGGGCAAATTGAGATTTATTAAATGTTAAAGATTCACGAACTGTAAAATTTAATGTTTACATTGTAGTTATTTGATGGTTACCACAGTTCAAATTACTAATCGGGAAATTTGAGAAATTACAACAGTAGTGATTAACACATATCTTTATTTTACGTACGTTTCGGGAATATCAACTGCAGTTATTATTACCTTCTTCAGAAATTAAAAATACTGCTAATAGCTTTCATTCTAAACTCGAGTACCATTTGACAATAAGTCTAACTTAATATATAAAATTGATTGCAAAAACTGTCCTAAATCTTACTTTGGTCAAACGTCACAATTTATTAAAAAACGGATGTCACAGCATCTTTACTCGAATAAAAACAAACGTAATGATACTGCACTCAGTAACCACCACCTTCAATTTGGTCATTTCGATTTTAATAATAAAAAAATTTTAGCTCATGAGAACAATTTTCAAAAAAGATCATTTATTGAAATGTTTTACATTCAAAAGTATAATACTGTTATTCACAAAACTGACATCAATAACTAAGTATATATATATATATATATATATATATATATATATATATATACATACATCTTAATTTAGTTAAAAATAAGTAATTTAAGTAGTTAGATATCACTGTTGGAGTCATGTTACTAGGTTGGTGACTGGGTTCCCATAGTTAAGTTGGTAAAAAGAATTTTCACTATTACGCTTCACATCACTTGAAAACAGTTTACTCGTCTTTACGGTGATAAATAAACATTTTTTACTTTTAATAACACAATGAAATGAAAATTCTATAATTTATTTTTAGGGGAGCAACGTTGAATAATTAAAACAAATTGATATGGTCGTTCCGTTGTGTATATTAATTTGTGCAAATATTAATATTAAAGTTTTCAATTAAATCACATTTATTCGTAAGCTATAATGCATAATGTTTCACGGTAAGCTCTAAATAATAATCTGTATAATATAACTATGCTTAATATAGTTTTAGATTACCTACTCCAATGTTTGTTACGAAAATATTTTAAATTTCTGAAGGGAATAATAACTGCAGTTAATATTCCCGAAACGTACTTAAAACAAAGATATGTGTTAATCACAACTACTGTTGTAATTTCTCAACTTCTCCGATTTGTAATTTGAACTGTGGTGACCATGAAATAACTACAATTTAAACATTAAATTTTACAGTTCACGAATCTTTAACCTTTAATAAATAAAATAAATTTAGTTTCTGTCTAAAAATATTTTTTTTTGTTTTCAGTAATTAATCCGTGGTAATTACACGGATTAAGACAATGTTATATTATTAACTAACTAATTGTCTCAGGGTATTTAAGGAATCCATATAATAACGAAGATTAGAATAAACTGAACAACTCCAGCCACTAGTTAGATGGTGGTGGCATAGAAGTAGTTGAATTAATACACTCGATTATAGTGGGTCCTTAACTTTTGATCAAGAAAACGTTTCATGCTCAGGACGGATATCTCAGGATTTTATTTTTTTTAATAAGCCTGATTCAGCATATTTGCATCTGAAATTATGAGTAGGAAGTTGTTAGTTATCCCTGAGAGATTAAAAATGATTTACCGGCTTCGGGAACGGTTTTTAACGTGTCAAGAACGGGGTCTCTCCCACAACGATAAAAACGGGAGAATTGGTTCAAAAGATTTTTATCTCAAGAAACTTACAAAAATAGACATACATGGTAAACTATTCGCTATTACTGGATAGGCCTAACCATATAATCATAATTAAAATAACCTGTTGAATTATATTGTACATATTTCCATTTAGCAATTACATGAATTTAAAATCTTGAAACCGTGATAGATCAGAGTTTTATCAAATTCTTTTTTAACTGGCAACAGGGTTTTCCTTAGGAAAATGTTTTACACTTCACGCGCGTAAATTACTTTCTTTTAAAGGGACTATCAGTATAAATATTACCAGGTGTTTGGCGGACTAGAGCATATCCGACTACGCAAATGTCTATTGTACATGAAAACTTATGCTAGTCCCAACCTCGAAGTTCGTCTGGCTAAGCCTTCATACAACCTCCTAGCACGTGTATTATCTGGCTTGAAACTTTTCTAGATAATGGTCATGATGCATAACACTGTTGAAGTTATTGAAATTATTTACATCACGTATCTTAATTGATTATTTATTATTTAATTATTTTTCCAAATTAATAGATTTATGAACTAAGAAATAATCAATACTTAGAGTTTAGAGTGTTTACGTTAGAGGCCAACTTGAATGCTGTCCACGACAGACCATTCACAGATACCTGTTTCACACCTGCAGCTATGAGCGCCCACAGCTTGTTTTTCAGATAAATTCGCGACGCGCTGTCACAAGGAGAGAACCCAGTCTTCGAATCATTCTAAAATGGATATCATAGCAGTGACAGTTAACGCCAGAGTGTTCGTCGGAAACCCTCCCTACATAAAAGCTTACTCCTACGAACAGAACATACTCATCCTCTCAATTACTGAAACAAAACTAACAAACACATGCACACTTAGCTTTAACACTTACCACTCTTACTTACAGAATACCCATAATGGAACTGCCCTTATCGTCAGAAATTGCTTCCCGCACACTTACTTTCAACTTCCTCCGCACCTACAGAATCTCAAATGTGTTGCTGTGACGGTACTTTCCCATTTTGATAGTTTTTTCTTCTACTATAACCTGCACGGCCACAATACCCTTTCTGATGACCTCCTAATTTCCGCCTCCATGCTTCCTAACGCAGTAATCCTAGGTGATTTCAATGCCCGCCACACTCAATTAGGGGACTCCAGAAGCAACAGCAACGGTATCAGGCTACCATCGGCCTTGTTACAGTTACCGCTTTTGAGTCACCAACTTTTTCGGTGTTTCTATAATAAATCACATCCATGTTTCCAAACCCATAGCCCATTATTTCGATCGGGGGTGCTTTGTAATCACTACGATCACATCAGATCGTCTACCACTGCTGGTCAAACCTCATTATGTTTAGCGCCCCCCCCGTACAACATCGACATTTCCCGATCACCGGTCCCACGTGAAATCGTGAACTGGATCAAAGAGAAGAGACGAATCTATCGTAAATTTTTGCGATCAATGGATCCAACTCTCAGACCAAAACGCCTTAATCATGCGTGAACCAAGCAAACACACCGAAGACTCCTGGACCAAAGTCCCTCCCAATTAGATTATAGAAATGGGAAACTCTTCTTGCAACGGTACCCAAAAAATAACCTCGAAATCCCATCTCACTGACCTAATCTCCGACCAACGAAAGACCGACTTGTTCGGTATTCACTTTCAATCCATTTTCCAATCCCCCGAGATCTAGTTAGACATCGAGAGTCCCATTTATGAACCGATCACACCCGACCAGGTCAAAGCATACTTCAAGAAAGGTGGCAGTTTATCCCCAGGTCATGACGAGCTTAACCGTAAAATACTGACACTTGCTCGACCTTGCCCTCAGATTACTCTCCACATCTATAACAAATGCTTAACACTATCCCACTTCCCGACGGACTGGAATTCCGCTTTCACCGACATGATACCTAAACTGCACTTCGACCTTACCTGCTCTGTGGCAAACATCAACAACCTTAACCCTATTTAAAGCAGGGAAAATTAAAGTAGATGCATCCTCCTATCGTCCAATATCATTAGCATGTGCAATGTGTGAACTCCTCGAAGAAGTCGTATGTAAAAGCTAACTCTGGTACCTTGAAAGCAAAAAGTATTTGAGCGACAGGCAAAACGGATTCCGCCCAAACCGATCGACAACGGATAATTTACTTGCTCTCCAGAATGAAATCGTTAACGGATTCAATAATAAACAAGACACTTTAGCAGTATTTTTCGATATTAATAAAGCATTCGATAAAGTGTGGATATTCAAAATCATTGAACAACTATACGAATGGAACCCACGAGGAAATATATTACGAATCATTGACAATTTCCTGTCAAAGAGAGTATTCCAACTTAAAATAGACATCACCACGTCATCTATTCTACAACAAAAAAACGGAGTACCACAAGGATCGATTATCAGCCCAATTCTTTCCTTAGTGGCCATTAATAACATAACAGCAATAGTACACCTACCGGTGAAGTCATCTTTATTTGCAGACGTCCTGTTAATATACGTAAGAGGAAAAAATCTATCAGACCTACATGGGAAATACAAAAGAAAATGGTTTCCAATTCTCAAGCTCCAAAACCACCATAATGAAATTCTCTCGAAAAAAGAACCAAATCAACCTTCCTGTAATCAAACTAAATGACGCACCCCTACAAATAGTAGATAAAACCAAATTCTTAGGACTAATATTCAATACGAAACTGGATTGGAAAGAACACATAAGAAACTTAAAAACAGAATGCATTACACGCCTTAATATAGCAAAAATCTTGGCCCACCACACATGGGGCGCCCAAGAAAACGTTCTCAAATCGATCTACTTCTCACTAGTTAGAAGTAAAATAGATTACGGTTCCATAATATATTCAACAGCTAACAGAACTACTTTAAAATCTCTAATACAACTCAAAACTCTGCACTAAGATAGCAATCGGGGATTTTAAAACAAGTCCGATTGAAATAATACATCGTGAAGCAGGAATAGCGCCACTGTGGCTGAGCGAGAAGAGGTTCTACTCGCATACGCCGCTAAAATTTCATCGTTACTAAACCACCCTTCAAATAATATAATATTCGAACAATCAAACGAACGCACCACCAGCTTAACCCGTATAAACACCAAAATCCGTAGCATACTCCTCCTACCGAACTAATCTTTAACTCACTACCAACCCTAAAAACCGGCACTCCTCCATCTCCTCAATTTCCCAGATTACAGAACTTCAATACGGAACCATTCAAAGGAAGATGTCATAAACAAACAACGATCATTTACGGAATTACTACAAAACTATACTTATGATGAAATAGTTCACACGGACGCCTCCAAATCCGACACCGGGGTTTGCTGCTCTGTGGTAGGAATAAATAAAACAAGCAACTATCGCCTCAACACACCAACAAGCATTTCTACAGTAGAGATCTTTGCATACACAAAGCTATGCAGATAGTATCATCATCCAACTTTAAGAACATAATAATATGAACTGACTCCCTCCGCAATACAAGCACTAAATCAAATATATTCGAATCATCCGCTTATTCAAACAATACAAGCTACAATAACCGGACTCCAATAAAAGTAACATTACTTTAATCTGGGTTCCATCCGCTGCGATATAGTCGGTAACGAATCAGCTAATACTGCTGCTCAAGAAGCCGCTAAAAAACAGAAATATCTACTAGATTTTACCTACATAAAGACCTCAAACAATGTACCTTAGAAAACTAAATGACAAATGGGAAAGGCACTGGAATCTACAAACCACATTCCTGCACGAGTCAGAACCAACAATTCAAAACCTTCGGACACCTAAACAGAAGATAAGCAACGGTCATGAGGTGACTTCGAATAGGTCACATAGCTCACACACTCACTTATTGAAACTTGAGAATCAGTAAACCACGTATTCATTTGTCAAAAATATCATGAGCGCGAAATCGATGCAGAATCCCGAAACTACAAACTACTACCTAAAAACTCCAAAATATCTTAAAGGTACTAATGTATACAATAATATTTAAATGTAACACACGCCAGGTGCTAATAATCTCAGTAATTGAAGCACGGAAACCAATAAATAAATATAAAAAAAGATATATAAACATCCAAATAGCTTCAGTTGCAGGAACAAAATCTCTGACTAAATGGGTTGTAATAAAGAAAACGGAATGATACGTCTTAATTTTTAATTTTCGTTTGTCAAGGTTACTTATGTGATTTTCCCAAACCACAAAGTGAATGCTTTACCAATTAAATATGTTAATATGCAATGCTTAGAATGTATAGTTAATAGTATTAAATATACGCATTCTGTCCTCAATGTTCCATTATAATCACAGTATTTTAGTACCAAAGAAAATTATTTCTTTGTCAGATTTGTTATGATTTTATTAGTACCTTAATTTGCACGCCAAGTTCTGAACTGTGACATTAAACCTGTCAAATTAAAACTTATAACAACTTTCTACGTACATTATGATCTGATTATGTTTTGTTAAGTTGGTTTTTTGGTTGTGACATTTTTCATTATTCATCTCTGTACGTAATATTTAAAGGATTAAAGATCTAGTTAATGCACAATAAATAAAATAACATTAAATTACAGGATTGGCTTTCAGGTACGTTTATCCAACT